>CM033397.1:13355604-13889446 GCA_019426215.1 Buddleja alternifolia | reverse complement strand
CTCCTAGAAAGTATATCTTCACAGACTTTTGACACATGCTTCTATAGAGTAGACCTGACATAAAAAGAGGAATCCATACGAAATCAAAACTACCAGGCTCACAAACTTCGAAATAGCAGTATCCCAACGATCAAGGTGATATGGGAAAATTTGACAAGTTAGAATAAACTTGGAAGACTTAAGAGTACATGTGAATACTATCCTCGACCTTTTTTTTCATGTGACAATTTGGGGACCAAATTCTTTTAAGGGGGAAGAGTGTGACATCCGGGTTTTTCTTAACTAATGCAATGATTAGTAGTATAACCTATTGAAAATTTGCTAGATTTAATATGTATTAGTATTAGTACAAATATGTCAAGTAGATTATACATTTTATGACTGAATTGGAAGGTAGGTATCGAGTCTAGAGGACTAAACTGCACGTTTCATAAAAGTTAGGGGTCAAATTGTGAACCGGAAAAAGTACAAGGACCAAATTGTAATTTTGGAGGTAACACTTGCTTCAAGTTTATAATTAACCATCTCATTCAGCTCCTTGTAAGGCACGCTGGCTGGATAGAATATAACAAGCATGCATAGCTCTTGGTTCTAATGACAAATGTGGCAAGGAAATAGTGAGGACACCTAACCCCTTGATGCTTTCAAGAAACAACACCTCACCCATTCTTTGAGTATTGAGCCCTCTCTCACCTTTTAAGATCAGGAATATTGACTCATTTTTTGCTGAAGAAAACAGAGGAACCTCCCTAGACATCTCTCTCCAACTTAAGAGAATAAGAAAAACGCAGATTGCGCAGTGTTGGGAGATCTTCGATTTGTAGGCTCAAACAATATCCAAATTTAGTGTAATTGGTCTTAATTTCTTCCTAAGAGATATAGGAAGAATACGGTTGTTTTGGTTTCTACACAGAAGTTCGTAATTGGTCACAAAGGTCGCCCAACCGTGACCCTTTTGCACATAGACAAAATCTGTTGCTGGGGAATTTTTGGCAAGCTATGGATTGGAAGTGGGTTAATTCATCTCTCTCAGTGTTAGGTATCAAATCCTCACATCTCTAGTGATATATTAAGCATACTTAATTGATGGGTTATTGACTTGATAGTTAGATTCTTGCATGCACGAGGTGAGTGTGAAGGTTGGGTTGAAATGGTTGTATGTGTGAATAGGTGTAGGATCTGACTAAATTCTTGTATACCCATGGATATATTTGTATTTCAAGCTTCATTGAGTAATTGCATGTCAAATTTAATAAGTTTCTAAAAAGTATTTAGGACAATGATTGTTTTGTCATGAAAATAAAATGAGTTCAATTTCAGTTTTTGCATGTGTGTTCTACAATGTATTTGAAGATCCAATTGAATGAAATTTGAAGCCAAAATATTTTCAATAAACTTTGTTGTGTTTATAGAAAAATCGTGGAGTTTGGAAATATTTGGAGTTTTGGTGAATTTTATAAAAATTGGCAAACCACTGCTGCCAGGGAATTACTTATTTACAGATATGCTTTGTTATAAGCTGAAATTTTTGTATCTACAGATTTTATTTGGCTTCAAACATATTTTTGATCAATTTTGAGTGTCTTGTGAGCATGTCCTATAAATGTTGGAGCTTTCTGATGAACAGGAGATTTTATACAATTTGTGAAGTGTATCCTGCCTGTGTAAAAACAGCTTCTGCTTGGCTGGGTTTTGGTCGATAAAACACCTACTTACAAATCTAGTTTACCTTTGAAACTTTTACCTGAACTTTTCAGTAAGTCTTGGGTGTTTCTGGAAAATTTCAAAAGTAAAATCATGTTCTATGAATTTTAATAAATTTTAAACCAAAACCGCGCAGATTTATTGTCATGCCCCAATTTTTAGCCCTGAAAGGGGCCTAAACTAAAAGCGTGAACCTTCCAATTAAGTAGTACAATCCAAAATTGACACACTTCGACAACTAATCTAGTAGGGTCACAGCCCTAACGTCAACAAAACATTTTAAGTAACTTACTATTCATGGCTCAATTTGCAAAACTCTCCTCTAGGATTGTCCATGTCTACGCTCAGATCATCCAAGCCAATCTCATTGCCCAACTCACTCTAACTGAAGGAGAAAAAAAAAAGTGAAATACGTAAGCAAACGCTTAGTGAGTGCCAGTGCGTGTGTGTAAGTTGCTTTAAAATAGTTTTTATTGATTTTCAAAGGATCATTGAAATCCTAAATAAGAAAGCAATTTATGATCAAGGTAACAAGTAAGCAATAGTTAGTATGAGACAAAGGTCTTAGTGTATGCACGATGAGATTTCTCAAATATCATGGAAAGCATGCTTAAAACAATTTCGTTCATGATAAACTGGAACGATTGGTGGCATGATATTTAAGTTTTAAAACATGCATTTTAAAAGTGTGCAGTCAATGTAAGTACGTACAAGACTCAATGCAAGTATCATGTACAAGACTCCATGCAAGTATCATGTACAAGACATGTTAAGTAACACGTACACGTCACGCTTAAGCAGTAGGGGGCCATGTTAGCAATACTATCGCGTCCGATGATTTACCCATAGCACTTTGGGTCCCTCTGCTTCTTCCTTATCACCCCTGAACATGCGGCTTAAAAGCCATCACCTTATACCTCCCCACGCAGGCTCGCGATGCCCGATTTGGTCATATCCGGAGTATGCCACACGATAAATGACCCATGCACCCTCAGAGCACTCCGTCCTAGGTGCATGGATCTGGACGTGAATAGCGGGAACTGTTTAAGACCGCAAGCCCATGCTTGACCGGCCGAACCCTGCCCTATCCATCGCCCGACCTTGGGCCCAACACAACCACGCAAGATGAACATGTCACAAGAACACCATCACGACAAATGATCATGATACAAGAACCAAATGATGGAGTACTTCCACGAATCCATAAAAACCGGTGTTTATTTTGAAATCATGCTTGCAAAATATGCATTTGAAACCAGTATGCAATCATGTATGTCACGAATGATTAAATGAAGCGTTTTGGCTCACGAAGGAATATTGAATCGAGCGAATGTTTTTTTTTTCCAGAATTTCATTAAAAGAATGTTTTCTTGAAATCATTTTCACAAAACCTGCCTGGAAAATTATTCTCGCAAGATATGTCTTTGAAACTTGCCAAGAAATGGTTAATGCAAATTGAGTCCATGATTTGACTTGAAAGTGTTGAAATTCATTTTCATGTGAAGTATTGAAAGCATGATGAAGTATATAGATATATATACGACGTGCTCCTTCCAGTTTTGAAAGACATATAACTATAATTTTGAGAGGCACTCACATTACTCTTCCGAGCTAATCATGATCGTCCCAATCTCCAACACTACCAACTTGTCCAACCAAGTTTCCTCACAATGTCTCATAAAGCAAGCCCCTATTCCAAAAAAAAGGATGTAATCAATAGTATGATCGGAATACAAGTCTCTAGAAAATACCGATTCAATATGATTCGATTGCTCACATGAATTACCAAAGGTTAAGCTAATCCATCTTACCCAAAGTTTACCCAGTAGTCAAGATGCAAACTAAAGTCGGGTCCAGTATATCGAAACTCCATTGTTGATCGGGAACAACATTACTTCAATTAGATCCACCATGCACCCCCACCGACATCGCGCGTCTCTGCTCTTACCACTTTTTCATCCCTTAATGTCACATCCAACACTAAAACTTATTACTCATAGATTCTCCATGAACTTATCTTAACCTGTGTAAAAACCTCATCTCCAAGAGTGGCCAAATATTTGGTGAATCATGTCTTTGAAGTCAACAACCAAGACTGTCAATTTCTGATTACTTCCTGGCAGCCTGCAAACATTCCACTTTCCGGTCACATTAGCCCATGGATTTGAGTGATTCCAACCGTAATTAACATCTAATCTTATAGGGCCATCTAATGGTGGTATTGCATGTACAATCAAAATAGGGTAATGATGTTTATGGGCAACAATTCAAATGAACATTTCTGAAATTGGAGACTAGGCAGTGGCAATGATAATTCCCTGGCAATTTATGGACATTTAACCAAGCGTTATTCAACGAAATACTCAAGTAAACGAATCTACACTCAAAAAGGATTCTATAGGTGGTCTTGGATAAGGAATTGGACCATCATAAGTAGCATTTCAGGGGAAACGAAATGAGAGGCAGATTCTGGGTTAAAAACCCGGGTAGTGGCAATGATTCTTTGACTAACAATTATGAACTATCCACATAACCGAAACCATTAAAACTTACCAGTAACATCATCTACACGAACATAGGTTTCCAATGGTGGGATTGCATGCATGATCAAATCACTAGAAGCATGGTTTCTGGCAAACAAAAGTGGAGACATGTTGCTGCAGTTGAAAATCGGGCACCTGATGTAGAGTTTGCATGTCTGATTCTGGAAATATATGGACTCAATTGACAAAATCGGACTCCACATACTTGTTCCTTATCCTCTTGTGAAGATTTTGAGATAAGGAGCTCCCAATTTGGACATCATTTCGTCCCTCAAAACGTGAGAATACCAGCACTGCCAGTGCTGGAAATTTCTGTGCTAAAATTGCTTTGGGGAAATGGATTCTATGTTGTGGTTAAGCCTTTCTCTTTCAATGGTTTCTTGAACGGTTTTTTTGGTAGATAAAATGAGATGAAAATGGGGATAAAATCTGATTTTGTGGAGCATGTAATACTTGAGTGAATGAGAGAAGAAATGAGAGCAAGATGGGGTGTATATATAGGAGTAGTGAGGGTTCCAATGCAATTGTTTTTATTTTATTTTATTTTACTCATAGCCCTTACAATATATTTTATCTTCTATCATAATCCCAATATAAATATTATTAATTAAGATTCAGCCCCTTCCTAGTTATAATTTAATAATTATGCCCTTTTACTCATTATAATTAAACTCTTGGCATGTTAGAACTTTGGTAGGAAAAAAAATTACACTTCACATTTAATCAAATATTTTCAATTCCTAAAGAACGATAATAGTGAAACCAATCCTAGGTTTCATAATAAATCACGATTGGAATAAATTCTCCCATGTATTAATCTCTTCTTGATCGTTCGAATAAATATGAAAGGGTCCACAAGGCTCGAAAATAGGGGTATCACACCCTCCCCTCCTTAATAGAATTTGGTCCCCAAATTCACACTTGAGAACAAAATCGAGGATGGTATCTTCACATTTATTCCTCCGTTCATGAACCTTCTGGTTTACTATCCACGTAGATTTCCCTTCTATGGTTGCTCTTGCACTAGATAAAACATGTGTTGATATATTATGAGCATCGAGTCCAACTAATACTATCATCGCCCAAAACTCGAGAAACATCATATGTGTGAGCAAAGTTCTTGTGCGCCAGTTTCATCATATGCTTTAGAAATCAAAGCATCTTGAATCTCAAAATGAAGCTTTCTTCTTTTAATCTTCTTGACTGGTACTCTGAAATCTTTATCACTGATCTTCAATTTGATCTCTCTATTTCACTTGTATACATAGCTCAACATGTTCATATTCCATAGATGATTATTGGATCTTGTTGATGGAGTCTTGGATCATCTTTGTTTTAAGTTGTACGGATATAACTTAAAGGCTTGGTATTAACAGACTTGACTATTTACGAAAGTTGAAAATCATTATCCTGAAATTTAAGTGACGATAGGAACACTAGGGTTTGAATTCCACCGCAACTTTGAGGTTGTAAACTCTCTCATTTTCTCTATTTTCTTTATCCTCTGATCTCGTCGCAGGTTGTTCATTCCGATAAGTTGAAGATCCGAGCTGTCCTAGGATGACTGATGAGGTGCCATAGTATCTTTCTTTATGAAGCGCCACAACCACAATTTCCAGCTTTCCACAGAGAAGAAAATTGAGTGCTCGCCAAGCTATAATTAAGTCTCCTTGATAATCGATTCACTTCAGTTCTTGATTTACACTCCGCAAAGTTTCCACTGTTTGGTCTGTTATTAAGCATAGATTCATAATCCATACGATTACGAACTCTCGTCAGTATCAATGTTTCCAACTATACAAAAGGTTAAAGGTGTATACAATTGATTGACCAATGTGGATTAATAATTGAGAATACATCGTTGTAAAAGAGAGATCTAAGGAAATAAAATTAAGCAATCATTAACTTAGACAAGTGATCAACAACAATATAATAGCTCGAGTAATCAGAAGAGAAGATTAAGAAAGATAGGCTATACAGGACTTTCAATGATAGGACTTAATGAGTACAAAATACATTATGACAAGAGAGGAGAACTGAGAATGTTCTTGAAGATAAATTGCTATTCAGATAAGTTGTAAATTAGGGATAGTCACAACCAAATTTCAATATATGGTAGACAAAATAAGGTAGATAAAATAGGGAGGGAGCTCAATGACAATTGAAATCCTCATTAAAGAGGGATTGAAGAAGCGGTCTATATGAGCTAAATATGGTCATAGAAATAACAATTGAACTCGCAAATGCATACTTCATATATATGCTCATACTAGGGAGGTTTGAATCAAGTGACATCATCTCAAACTGGATGAATGAAAGTGGTTCAATATAGGGAATTTCAATACAAAGAGATGAAAGATAAACCTTGAGATGAACTAAGAATAGGATCATACGATGAGAAATTGATGTCCTTGAATGAAGGAAAAATCCAAGCAAAAGAGTTTTCAAGAAGAATTCATTTAAAATGATATGGCTACAAACTCAAGTATCTTACAAAGGATGATTAGTAATTTGAACATCAACAAGTGTCAATCATAATCGTCAAATAAAAGATGGTTGAGCAAGTGAAATGTCTATTAAAGAGGATTAGAAGGGGACAACATTAGGAGTAGAATAAAATTTTGATTTAAGACGACGATTTTATGATAAAATTGAACCGCCCTCAAAGAATAATTTATTGGTCAAAAGTGGATACAAACAATCTCAAATAGATAAATAGATTGGATAAATAAATCTAAAATGCGAATGAATGATTTCGGGATGGGAATTGAAGAACTGAGAAGGATTGCAAGAAAAGGTCATTCAGTATGTGCATAAGATTAGATATTAGCATTTCAATTAGAAATTGCACAACTTATATGATGTAACAAGGATCAAATTACGGATGGTTGTTGTCTCAAAATTCAAGAACTATGTGATTACTTGGATAAGTTTGAAGACAAGAGATGAAAGAAAAGTCTCATGAAAAAGCAAAAGAAAACAGATTCAAAAGATAATCACTGTAAATGGATTAAGCAAGGGTTCATGGAGAAGAGTGATAAATGGACTCCAATAAAATTGAATTGTTACAAGCTCAATGTTTAATGAGAGAATTGGTCAAATGAGTATCAGAATTATAGTCGAACATCAATATTCATGTAAAGGAATCAAGAGATATTGCTAATTGATAGAGATTTATTATGTCACAACAATTGGAATAGAACAGAAAACATAATTCAAATGATGAGTCTAGAATAAGATTGGACCCCCTTTAAAGATTAACAAGTCAACAAGTATTGGAACTTACGAATAGAATAATAGAACATAATGTCAAGAGATTTCCGAAGAGTGGATGGAAAAAAAAATAAAAATAAAAAAATAAATAAATTCCAAGGGGCGAAACTCTCAAGATGAAATGAATAGTAAGGAATTCCAAATACGAGAGTTTCTCAAGTATGAAAGGAATTGGACTTTCAATAATGGAGTTTACTAGATTGCCAAACATAATAAAGAAGTATGGATCCATAAATTTTGTTTCAACAGGGCACGAGAAGAGTTAGAGAAAAGTAACTCGATATTGGTGAAGAGACATCCATTGTATTCTATGAAGCAAGGAGAATCATTCTAAAAGTTCATTCCTAACATGTTTACCTCACTATACACGAACAGTGCTAGAAAAGGATATAGTGGCATAGCAGAATGAAATGGCGTAATCCACATTCACTAGGTCAGTTTATTCTAAATTAACATTGAAGTGGGCTTGTACTACTTGAGCGCATTCATTTTGCGATACGGAGCATTACTTACCATGCAAAGTCATCCTCAAAGTCATCTTACTTCTCTTCCTCGTAAAGAAACTGTCATCGCCTCAAGGCCATGACCCACCGCAATTCTTCTAGATTAGCCTCTATAACTCTAGCATAGCTTCGTAAACAAAAGGACCATCGACAATATCAATTGTTTTACATGATAGGAACCCATTTGGCAAGGTGCAACAATGATTATGCTTCACCGAATTAGAAAATGACATTTTACCCAAGAGGGTAAAGAGTGGGGAGCACGATCTAAAGCCAAGGAACTATATGAGTTCAATGAGATAATTAATTCAACGCACTCATCGCGATAGTAACGATAACTATTGACACCATATTACAATACTTGCTATTGGAGATTCATACTTAATCAAAACTCCGGTGTTATTTCAATCCTTGTATACTTACTCTATTATTTATCCAGCATATAAGAATTATCTTAAATCAAACACAACCTATTACTTTCCAGTCATTAGGCATAACATGTCCTTCTTCAACTTACCAATTAATCCAAAGAACTCATCTTGGTTTAGTGGAAAGACATATCAAATGCATCCTTATCATTGATGTAATACGATTCTACATCACCGAACTAATATTTTATCAACATTCATCCCTCAATATCATTAGCTTAACTTAGAATCCATTACTCTCCACAGTCCGAAGATCTTATCCTGGTATAGCTCAGGCACTAGCCCAAGCTCTGATACCACTCTGTCACGCCCCAATTTTTAGCCCTGAAAGGGGCCTAAACTAAAAGCGTGAACCTTCCAATTAAGTAGTACAATCCAAAATTGACACACTTCGACAACTAATCTAGTAGGGTCACGGCCCTAACGTCAACAAAACATTTTAAGTAACTTACTATTCATGGCTCAATTTGCAAAACTCTCCTCTAGGATTGTCCATGTCTACGCTCAGATCATCCAAGCCAATCTCATTGCCCAACTCACTCTAACTGGAAGGAGAAAAAAAAAGTGAAATACGTAAGCAAACGCTTAGTGAGTGCCAGTGCGTGTGTGTAAGTTGCTTTAAAATAGTTTTTATTGATTTTCAAAGGATCATTGAAATCCTAAAAAAGAAAAGCAATTTATGATCAAGGTAACAAGTAAGCAATAGTTAGTATGAGACAAAGGTCTTAGTGTATGCACGATGAGATTTCTCAAATATCATGGAAAGCATGCTTAAAACAATTTCGTTCATGATAAAACTGGAACGATTGGTGGCATGATATTTAAGTTTTAAAACATGCATTTTAAAAGTGTGCAGTCAATGTAAGTACCACGTACAAGACTCAATGCAAGTATCATGTACAAGACTCCATGCAAGTATCATGTACAAGACATGTTTAAGTAACACGTACACGTCACGCTTAAGCAGTAGGGGGCCATGTTAGCAATACTATCGCGTCCGATGATTTACCCATAGCACTTTGGGTCCCTCTGCTTCTTCCTTATCACCCCTGAACATGCGGCTTAAAAGCCATCACCTTATACCTCCCCACGCAGGCTCGCGATGCCCGATTGGTCATATCCGGAGTATGCCACACGATAAATGACCCATGCACCCTCAGAGCACTCCGTCCTAGGTGCATGGATCTGGACGTGAATAGCGGGAACTGTTTAAGACCGCAAGCCCATGCTTGACCGGCCGAACCCTGCCCTATCCATCGCCCGACCTTGGGCCCAACACAACCACGCAAGATGAAACATGTCACAAGAACACCATCACGACAAATGATCATGATACAAGAACCAAATGATGGAGTACTTCCACGAATCCATAAAAACCGGTGTTTATTTTGAAATCATGCTTGCAAAATATGCATTTGAAACCAGTATGCAATCATGTATGTCACGAATGATTAAATGAAGCGTTTTGGCTCACGAAGGAATATTGAATCGAGCGAATGTTTTTTTTTTCCAGAATTTCATTAAAAGAATGTTTTCTTGAAATCATTTTCACAAAACCTGCCTGGAAAATTATTCTCGCAAGATATGTCTTTGAAACTTGCCAAGAAATGGTTAATGCAAATTGAGTCCATGATTTGACTTGAAAGTGTTGAAATTCATTTTCATGTGAAGTATTGAAAGCATGATGAAAGTATATAGATATATATACGACGTGCTCCTTCCAGTTTTGAAAGACATATAACTATAATTTTGAGAGGCACTCACATTACTCTTCCGAGCTAATCATGATCGTCCCAATCTCCAACACTACCAACTTGTCCAACCAAGTTTCCTCACAATGTCTCATAAAGCAAGCCCCTATTCCAAAAAAAAGGATGTAATCAATAGTATGATCGGAATACAAGTCTCTAGAAAATACTGATTCAATATGATTCGATTGCTCACATGAATTACCAAAGGTTAAGCTAATCCATCTTACCCAAAGTTTACCCAGTAGTCAAGATGCAAACTAAAGTCGGGTCCAGTATATCGAAACTCCATTGTTGATCGGGAACAACATTACTTCAATTAGATCCACCATGCACCCCCACCGACATCGCGCGTCTCTGCTCTTACCACTTTTTCATCCCTTCAATGTCACATCCAACACTAAAACTTATTACTCATAGATTCTCCATGAACTTATCTTAACCTGTGTAAAAACCTCATCTCCAAGAGTGGCCAAATATTTGGTGAATCATGTCTTTGAAGTCAACAACCAAGACTGTCAATTTCTGATTACTTCCTGGCAGCCTGCAAACATTCCACTTTCCGGTGACATTAGCCCATGGATTTGAGTGATTCCAACCGTAATTAACATCTAATCTTATAGGGCCATCTAATGGTGGTATTGCATGTACAATCAAAATAGGGTAATGATGTTTTATGGGCAACAATTCAAATGAACATTTCTGAAATTGGAGACTAGGCAGTGGCAATGATAATTCCCTGGCAATTTATGGACATTTAACCAAGCGTTATTCAACGAAATACTCAAGTAAACGAATCTACACTCAAAAAGGATTCTATAGGTGGTCTTGGATAAGGAATTGGACCATCATAAGTAGCATTTCAGGGGAAACGAAATGAGAGGCAGATTCTGGGTTAAAAACCCGGGTAGTGGCAATGATTCTTTGACTAACAATTATGAACTATCCACATAACCGAAACCATTAAAACTTACCAGTAACATCATCTACACGAACATAGGTTTCCAATGGTGGGATTGCATGCATGATCAAATCACTAGAAGCATGGTTTCTGGCAAACAAAAGTGGAGACATGTTGCTGCAGTTGAAAACCGAGCACCTGATGTAGAGTTTGCATGTCTGATTCTGGAAATATATGGACTCAATTGACAAAATCGGACTCCACATACTTGTTCCTTATCCTCTTGTGAAGATTTTGAGATAAGGAGCTCCCAATTTGGACATCATTTCGTCCCTCAAAACGTGAGAATACCAGCACTGCCAGTGCTGGAAATTTCTGTGCTAAAATTGCTTTGGGGAAATGGTTTCTATGTTGTGGTTAAGCCTTTCTATTTCAATGGTTTCTTGAACGGTTTTTTTGGTAGATAAAATGAGATGAAAATGGGGATAAAATCTGATTTTGTGGAGCATGTAATACTTGAGTGAATGAGAGAAGAAATGAGAGCAAGATGGGGTGTATATATAGGAGTAGTGAGGGCTCCAATGCAATTGTTTTTATTTTATTTTATTTTACTCATAGCCCTTACAATATTTTATCTTCTATCATAATCCCAATATAAATATTAATTAAGATTCAGCCCCTTCCTAGTTATAATTTAATAATTATGCCCTTTTACTCATTATAATTAAACTCTTGGCATGTTAGAACTTTGGTAGGAAAAAAAAATTACACTTCACATTTAATCAAATATTTTCAATTCCTAAAGAACGATAATAGTGAAACCAATCCTAGGTTTCATAATAAATCACGATTGGAATAAATTCTCCCATGTATTAATCTCTTCTTGATCGTTCGAATAAATATGAAAGGGTCCAGAAGGCTCGAAAATAGGGGTATCACATTTATATTCTTAGTGTTTTGTCAATCTTTGAATATAATGAAGTTAAGCATAGTTTGGGAGAATAATATTTTGTGCATGTTCATGTAGTTCATAGGACCGCATAGGCCTTTTCGAGTAGATTATTAAGACGAGTGTTAGAGAATAGGATTTCTAATATAATCCTTGGATTAACAGGTGGTGTTAGTAAACCGCTCGAGGACGACGCTGAATAACTTGGAAGTTAGTGTGAGTTGCCTCTCAAAATTATAGTTATATGTCTTTCAAAACTGGAAGGAACACGTCGTGTGTATATATATATATATATACTTTCGTCATGTTTTGAATACTTGACCTAAAATGAGTTTCAACACTTTCAAATCAAATCAAGGACTCATTTTATATTCACCAATTCTTGGCACCAACTATTACCTGCATGGATGTTTCAAACACGTATCTTGCAAATGTAATTTTTCAGGCATGTTTTGTGAAAATGAATTCTAGGAAAACATTCTTTTAAGGAAATTCTGAAAAACTATTCGCTCGATTGAATATTTCATCGTGAGCTAAAATGCTTCATTGCATCATTCGTGACATACGTGATTGCATACTTATTTCGGATGCATAATTTTTACAAGAATGATTTCAAATAAACATCAATTTTATGATTTTCGTGAGATTACTCCATCATTGGTCTTGTATCGTGATCATTTGTCGTGATGGTGTTCTTGTGACGTGTTGCATCTGACGTGGTTGTGTTGGGCCCAAGGTCGGGCGATGGATAAGGCAGGGTTCGGCCGGTCAAGCATGGGCTTGCGGTCTTAAATAGTTCCCGCTATTCACGTCCAGATCCATGCACCTAGGACGGAGTGCTCTGAGGGTGGTGTATGGGTCATTTATCGTGTGGCATACTCCGGACATGACCAAATCGGGCATCGCGAGCCTGCGTGGGGAGGTATAAGGTGATGGCTTTTAAACCGCGTGTTCAAGGGCGATAAGGAAGAAGCAGCGGGACCCAAAGTGCTATGGGCAAATCATCGGACGCGATGGTATTTCTAACATGGCCCCCTACAGCTTAAGCGTGACGTGTACATGTTACTTAAATGTTACGTGATACTTGCATTGAACTACATGCTTTTTTTTTAAAATGCATGTTTTGAAACTTAAATATCATGCCACCAATTGTTCCAGCTTTATCATGAACGTAATTATTCCAAGCATGTTTTCAATAATATTTGACAAAACCTCATCGTGCATATACTAAGACCTTTGTCTCATACTAGCTATTGCTTAATTGTTACTATGATCACAAATTGCTTTTCTTATTTAGGATTTCAATGATCCTTTGAAAATCAACAAAAACTATTATTATTTTTCCCTCACTAATTTATCATTTGGGTCTAAAAACTATTTTAAGCAACTTGCACACAAGCACTGGCACTCACTAAGCCTTTGCTTACGTATTTTGTTTCATTCCTTCCTTCCAGCTGTAGGTGAGTTGAGCAGTGAGACTAGTTTGGAGGATAACAGGAATAGACATGGACGATCCAAGAGGTAAAAACTGGTAGTTTTATTCAAAGATATTAAGTTACTTCGTGATGCGGATGATAGTTTCAGGAGTAGGACCCTAAGATACATTGATAAAATTGGGTCCATGTTTTGAATTGGAACTACAGCTACGATAGGCTTATGTATTCTCATATTTTAAGCAACTTTATACATTGATAAAGTTGGGTCATTTATGACCAAATTTTGGGGCGTGACAGTAGTGGGTAGCCTGATGTATGCAATGTTGTGTACTAGACCTGACATTGCTTATGCAGTAAGCGTTGTTAGTCGATTTCAAGCAAACCCTGGCAAGAAACATTGGATAGTTGTGAAAAATATCCTAAAGTATCTGAAGAGAACTAAGGATATGATTCTCATCTATGGGAGTGGTAACCTGAGAGTGGACGAGTTCACTGACTCAAATTTCCAATCAGATGTCGATGACCGGAAATCCACCACAGGATTTGTATTCACCATCAACGGTGAGGCGGTGACTTGGAAAAGTTTCAAACAAAGTACAACCGCGGACTCCACAACAGAGGCTTAGCTGCCTCTGAGGCAGCTAAAGAGGCTGTTTGGCTTAGGAAGTTCTTAGAAGAACTTCAAGTGGTTCCAAGCACAGAGCTCTCGTTGCCACTGTATTGTGACAACACCGAAGCAATAGCGTAGGCAAAGGAACCTAGGTCTCACAACAAGTCCAAACACATTGAGAGGAGATATCACATCATAAGAGAGATCGTTGCAAGAGGACAAATATCTGTCAGAAAATAGCCTCAGTTGACAATGTCGCTGACCCATCGACCAAGCAATGCACACGGTGCTAGGAAAACATCTGGAAGGGATGGGCATAAAATACCATAGCAAATGGCATTGAGTGCAAGTGGGAGATTGTTAGTGTGTATGCCCTCAAATGCCATAAAGAGGATAGATTTATAGGGCATTGATTTGTAACTAAACAATATCTTTCATAATAAAAGGCATGTTCTTGTTGTTTTTCGTATAGGCATATTTGTAAGGTGTTAATGAACAACGTAAAGTCCTTACTGTGTTCGACTGATGGAAATGTCAGTCCAACACTATGGGAATGGTAGTGGAAACTTATGTCATAGACACCTTAGTTAGACTGATGTGTTCGAACACGACTCGCATTGGTTTTGTCATATGGGTCCTCACTCACTAACAGTCAATGACAAAACTGATAAGTTGTGATACGTACGTGTGTACCTTAGACCTGAGGAATCATGTTGAAGATGTACTTGTGACATCAAGTATGTCATTAGAGTAGTTAGATCCCGGTGGTGGGGTTGACCTCGAAGTGCGGCATGACTGATTAGCAAAATGAGATTTATTCTCTCATAAGTGGATGAGCTAAATATCCTATGCAGTCATGAATGAACAAGGTCTTTTGACTTTGGCCAAAGCATTAGACATATTCATGTTAGACATAAAAGTATACTCGATGACCTTGATTCATTATGAGCAAAGCATATAGTCAAGTTCAATGAGTTTGACTAGACCATGACTCTCACTTGTCTGGGATATGTGAATAAAAGGTTTATATACTCGTATGGTATTCCCAGCGCAAAAGGTTTGGAATGATCCTATTCATTTCGTTCTCAATTGGGATACGATGTGGGCCACGAGACATGCTTGGTGTTACCCACATCCTTTTGGTTTCCTCCCGATTGCCTTTTGGGACTAACCTAAAGAGTCGCCCTTAAAGGAATTGCAAAAGGAAAAATCATGGAATTGACTTGAGAAAATTTTCGATATTGGATATCGCAATTAATGAGTTAATTAATCATTAGATGATTTTATTAATTAATTAAGTTAATGTGTTAATTAATTTCTTTAGAAAATTAATTATAGAGTTAACAAGGATTTAATTAATTATTTGATTAATTTTTTTTTTGGATAAATAATATTATTTAAACAATAAAAAATGGACTAAGCCATAGGGCTTTAAAACGCCCAAAGTGGGCGTCCATATGAGGTCTAGTCAACTAGGTTATTGTTTTTCGAAAGTAGTATAAATATACTACTTAGTGAAAAATAATAACAAGCCACTTTTATAACTTTCTCTCAGTCAAATACTCCAAAGTTCTCAATAAATTAGTTTTGGGCTTAATTAATTGAATGTAAATATGTCAATGGTTGGTAATTTATGTTTGATGAAATCGAGCCCAAATTTGTTTTCATTGAATAATAATTATTTGAATAAAATAATTAATTAATTATTCTTGGAGAATTTTAATTAATTTATTTATTTAAATAATAGATTCTCACTAGATGGTTTATTATGAGAAGCATCTATAAAATTTGGAGTTTTATTGGAGAAATTAATTAGTTGGACTAATTAATTATTATCTTAATCACCAACATAGTTGCTTTAATTAACATGAGCATGTATTATATGATGGTGATATTATCCATGGGCTTAGGTTGTTTTTTCTTTTGGATGTATTTCTTTTTTTATGGGTTGTAAGGGCCGGATTTGAGCCCATTATTTTATTTCTAGAGTTATGTATAGGTTGTTAAAATAATCTTATGTAATAGATAGAAATAGAATAGGCCTTGACGAAGATATCAATCCAAAAGAAGAGGAGCTTGGAGCCCAAGAAGAACAGCTAGGGTTATTTTTTTTTTTTTATGATTGTCCATTGGCTTGGGCCCTCTAGAAAAAGCACATGGATATATGTGTTGTTTTTATTGCTTTTGATGCATGTTCATTAGTTGTATGAAGCATGTATGTAATTAATATGCGCTATATAAATATGATACTGTGCAAAGTGAGACTTAGATAAATGTTTAGAACATGAATCCTCCCAAACAAAAATTATACTAAGTTAGTAAGGGGCGCTAGGCATCCCTTTCCCTCCACTAAACTTAATGGAATTAAGATTTAAACCTAGTATATGGCATCTTCCCAGTAAGTGGGGGGTCATATATCAAGATTTAATTCTGAAATTTTATTAAGTGCATTAGATGCCTTAATCGTAACATATTTCACCCCAAATATCGTTAAAGGGTTGCAAGGTGAAATTCAAATGTTAGATTATGAGGACTTAGTGGGAACGAACTTAGATAGGCCACAAGCCTATATATCGTTAAAGGGTTGCGGTTTTGATGGATTATGGGAAAATGAAGATTGGACCGTCTATTGGATAGATTGATGTTGGTGATACTTTAGGTAAGTAATGGGCCAAATATCGCTAAAGGGTTGCCATCCATAACATTAATTAAAGAACTAACAATTCGAAAGATGAGAAAACAAAATTGAGGATTTTCTCTCTCTAGAGAAAATGCTCTCTCCTCTCTCTAAACTTTTTTGAATCTTCTACATGTGATTTGTTTTCATCTTCTTCATCAATTCATGCAAACTCACCTTCATTACAACGATTCTCGCCTGATTTTGAAATTATTACTCGACGTGTTCCGTCTTTTGATCAAACTTTTAAGATTCCTAATTTCTTAAATTTGGTTGAAAGGGTTGATGGTTATGATGGTAAAGAGGAAGAATTTCGTGCAACTCCATCTCCGGATGTCTCAAGATCGGCTCTTGCAATGGTTACAAATCAATCTCCATTATCGGATCTATAAAACAATTCAGAATTTGCAGATATAGTTCCATCACCCATTTTAATTCGTGAAAAATTGAATGGAGTGCGTAAATATGGTGATATGGCTGGTGATTCTTCATCAATGGTGGTGGTGGACGAAAATAACACATTATTTTCGTCCATACATGACATGAAGAAGACTCCTTTGATTGAGGAGACATCAAATCTCACACAAAAGGAAGGAATCTTGGTAGATTTGGAAACTGAATTCTCCCCTACTCTTAGTCCAGATTCGGATCACATTTACGTTGGCAATATATTAAGGTGAACAAAAATGGTGAAGATGGATTTAATAATTCATATTCAAAGTCTAGTCGAATTTCTCTCAAGTATATTCAGCCCAAATTATCAATGGCAATGTCTTTGTTCGTCCATCATGGAAAGTTGGGCAAGAGGGAAGGAAAAGATGGGAGCACACGGCCGTGGGTTACTTTCTTGGTAAGAAACTTCCAATCATGGGGGTAAAGAGCGATGCACATTCAGTTTGGAAAGGTCTTAAAGAGGTAAAAAGCTACATCTAATGGCTTCTATTTCTTTAAATTTGATTCGGATGCTTGTCTTATGGATACTATCGAGGGTGGTCCTAGGATTTATTCGGGACAGCCATTATTTCTTGAATGATGGAGGGAAGGTATGTCTTTGGAGAAGCGTAATCATAAGGAGGTTACTATTTGGGTCAAATTCCGGAATGTGCCTACGGAGTATTGGACGGAGGAGGGTCTTAGTATAGTGGCGAGTGCTGTTGGTCGTCCACTATACTCGGACGCTTTTACTTCATCAATGGAAAGGATTGACTATGCAAGAGTACGTGTTATGATAAGTGTTAATGCAAAACTACTCGATCATATCTTCATGTTTGTTCCTTCAGCAAATGGGGAATATAATGGATCGTGTAAGGTGGAAGTTGAATATGAATGGAAATCGGCTGTTTGTGGGAAGTGTAATTCTTTTGGCCCATGTAGACCGAAATTGTCCATTAATGAAGAAGGTTGTCCAACGTCCAAAGCCGGTACATGTCTATGTACCAAAACCTAATGTGGATAATTCTTGGTGTCAACAAGGGCGTTCTAAGAAGAAGCAGGTGTCACGTGAGGATAAGATGATTTCTAAACACTCAAATTCTCCTATCATGAAGAGTACGCTACCAGATTCTTCTTCTATGGAAAAGGATGAGGTGTATGATCATATTCCTTTTTCTATATTGGAGGAATTGAATATTGATGATAACAATGAACGAGATATTGAACAAGTGGAATCGTCGCGGGGTCCTATGAATGCAGCCCCTATAGAGGTTATTAGATGATCTCTATCGCAAAAGTGGCATGGCTTAAAGATGGAGTCCAATGTACGTCTTTCTTCTTTAGACGTATTGCGGTTCGGAGGGCTAAATCTAGAATCAATCGCATAGAAGGAAGAGGAGGTGTAGTAGTAGACGAACCATCTCATGTCCGTGAGGAGATTGTTGCGTTCTACGAAAAATTGCTTGGAGAATCTATCGAACCGAATATGGAGGCTCTCTCTCAACCCTTTTGTACGAAGACGTTTAACCTCGGAAGACGCTTCTTACATGATTCGCCCAATTACTCATAGAGAAGTCAAAGATGTTATATTTGGATTCAACGACAACAAGGCACCGGGCCCAGATGATTTCAACTCACTATTCTTTAAAAGGGCTTGGAATGTGATTGGTAATGACGTGTCGAATGCGATCATACATTTTTTTGAAACAGGTAAGCTTGTTAAAGAAATCAATTCTACCATTATCTCTCTTATTCCCAAAGTTGAAGTTCCCAAACATCCAAAGGATTTTTGCCCAATATCGTGTTGCAATGTTATCTACAAAGTGATATCTAAGATCATGGCAAACCGTATGTGTGAATTTCTTGACCAACTTGTTGACCCAGCACAAACGGTTTTCATACCGGGGAGGAGAATCAGTGACAATGTTCTATTGGCCCAAGAATTATTGTGTGGTTATATTCAAAAGAACCTCACAGCAAGATGTGCTTTCAAAGTTGACCTTATGAAAGCATATGGTACGGTAGAATGGAGCTTCGTGATGGAAATGCTTAAAACAATGAATTTCCACCCTTTGTATATCGGATGGGTTAGAGAATGCATGACAACCCCCTCATTCTCTGTTAATATTAATGGGGCCGCCGAGGGATACTTTCGAGGTAAAAGAGGCTTGCGTTAAGGGCATCCAATATCTCCTTATATTTTTGTCCTTGTTATGGAGGTGCTGCATGGGATCATTGAAAAATACATTGAAGAAGAGACGGAGTTCCAATACGATTGAAAATGTTCGCGCACAAAAACAGTAATGATGGCTTTGCCGATGATCTATTACTCTTTTGCAATGCTGATACTACTTCTATTAATACGCTTAAAAACGGTACAGACACATTTGGGAGACTCTCGGGGCTCAAAGCCAATCCGGCTACGAGTAATATGTTCATTTCTCCCAAAGCAAGACCGGATAGTGAAAGATTGAAGCAGATTGTGGGTTTTCCTATCGGTAATCTACCGGTGCGCTACCTTGGAGTTCCGCATATCACTTTCAAACTTACAATCGCTGATTGTAAGCCTTTACTTGATAAAGTGGATCAACGAATCGGTTGTTGGATGAATAAATCCTTGTCATATGCAGGGCGAGTGCAATTGATCAAATTGGTTCTCGCCTCTCTCCATGTATATTGGGCAGGTATGTTTGTATAACCAAAGAGCATTCTTCATAATACAAAGCTAAGGATGGTCCTTAGCAGTGAATCCATAGACTATGTGTTTGAAGTTGGTCGTCCTCCCATTCCTGGAAGAGACGAAGGTGATGAAGTTTGCCTAGCTCGTTGGGATTGGTGCTGTGACAACCATAAAGCAAGAAGAGTGTACATCTTAAGCTCCATGTGCCTTCACTTGGATGAGTTGTTTACAGAAAGCGGTAGGACCGCTAGATATTTCATATCAAGAGATCTCTTCCGAACTAAGATGACTGAAGGTGAGGATGTAGGAGAACATGTTTTCAAATAGAAAAACTAAAATCTTTAAACTTCTACATGGATCTACATCTCCAAGTTGACCTCATCCTACAGTCACTTCCTGATTCGTTCTATTAATTCGTCATAAACTTTGACATGAATGACATTGAGGGTTCATTAGCTGGGCTTCTCGATAAACTCAAAGTTGCTCAAAATCAAGTAAGGGCGAACAAATGGAACAATCCAATGACAGTTACTTTTCCTAATCCATTGGATGGACGAAGGAATAATAACAGCAGCTGTGGTGAGTTAGGCCATTGGAGAAGAGATTGTCCTAACAAACGAGCAAAAGGTAAAGAACTTTAAGTTTTTGAGACTAATTGCTCTATCACCATATTTTCCACTTCTTGGATTCATGTATGTTGTGTGAATCAGAATGTGGAACGAAGTAGAAAGGTGAGCCCTGATGAGGTGAAGATAAGTAGGCAGCGGGCAAAGCATCGCAGCTACTGGAATTGGATCTACCTCATTACTTTTAAATTCTGGACATTTACTATTTCTAGAAAATGTTTTAGTTTCGCCCAATGGGCTTAAAAACATTGTTTCAATTCCCGTTTTAGTTAAGCATGGTTATACTTTCCATTTTATTAATGAACATTGCAATATTTTATTATGGTAATAAATTGGTAAGCTTTGTTTCTTTAGTAAATGGTTTGTATTACCTTAATGTCCAGAATGAGTTTTCTGTAAATACTATACAAAGGAAACGTAGTAGGCACGGAATTAACCAAAGATTGATCTGGCATCTTAGACTAGGCCATGCCGGCGAATACAAACTTCACAAAATGGAGAAAGATCGACTAATCGGTCCATTGGGATTGGATCCCTATCCTACTAGTGAATCTTGTCTCAAAGGCAAGATGGCTAGATCCCTCTTCACAGGGACTTTTGAAAGAGCCTCACCAATCTTAGGTTTAGTGCATACTAATGTTTGTGGACCATTTGGAGAAATGGCTTGTGGAGGTTTCCTTTACTTCATCACATTCACTGATGACCATTCAAGATATGGTCTGCTGTACCTGATGAAGCATAAGTCTGAATCCATTGAAAAGTTCAAGGAATTCAAGGCTTTAGTTGAAAATCAAACTGGTCAACATATAAAAACTCTTCAATCTGATCGAGGAGGAGAATATTTGAGCAACGAGTTTGATGTATACCTTAGAGAGAATGGTATAGTATTACAGCTCAGACCTCCAGCGACACCACAGCTGAATGGAATAGCAGAACGAAGGAATCGAACCTTGTTGGAGATGGTTCGATCCATGCTCAGCTACACTGACTTACCCACTTTCGGGTTTTGTCGGTGATTATCAAAGATGGGGAATACTTTTTCTTTCTCTAGAAAAAATGCTCTCTCTCTCTCTCTAATTTTTTTTTAATTTTCTAGTGAGTTCGTCGTGAATTCATCATCTACGTGTGGTTTGTTTTCATCTTCTTCATCAATTCATGCAAACTCCTTCCTTACAACGATTCTCGCCTGATTTTGAAACTATTACTCGACGTGTTCCGTTTTTTGATGAAAGTTTTAAGATTCCTGATTTCTTAAATTTGGTGAAAAGTGTTGAGGTTATGACGATAAAGAGGAAGAAGTTCGTGCAACTCCATCTCCGGATGTATCAAGATCGGCTCTTGCAATGGTTACAAATCAATCTATCTCCATTATCGAATCTACAAAACAAATCAAAATTTGCAGATATAGTTCCCTCACCCATTTTAATTCGTGAAAAATTGAATGGAGGGCGTAAATATGCTGATATGGCTAGTGATTCTTCATCAATGGTGGTGGTGGACGAAAATAACACATTATTTTTCGTCCATACATGAAAAGAAGAAGACTCCTTTGATTGAGCAGACATCAAATCTCGCACAAAAGGAAGGAATCTTGGCAGATTTGGAAGGGATTTCTTTCCCTTCTCTCAATTCATCCAATGACCACATATTCTTTGGTAATGTTAAGGTGGAATACTAATGGAAATGCTGATTTTATGAATTCATTCTCTTCATCTTCTCGAACTACTCTCCGATATATCAAACCCAAAACAATTAATGGTAACGTATTTGTACGACCTATGTAGGCGATGGCTAAAGAAGGCATGAAACGTTGGGAGTTCACGGCTGTGGGATATTTCATGGGTAAGAAATTGTCTTTCATGGCTATCAAGGATTATGCATATTCGGTATGGAAAGGACATATAGAGGTAAAGGTTACGTCAAATGGTTTTTATTTCTTTAAGTTTGAATCGGAAAAATACGTGACGAATGTTATTGAGGGGGGTCCGTGGATGTATGCGGGGCAGCCTTTATTTCTCGAATGTAGGAAGGAAGGCATGACTTTAAAAAAAACGCAATCATAAAGAGGTGCCAATTTGGGTTAAGTTCTGTAACTTACCAACTGAATTTTGGATTCCGGAAGGGCTTAGTGCCACGCAAGTGCGGTGGGTAGACAGCTACATCCGGATGCATTCACATCAACCATGGAGAGGATTGATTATGCACGAGTTTGTATCATTGTTGATGTTGATGCTAAATTTAAGGATCATGTATGTTATTGCCGTCACCTCATGGTGGGTATAATGGATCGTGTAAAATCAATATTGAATATGAATGGAGTTCGATTATTTGCTCTTCATGCAAATCTTTTGGACAAACGGATGGAGATTGCCCGATAGCAAAGAAAGTGGTCCAGATTTACGTTCCTAAACCTCAAGTTGAAGACAATGGAAAGAACAAAAGTGTGCGAAGAATTTGGGGGTAACTAATCGAGATAGCCATGTTACAAATAATAAAGAGCAACAACAAGGAATGGCTACCACTTCACAGAATGCATCTACGGAGATTGAGGATATGATAGATGGTAATGCATTTGCTCTCTTGCAGAACCTGGAAACGAAGGAAACTAATGAAGAGGTGATTGGCAATCTTGAATCAAGGAGGGGTCCTATGCAAGCAACCCCTAAAAATGGTGTTAAATGATCCCTATTGCTAGCTGGAACGTGCGTGGTCTTAATAAACAAGACCACCAACAATCTGCCCGTGAACTAATATCATCATACAATCTTCAGGTTTGCGCTTTTATTGAAGCTAGAGTCCTTGAAATGAATTCTTCATATGTTAGTAGTCGTGTTCAGCCGAATTGGAAATGGTTTTTTGATTATGGGAATGGTTCTGGTCGTCGAATTTGGGTTGGATGGAATTCTGATTTTGTGGATTTATGTATTTTGGACGGTATAGAACAAATTATTCACTGTCGAATAAAGTCTCTTGAAAACAATATGGTGATCTACGTTTCTTTCGCATATGGGTTGAACACTATGGTGAAAGACGAGAGCCTTGGAATGAAATGTTGTCTTTTTCAGAATTGAGGGGGAATGATGTATGGGCCGTGATGGGAGATTTTTATGCAATTATGGACTCGAGTGAGGGATTAGGAGGTAATGTGGAGGATGATTTGGATGATGAATTCCAAGTCTGTCTTACAGCTTCTGATCTCATAACTTTACCGATGGAAGGTTCTTGGTTTTCTTGGAGTAATAAGCAAGGTGGGGTTGATTCCATATGGCGGAGACTCGACCGGGTAGTAGCTAATCCAGCATGGTTCTCTCGGTTTCCCAATTTGGCATACGCTTGTACTCCTCCTAATATGTCTGATCACTCGCCTATTGTGTTTAAAAGTACAATGGGTAGACGTGGTCAGAATCCGTGGTTTCATTTTGATAATTTTATAGCGGAATCTATGGATTTCATGCAAACGGTTGAAGATGTTCGGAAGCATAATATCTATGGAGTGACGATGTATTCTGTTATTTGCAAACTTAAGTTGTTGAAACCTCACTTTAAGAAGATTAAAAGGCGTACAGGTGATCTTGGAGAGAATATTAAAGAGGCGAGTCGGTTTCTTGAGATTGTGCAAAGATTTTTTTTTGGTCAATGGTTCAATTTCTTATATGAAAGTAAAGAGATTATACAAAGAAAGCAAATAAGGGAAATGGCCCCTACCGCACCAAAGTAGCTAACATGCTAGCTACTCCATCATACAGAAAAAAGACATTTACTATGTTGTGCAAAGATTTCTAGCGGATAATCCCACTTTTGAGCCTCTCTTGGAATTGTGTCGGATTTTATATACTAAGGCTACCTCATATGAGCAATCCTTTCTCAAGCAAAGGGCAAACATTGCTTGGTTGAAAGATGGTGACCAATGCACATCATTCTTCTTTAATTGGATGGCTGTTCGGAGAGCTAGATCACTCATTAATCATATTGAAGGGATTGGAGGTGTGGATATTGATGATCCGTTGCTTGTTCGTAATGAAATTGTCTCAATTTATGAGAATTTGCTTGGTAAATCTATTGATCCGGAATTATCTGATGGAATCCTTGAACGGTTCATCCTTGGAGAAGAGGTGACGGAAGCAATTTCACAATTCTTCCAAACAGGTAAGATGGTTAAAGAGCTCAACTCCACTATTATTTCCCTTATTCCTAAACTTGAAGTACCGAGAAAGCCTAAAGACTTTCAACCGATTTCATGTTGTAATGTTCTTTATAAGGTTATTTTGAAAATTATGGCTAATCGGCTTTGTGAGTCCCTTGAGAAATTGGTTGATAAAACGCAAACGGCGTTTATTCCGGGGAGAAGAATCAACGATAATGTTCTATTGGCACAAGAATTATTGCATGGTTATAATCAAAAGAATCTTCCGGCTCGGTGCTCATTCAAGGTAGATCTCATAAAAGCTTATGACACAGTCGAGTGGGGCTTTGTAATTGAGGTTTTGAAGGCTATGAATTTCCATCCGACTTTTATTGTATCGGTGAAGGAATGCATGACTACTCTATCTTTCTCGATTAATATCAATGGGGCTACCGAAGCTTACTTTAGAGGGAAACAAGGTCTTCGTCAAGGGGATCCCATTCCGTCCTTGTCATGGAGGTGCTACATGGGATTATTATAAAATTTGTTGAAGAAGATTCCGGATTCCAATACTATTGGACATGTGAACGTACTAAAACGATCATGCTTAGTTTTGAGGATGATCTCCTCTTATTTTGCAATGCTGATACTCATTCTATCGAAACTCTTAAAAGGTGCACGGATCTATTTGGAACGCTATCGGGGCTGAAAGCTAATACAGAAAAGAGTAACATATTCTTGTCCAAGAAGGCGAGACCGAATAGTGAACACTTACAACAGGTTGTGGGCTTCTCAATTGGAAATCTTCCGGTTAGATATCTTGGTGTTCGACTTATCACTTCTAAACATACACTTGCTGATTGTAAGCCACTACTTTCATAATGTGGATAAAAGGATCCGATCTTGGACGAATAAGTCGTTGTCTTATACGGGACGTGTTCAATTGATAAAATCAGTCTTATCATCCTTGCATGTTTATTGGGCTGGAATGTTTATTTTACCGAAGAATATACTCCATAATATTAAGGCAAGAATGCGCAAATTCCATTGGTATGGCAACTTGAATACAGGATACTCAAAGGTGGGATGGGAAACGGTATGTTTGAAGACTTCTGAGGGAGGCCTCGGTATTACCCCACTCCTTCCACAAAATCTGGCGCTTATGGTGAAACATATATGGAGTCTCCTTGTTGATAATGGTTCTTCAGTTTGGGTTGCATGAGTTAGAGTGAACAGATTGAAGAGTGAGTCCTTTTGGAGCATATCTATTCCATCCTCATGTTCGTGGAGATAGAGACAATTACTGAAACTGAGGCCATATATACAACATGCATTCCAATACAAGGTTGGGAACGGGTCTAAATTCCTACTTTGGCGTGTTCCACACTGATGGAATACTTGGAAGGAAATATCCAAATGGACCACTTCCTAATGGGACTGCCAATGGATGTGAAGATTGAAAATGTAATTGTGGTTGGTCAGTGGTCATGGCCAGCGGTGACGAGGTTTGAAATACAACAAATAAGCTCACATCTCACTTTAATTTATCCGGTTAGAGAAGACTGGTTAAGCTGAAAACAAACCAACTCGGTAAATTTACTACGGCGTTGGCTTACACTATCTATAAGCAATCAGAACCTAAGGTTGGATGGGGATCATTGCTACTTGGACCGGGTAAGATACCTAGACACACCTTCATATTATGGTAATAATAGGGTTGAGACACACAACCATGTGTACTTTGAGTGTAATCATTCACGAAGTTGTTTATCTATTCTACATAGAGAAGTTAAGTTCATTTGGCCGCGAATGAACTGGGGAAGAGGGATCTTATGGGCTGCTCGCAGATGGCGTGGAAAACACTAGGTAAATTGCTTCTACCGCATCCTTCTAGCGACTTTGGTATATTCATTATGGAAAGAAAGGAACATGCGCATCTCTGATAATCACTGACAAAACCCAGAAGCAGTTGCCGCACTCATCATCAACTTGGTCAAGGACAAGCTATTCACCATGTATATGGATGATTCTGTTCAAAGTAGGGCGGTAAAGAGATTTTGGCATATAGCTTGGTAGATCATAGTTTGTTAAATTGTTTGGATGTGTATTTTTCATTTCGGTATTATTGGATGTAGGTATAGCTAGTATGCTAGCTATGTTGGTGCGGTAAGGGCCATTCCCTTAGGCGCTTTTTTGTATCATCTTTACTTACATGTATGAAATTGAACCTTTAACCAAAAAAAAAATACACTGACTTACCCATTTCACTGTGGGGTCATGCGCTGACTACAGCTGTACACATTTTAAATAGAAGGACATCCAAGTTCGTTCCTAAGACTCCATATGAGATATGGAGTAACAGGAAACCAAGTCTTAATCACATTAAGATTTGGGGATGTCCTGCTTATGTCAAAAAGACTAAAATGGACAAGTTGGAGGCCAGATCCTTGAAAGGGCATTTCGTTGTTTATCTTGATGATTCCATGGGATACCTACAAGCCCACTTTCTTGAAGATGAGTTCATTCAAGAAAAAGCAGGTAGAAAGATTGTTCGGGAAGAACAAAATGAAACTCCACTAGATACATCTACACAGGAAGTGAGAACCGAACCTTCTTTAACGCAACCACAACCGCGAAGATCAACTAGGGTACCTCAACGGCCTAAGAGGTATGGATATCTATTACAGAGGGAGATGAGTCTTCACTCTGTAATGGAGGAGGGTCATGCTACAAGATGGCGTGAAGATATGCAAACTAAGATCGATTCGATTCAATCAAACCAACTTTGGAAACTTGTGGATCGGCCTGATGGGGTAAAACCAATTGGGTGCAAATGGATTTACAAGAGAAAGATTGGTGTTGATGGTAAGGTTGACACCTACAAAGTCAGGCTAGCGGCGAAAGGATATAGTCAAAAAGAAGGAATTGACTACCAAGAAACCTTTTCACCAGTGGTTATGGTCAAATAAATAAGGATTCTACTTGCAATAGCAGAGCACCTAGACTATAAGATATGGCAAATCGATATCAAAACTGCTTTTCTAAATGGATTCCTAGAGGAGGATATCTATATGGAACAGCCTAAAGGTTTTGTATCCGAGAATGATATTCATAAGGTGTGTAAGCTTGAGAGATCCATTTATGGACTCACAGCAAGCATCTCGTAGCTGGAATCTACGTTTTGATGAGGCAGTCAAAGGATTTGACTTCATCAAGAACGAAGATGAGCCATGTGATATAGGAATGCTCACCACTGTTAAGAAGTGGCTTTCGAGTACTTTCTCCGTGAAAGACTTGGGAGAGCAACTTTAGAATCTACAGAGATCGAACAAATAGAATGATAGGGCTCTCTCAAGCTCTTTACTTAGAAAAGGTCCTAAAGAGATATAGGATGGAGGATTGATTCTAAGAAAGGGTTCCTACCAATGAGACATGGGGTGCATCTCTCGAAATCTGTGTCCTCAAAGTGAGGAAGATAGAAAAAAGATGAGCATTGTACCCTATGCATCTGTAGTGGGTAGCCTGATATTGCAATGCTGTGTACTAGACCTGATATTGCTTAGTCGGTTTCAAGCAAACCCTGGCAAGTAACATTGGATAGATGTGAAGAATATCCTAAAGTATCTGAAGAGAACTAAGGATATGATTCTCATCTATGGGAGAGGTAACCTGAGAGTGGACGGGTTCACTGACTCGGATTTCCAATCAGATGTCGATGACCGAAAATCCACCACAGGATTTGTATTCACCCTCAACGGTGGGGCGGTGACTAGGAAAAGTTCCAAACAAAGCACAACCGCGGATTCCACAACAGAGGCTTAGCTGCCTCTGAGACAACTAAAGAGGCTGTTTGGCTTAGGAAGTTCATAAAAGAACTTCAGGTGGTTCCAAGCACAGAGCTCTCGTTGCCACTGTATTGTGACAACACCGAAGCAATAGCGCAGGCAAAGGAACCTAGGTCTCACAACAAGTCCAAACACATTGAGAGGAGATGATATCACATCATAAGAGAGATCGTTGCAGGAGAAATATCTGTCAGAAAATAGCCTCAGTTGACAATGTCGCTGACCCATTGACCAAGCAATGCACACGGTGCTAGGAAAACATCTGGAAGGGATGGGCATAAAATACGATAGCAAATGGCATTGAGTGCAAGTGGGAGATTGTTAATGTGTATGCCCTCAAATGCCATAAAGAGGATAGATTTATAGGGCATTGATTTGTAACTAAACAATATCTTTCATAATAAAAGGCATGTTCTTGTTGTTTTTCGTATAGGCATTTGTAAGGTGTTAATGAACAAAGTAAAGTCCTTAATGATCCTTATTATCTAAAGTTGGTTCGCAAGTAGAAGAAAGTATTGACTGGGCATCAATACAAGATAAAGACTTGTATGATATAAGTTTTGACAGAGAAAATGTCAGTCCAACACTATGGAAATGGTAGTGGAAACTTATGTCATAGACACCTCAGTTAGACTGATGTGTTCGAACACGACTCGCATCGGTTTTGTCACATGGGTTCTCACTCACAAACAGTCAATGACAAAACTGATAAGTTGTGATAGGTGCGTGTGAACCTTAGACCTGAAGAATCATGTTGAAGATGTACTTGTGACATCAAGTATGTCATTAAAGTAGTTAGATCCAATTCACCCGGTGGTGGGGTCGACCTTGAAGTGCGGCTTGACTGATTTGCAAAATGGGATTTATTCTCTCATAAGTGGATGAGTTAAATATCCTATGCAGTCATGAATGAACAAAGTCTTTTGACTTTGGCCAAAGCATTAGAGATATTCATGTTAGACAAAAAAGTATACTTGATGACCTTGATTCATTATGAGCAAAGCATATAGTCAAGTTCAGTGAGTTTGACTAGACCTCACCTGTCTGGGATGTGTGAATAAAAGGTTTATACTCGTATGGTATTCCCATCGCAAAAGGTTTGGAATGATCCTATTCGTTCATTCTCAAATAGGATACGATGTGAGCCACGAGAATGGCTAGGTGTTACCCACATCCTTTTGGTTTCCTCCCGATTGCCTTTTGGGACTAACCTAAAGAGTCGCGCTTAAAGGAATTGCAAAAGGAAAAATCATGGAATTGACTTGAGAGAATTTTCGGTATTGGATATCGCAATTAATGAGTTAATTAATCATTAGATGATTTTATTAATTAATTAACTTAATGTGTTAATTAATTTCTTTAGGGAAATTAAATATAGAGTTAACAAGGATTTAATTAATTATTTGATTAATTTATTTATTGGATAAATAATATTATTTAAACAATAACAAATGGACTAAGCCAAAGGGCTGTAAAACTCCCAAAGTGGGCGTCCATATGAGGCCTAGTCAACTAGGTCATTGTTTTTCTAAAGTAGTATAAATAACTACTTAGTGAAAAATAATAACAAGCCACTTTTATAACTTTCTCTTAGTCAAACACTCCAAACCTCTCAATAAATTAGTTTTGGGCATAATTAATTGAATTTAAATTTGCCAATGGTTGGTAATTTATGTTTGATGAAATCGAGCCCAAATTTGTTTTCATTGAATATTAATTATTTGAATAAAATAATTAATTAATTATTCTTGGAGGATTTTAATTAATTTATTTATTTAAATAATAGATTCTCACTAGATGGTTTATTATCAGAAACATCTATAAAATTTGGAGTTTTATTGGAGAAATTAATTAGTTAGACTAATTAATTATTATCTTAATCACCAACATAGTTGCTTTAATTAACGCGAGCTTGTATTATATGATGGTGACATTATCCATGGGCTTAGGTTGTTTTCCTTTTGGATGTATTTCTTTCTTTATGGATTGTAAGGGCCGGATTTGAGTCCATTATTTTATTTCTAGAGTTATGTATAGGTTGTTCAAATAATCTTATGTATTAGATAGAAATAGAATAGGCCTTGAAGAAGAGATCAATCTCAAAGAAGAGGAGCTTGGAGCCCAAGAAGAACAACTAGGTTTATTTTTCTTTATTTTTTTATGATTGCCCATTGTCTTGGCCCCTCTAGAAAAAGCCCATGAATATATGTTTATAGGTTGTTTTTATTGCTTTTGATGCATGTTCATTAGTTGTATGAAGCATGTATGTAATTAATATGCGCTATATAAACTTAGATAAATGTGCAAAGTGAGACTTAGATAAATGTTTAGAACATGAATCCTCCCAAACAAAAAATTATACTAAGTTAGTAAGGGGCGCTAGGCATCCTTTCCCTCCACTAAATTTAATGGAATTAAGATTTAAACCTATATGGCATCTTCCCAGTAAGTGGGGGTCATATATCAAGATTTAATTCTGAAATTTTATTAAGTGCATTAGATGCCTTAATCGTAACATATTTCACCCCAAATATCGTTAAAGGGTTGCAAGGTGAAATTCAAATGTTAGATTATAAGGAGTTAGTGGGAACGAACTTAGATAGTCCACAAGCCTATATATTGTTAAAGAGTTGCGGTTTTGATGGATTATGGGAAAATGAAGATTGGACCGTCTATTGGATAGATTGATGTTGGCGATACTTTAGTTAAGTAATGAGCCAAATATCGTTAAAGGGTTGTCATCCATTACATTTATTAAAGAACTCAATCTCCACTACGAAGCAATAAACAACGATCACTTCCGTTTTTCACATTGTGAGTGTGAATGTCGAAAAATGTAGTGGGAGCTAAGTTATAAGTCAGAATTTCTTGATTTTAACCATGGTTTTTAGTTTAAGTTACAAATGTCTAATATAGTCTGGTTAATTTTCTACTGTTATTTGATTTATTTCTCTCAATCCAAAATGTCTACCAAACCACTATCAAAATTGATGGAGAACACGATTCTCACTGGTCCGAATTACATAACTCACAAAGCTAAGGATGGTCCTTAGCAGTGAATCCATAGACTATGTGTTTGAAGTTGGTCGTCCTCCCATTCCTGGAAGAGACGAGGGTGATGAAATTCGCCTAGTTCGTTGGGATTGGTGTTGTGACAACCATAGAGCAAGAGTGTACATCTTAAGCTCCATGTGCCTTGAGTTGCAAAGGTCCCGTGATAAGATGGATAATGCAAGAGACATTATCCTTTACTTGGATGAGTTGTTTGGACAGCTAGATATCTTAAGCTCCATGCGCCTGTAGGACCGCTAGATATTTCATATCAAGAGATCTCCTCCGAACCAAGATGACTGAAGGTGAGGATGTAGGAGAACATGTTTTCAAATAGAAAAACTAAAATCTTTAAACTTCTACATGGATCTACATCTCCAAGTTGACCTCATCCTACAGTCACTTCCTGATTCGTTCTATTAATTTGTCATAAACTTTGACATGAATGACATTGAGGGTTCATTAGCTGGGCTTCTGGATAAACTCAAAGTTGCTCAAAATCAAATAAGGGCGGACAAATGGAACAATCCAATGGCAGTTACTTTTCCTAATTCATTGGATGGACGAAGGAATAATAACAGCTATCTTCAAGTGGGAGCATCCAGCAGGACAAGCAACATAGCACAACAAAGGAGGAACAAGAGTGTTAGAAATCAGGACATATGCTTATGCTGTGGTGAGCTAGGCCATTGGAGAAGAGACTGTCCTAACGAACGAGCAAAAGGTAAGGAACTTTATGTTTTTGAGACTAATTGCTCCATCACCATATTTTCCACTTCTTGGATTCTTGATTCGGGAGCTAATACTCAGGTATGTTGTGTGAACCAGAATCTGGAACGAAGTAGAAAGGTGAGTCCTGATGAGGTGAACATAAGAGTAGGCAGCGGGCAAAACGTCGCAGCTACTGGAATTGGATCTACCTCTTTACTTTTAAATTCTGAACATTTACTATTTCTGGAAAATGTTTTAGTTTTGCCCAATGGGCTTAAAAACATTGTTTCAATTCCCGTTTTAGTTAAGCATGGTTATACTTTCCGTTTTATTAATGAACATTGCAATATTTATTATGGTAATAAATTGGTGAGCTTTGCTTCATTAGTAAATGGTTTGTATTACCTTAATGTCCAGAATGAGTTTTCTGTAAATACTATACAAAGGAAACGTAGTAGGCAGGAAATTAACCAAAGATTGATCTGGCATCTTAGACTAGGCCATGCCGGCGAATACAAAATTCACAAAATGGAGAAAGATGGACTAATCGGTCCATTGGGATTGGATCGCTATCCTACTTGTGAATCTTGTCTCAAAGGCAAAATGGCTAGGTCCCTCTTCACAGGGACTTTTGAAAGAGCCTCACAAATCTTAGGTTTAGTGCATACTGATGTTTGTGGACCAGTTGGAGAAATGGCTCGTGGAGGTTTCTTTTACTTCATCACATTCACTGATGACCATTCAAGATATGGTCTGGTGTACCTGATGAAGTATAAGTCTGAATCCATTGAAAAGTTCAAGGAATTCAAGGCTTTAGTGGAAAATCAAACTGGTCAACATATAAAAACTCTTCAATCTGATTGAGGAGGAGAATATATGAGCAACGAGTTTGATGTATACCTTAGAGAGAATGGTGTAGTATTATAGCTCACGCCTCCAGCGACACCACAGTTGAATGGAGTAGCAGAACGAAGGAATCGAACCTTGTTGGACATGGTTCGATCCATGCTCAACTACACTGACTTACCCACTTTCGGGTTTTGTCGGTGATTATCAAAGTAGGGGAATACTTTTTCTTTCTCTAGAAAAAAAGCTCTCTCTCTCTCTCTCTCTATTTTTTTTTTTTTAATTTTCTAGTGAGTTCATGGTGAATTCATCATCTACGTGTGGTTTGTTTTCATCTTCTTCATCAATTCATGCAAACTCCTTCCTTACAACGATTCTCGCCTGATTTTGAAACTATTACTCGACGTGTTCCGTTTTTTGATGAAAGTTTTAAGATTCCTGATTTCTTAAATTTGTTGAAAAGTGTTGAGGTTATTACGGTAAAGAGGAAGAAGTTCGTGCAACTCCATCTCCGGATGTATCAAGATCGGCTCTTGCAATGGTTACAAATCAATCTCCATTATCGAATCTACAAAACAAATCAAAATTTGCAGATATAGTTCCCTCACCCATTTTAATTCGTGAAAAATTGAATGGAGGGCGTAAATATGGTGTTATGGCTGGTGATTCTTCATCAATGGTGGTGGTGGACGAAAATAACACATTATTTTCGTCCATACATGAAAAGAAGAAGACTCCTTTGATTGAGGAGACATCAAATCTCGCACAAAAGGAAGGAATCTTGGCAGATTTGGAAGGGATTTCTTTCCCTTCTCTCAATCCATCCAATGACCACATTCTTTGGTAATGTTAAGGTGAATACTAATGGAAATGCTGATTTTATGAATTCATTCTCTTCATCTTCTCGAACTACTCTCCGATATATCAAACCCGAAACAATTAATGGTAACATGTTTGTACGACCTACGTGGGAGATGGCTAAAGAAGGCATGCAACGTTGGGAGTTCACGGCTGTGGGATATTTCATTGGTAAGCATTTGTCTTTCATGGCTATCAAGGATTATGCATATTCGGTATGGAAAGGACTTATAGAGGTAAAGGTTACGTCAAATGGTTTTTATTTCTTTAAGTTTGAATCGGAAAAATTCGTGACGAATGTTATTGAGGGGGGGTCTGTGGATGTATGCGGGGTAGCCTTTATTTCTCGAACGTTGGAAGGAAGGCATGACTTTAGAAAAACGCAATCATAAAGAGGTGCCAATTTGGGTTAAGTTCTGTAACTTACCAACTAAATTTTGGACTCCGGAAGGGCCTAGTACCGTGGCAAGTGCAGTAGGTAGACAGCTATATCCGGATGCATTCATTGTTGATTATGCACGAGTTTGTATCATTGTTGATGTTGATGCTAAATTTAAGGATCATGTGTTCATGTTATTGCCGTCACCTAATGGTGAGTATAATGGATCATGTAAAATTAATATTGAATATGAATGTAGGCCGATTATTCTTTTGGACATACGAATGAAGATTGGCCGATAGTAAAGAAAGTGGTGCAGCGACTTAAAGTGGTCCAGATTTACGTTCCTAAACCTCAAGTTGAAGAACAATGGAAAGAACGAAAGTGTACGAAGAATGTGGGGGTAACTAATCGAGATAGCCATGTTACAAATAATAAAGAGCAACAACAAGGAATGGCTACCACTTCACAGAATGCATCTTTGGAGATTGAGGATATGATAGATGGTAATGCATTTGCTCTCTTGCAGAACCTGGAAACGGAGGAAACTAATGAAGAGGTGATTGGCAATCTTGAATCAAGGAGGGGTCCTATGCAAGCATACCCTAAAAATGGTGTTAAATGACCTATTGCTAGCTGGAACGTGCGTGGTCTTAATAAACAAGACCACCAACAATCTGCCCGTGAACTAATATCATCATACAATCTTCAGGTATGCGCTTTTATTGAAACCTCACTTTAAGAAGATTAAAAGGCGTACAGGTGATCTTGGAGAGGATGTTAAAGAGGCGAGTCGGTTTCTTGAGATTGTGCAAAGATTTCTAGCGGATAATCCCACTTTTGAGCCTCTCTTGGAGCTTGAAAAATTGTGTCAGATTTTATATACTAAGGTGGTATCATATGAGCAATCCTTTCTCAAGCAAAGGGCAAAAATTGCTTGGTTGAAAGATGGTGACCAATGCACATCATTCTTCTTTAGATGGATGGCTATTCGGAGTGCTAGATCATTAATCATATTGAAGGGATTGGAGGTGTGGATATTGATGATCCGTTGCTTGTTCGTAATGAAATTGTCTCAATTTATGAGCATTTGCTTGGTAAATCTATTGATCCGGAATTATCTGATGGAATCCTTGAACCGTTCATCCTTGGAGAAGAGATGACGGAAGCAATGTCACAATTCTTCCTTACAGGTAAGATGGTTAAAGAGCTCAACTCCACTATTATTTCTCTTATTCCTAAACTTGAAGTACCAAGAAAGCCTAAAGACTTTCGACCAATTTCGTGTTGTAATGTTCTTTATAAGGTTATTTTGAAAATTATGGCAAATCGGCTTTGTGAGTTCCTTGAGAAGTTGGTTGATAAAACGCAGACGGCGTTTATTCCGGGGAGAAGAATCAATGATAATGTTCTATTGGCACAAGAATTATTGCATGGTTATAATCAAAAGAATCTTCCGGCTCGGTGCTCATTCAAGGTAGATCTCATAAAAACTTATGGCACAGTCGAGTGGGGCTTTGTAATTGAGGTTTTGAAGGCTATGAATTTCTATCCGACTTTTATTGTATGGGTGAAGGAGAATGCATGACTACTCTATCTTTCTCTATTAATATCAATGGAGCTGCCGAAGGTTACTTTAGAGGGAAACGTGGTCTTCGTCAAGGGGATCCCATTCTGTCCTTGTCATGGAGGTGCTGCATGGGATTATTATAAAATTTGTTGAAGAAGATTTGGGATTCCGATACCATTGGAAATGTGAACGTACTAAAATGATCATGCATAGTTTTGCGGACGATCTCCTCTTATTTTGCAATGCAGATACTCATTCTATCGAAACTCTTAAAAGGAGTACGGATCTATTTGGAACACTATCGGGGCTGAAAGCTAATACAGAAAAGAGTAACATATTCTTGTCCAAGAAGGCGAGACCGAATAGTGAACACTTGCAACAGGTTGTGGGCTTCTCAATGGGAAATCTTCCGGTTAGATATCTTGGTGTTCCACTTATCACTTCTAAACTTACACTTGCTGATTGTAAGCCACTACTTGATAATGTGGATAAAAGGATCCGATCTTGGACGAATAAGTCGTTGTCTGATGCGGGACGTGTTCAATTGATAAAATCAGTCTTATCATCCTTGCATGTTTATTGGGCTGGAATGTTTATTTTACTGAAGCATATACTCCGTAATATTGAAGCAAGAATGCGCAAATTCCTTTGGTATGGCAACTTGAATACAGGATACTCAAAGATGGGATGGGAAGCGGTATGTTTGAAGACTTTTGAGGGAGGCCTCGGTATTACCCCACTCCTTCCACAAAATTTGGCATTTATGGTGAAACATATATGGGCTCTCCTTGTTGATAATGGTTCTTCAGTTTGAGTTGCATGGGTTAGAGTGAACAGATTGAAGAATGAATCCTTTTGGAGCATATCTATTCCATCCTCATGTTCGTGGAGTTGGCGACAATTACTAAAACTGAGGACTTATATACAACATGCATTCCAATACAACGTTGGGAACAGGTCTACATTCCTACTTTGGCGTGATCCGTGGCACACTGATGGAATACTTGGAAGGAAATATCCAAATGAACCACTACTAACGGTTTGAAATACGGCATATAAGCTCACATCTCACTTTAATTTATCCGGATACAGAAGACTGGGTAAGCTGGAAACTAACCAACTCGGGTAAATTTACTACTGCGTCGGCTTACACTATCTTTAAGCAATCGGAACCTAAGGTTGGATGGGGATCATTGCTACTTCGACCGGGTAAGATACCTAGACACACCTTCATATTATGGTTGGCTATATGAGAAAGGTTACCATCGAGAGACAAGGAATGGATAGGTCATGGGAAAGATACATGTGTGTTATGTGATGATAATAGGGTTGAGACACCACCATCTGTTCTTTGAGTGTGAATATTCACGAAGTTGTTTATCTATTCTACATAAAGAAGTTAAGTTCATTTGGCCGCGAATGAATTGGGGAAGAGGGATCTTATGGGCTGCTCGGAGATGACGTGGAAAACACTCGGTAAATTGCTTCTACCGCATCCTTCTAGCGACTTTGGTATATTCATTATGGAAAGAAAGGAACATGCGCATCTTTGATAATCACCGACAAAACCCGGAAGCAATTGCCGCACGCATCATCAACTTGGTCAAGGACAAGCTATTCACCATGTATATGGATGGTTCTCTTCCAAGTAGGGCGGTAAAGAGATTATGGCATATAGCTTGGTAGAGTATGTTTGTTAAATTGTTTGGATGTGTATTTTTCATTTTGGTATTATTGGATGTAGGTATAGCTAGTATGCTAGCTATGTTGGTGCGGTAAGGGTCATTCCCTTATGCGCTTTTTTGTATCATCTTTACTTACATATATGAAATTGAACCTTTAACCAAAAAAAAAAATACACTGACTTACCCATTTCACTGTGGGGTCATGAGCTGCTTACAGCTGTACACATTTTAAATAGATGTCCATCCAAGTTCGTTCCTAAGACTCCATATGAGATATGGAGAAACAGGAAACCAAGTCTTAATCACATTAAGATTTGGGGATGTCCTGCTTATGTCAAAAGGACTAAAGTGGACAAGTTGGAGGCCAGATCCTTGAAAGGGCATTTCGTTGGTTATCTTGATGGTTCCATGGGATACCTCTTTTACCTGCATGATGATCATAGCATCATCGTAGCTTTACAAGCCCACTTTCTTGAAGATGAGTTCATTCAAGAAAAAGCAGGTAGAAAGATTGTTCTGGAAGAACGAAATGAAACTCCAATAGATACATCTACACAGGAAGTGAGAACCGAACCTTCTTTAACACAACCACAACCGCGAAGATCAACTAGGGTACCTCAACGGCCTGAGAGGTATGGATATCTATTACAGAGGGAGATGAGTCTCCACTCTGTAATGGAGGAGGGTCATGGAGACGATCCCTCCACTTATGATCAAGCGATGGTGGATGTGGATGCAAACTAAAATCGATTCGATGAATTCAAACCAAGTCTGGAAACTTGTGGATCGGCCTCATGGGGTAAAACCAATTTGGGTGCAAATGGATTTACAAGAGAAAGATTGGTGTTGATGGCAAGGTTGACACCTACAAAGTCAGGCTAGTGGCGAAAGGGTATAATCAAAAAGAAGGAATTGACTACCAAGAAACCTTTTCGCCAGTGGTTATGGTCAAATCAATAAGGATTCTACTTGCAATAGCAGCTCACCTAGACTATGAGATATGACAAATCGATGTCAAAACTGCTTTTTTAAATGGATTCCTAGAGGAGGATATCTATATGGAACAGCGTAAAGGTTTTGTATCCGAGAATGATATTCATAAGGTGTGTAAGCTTGAGAGATTTCATTTATGGACTCAAGCAAGCATCTCGTAGCTGGAATCTACGTTTTGATGAGGCAGTCAAAGGATTTGACTTCATCAAGAATGCAGATGAGACATGTGTTTACAAGAAGGTTAGTGGGAGCAAGATAACATTCCTTGTGTTATATGTAGATGACATATTACTCATAGGGAATGATATAGGAATGCTCACCACTGTTAAGAAGTGGCTTTCGAGTACTTTCTCCAAGAAAGACTTGGGAGAGGTAACTTATATTCTAGGGATTCGAATCTACAGAGATCGAACAAATAGAGAATGATAGGGCTCTCTCAAGTCCTTTACTTAGAAAAAGGTTCTAAAGAGATACAGGATGGAGGATTCTAAGAAAGGGTTCCTACCAATGAGACATGGGGTACATCTCTCGAAATCTGTGTCCTCAAAGTTAGGAAGATAGAAAAGAGATGAGCACTGTACCCTATGCATCTGTAGTGAGTAGCCTGATGTATGCAATGCTGTGTACTAGACCTGACATTGCTTATGTAGTAAGCGCTGTTAGTCGATTTCAAGCAAACCCTGGCAAGTAACATTGGATAGCTGTGAAGAATATCCTAAAGTATCTGAAGAGAACTAAGGATACGATTCTCATCTATGGGAGTGGTAACCTAAGAGTGGACGGGTTCACTGACTCGGATTTCCAATCAGATGTCGATGACTGGAAATCCACCTCAGGATTTGTATTCACCCTCAACAGTGAGGCGGTGACTTGGAAAAGTTCCAAATAAAGCACAACTGCGGACTCCACAACAGAGGCTTAGCTGCCTCTGAGGCAGCTAAAGAGGCTGTTTGGCTTAGGAAGTTCATTGAAGAACTTCAAGTGGTTCCAAGCACAGAGCTCTCGTTGCCACTTTATTGTGACAACACCGAAGCAATAGCGCAGGCAAAGGAACCTAGGTCTCACAATAAGTCCAAACACATTGAGAGGAAATATCATATCATAAGAGAGATCGTTGCAAGAGGAGAAATATATGTCAGAAAATAGCCTCAGTTGACAATGTGACTGACGCATTGACCAAGCCATTGGCACACGGTGCTAGGAAAACATCTGGAAGGGATGGGCATAAAATACCATAGCAAATGGCATTGAGTGAAAGTGGGAGATTGTTAGTGTGTATGCCCTCAAATGCCATAAAGAGGATAGATTTATAGGGCATTGATTTGTAACTAAACAATATCTTTCATAATAAAAGACATGTTCTTGTTGTCTTTCGTATAGGCATTTGTAAGGTGTTAATGAACAACGTAAAGTCCTTAATGATCCTTATTATCTAAAGTTGGTTCGCAAGTAGAAAAAAGTATTGACTGGACATCAATACTAGATAAAGACTTGTATGATATAAGTTTTGACAGAGAAAGTGTCAGTCCAACACTATGGAAATGGTAGTGAAAACTTATGTCATAGACACCTCAATTAGACTGATGTGTTCAAACACGACTCGCATCGGTTTTGTCCCATGGGTTCTCACTCACTAACAGTCAATGACAAAACTGATAAGTTGTGATAGGTGCGCGTGAACCTTAGACTTGAGGAATCATGTTGAAGATGTACTTGTGACATCAAGTATGTCATTAGAGTGGTTAGATCCAATTCACCCGGTGGTGGGGTCGACCTCGAAGTGTGGTAGCAAAATGGGATTTATTCTCTCATAAATGGATGAGCTAAGTATCCTATGCAGTCATGAATGAATAAGGTCTTTTGACTTTGGCCAAAGCATTAGAGATATTCATGTTAGACATAAAAGTATGCTCGATGATTCATTATAAGCAAAGCATATAGTCAAGTTCAGTGAGTTTCACTAGACCATGACTCTCACTTGTCTGGGATATGTGAATAAAAGGTTTATACCCGTATGGTATTCACAGCGCAAAAGGTTTGGAATGATCCTATTCATTTGTTCTCAATTGGGATACAATGTGGGCCACGAGACTGGCTTGGTGTTACCCACATCCTTTTGGTTTTCTCCCGATTGCCTTTTGAGACTAACCTAAAGAGTCTCGCTTAAAGGAATTGCAAAAGGTAAAATCATGGAATTGACTTGAGACAATTTTCGGTATTGGATATCGCAATTAATGAGTTAATTAATCATTAGATGATTTTATTAATTAATTAAGTTAATGTGTCAATTAATTTCTTTAGGGAAATTAATTATAGAGTTAACAAGGATTTAATTAATTATTTGATTAATTTATTTATTGGATAAATAATATTATTTAAACAATAAAAAATGGAGTAAGCCATAAAACTAGGTTATTGTTTTTCTAAAGTAGTATAAATATACTACTTAGTGAAAAATAATAACAAGCCACATTTATAACTTTCTCTCAGTCAAACACTCCAAAGCTCTCAATAAATTATTTGTTTGGGCTTAATTAATTGAATTTAAATATGCCAATGGTTGGTAATTTATGTTTGATGAAATCGAGCCCAAATTTGTTTTCATTGAATATTAATTATTTGAATAAAATAATTAATTAATTATTCTAATAAAATAATTAATTAATTATTCTTGGAGAATTTTAGTTAATTAATTTATTTAAATAATAGATTCTCACTAGATGGTTTATTATCAAAAACATCTATAAAATTTGGAGTTTTATTGGAGAAATTAATTAGTTGGACTAATTAATTATTATCTTAATCACCATATTATGCGAAGAAGGTACATGAGTTCTTAACACGATTTAAATATGTGACATCGAGATTAACCACTTCGGATAATTTCCGCTGCGTTTTATTGTTAAAAACCCAACAGACTCAACCACCGAAGTTGAGTACGTGGTTGCCTCAGAGGTGGCCAAAGAGACTGTTTGGATAAAGAAGTTTGTAGCTGAACTTCAAGTGGTTCCTAGCATGGAGCTCGCGTTGCCACTTTCCTATGACAACAATGGAGCCATCGCGCGGGTTAAAAAACCCAGGTCCGAACTCATTGAAAGAAGATACCACATCATTAGAGAGATCTACGGAAGAGGCGACATCGCCGTGCAGAGAATAGATTCAGCAAATACGTTGCTGACCCACTGACCAAGCCACTATCACAGGCGGTGCTAGAACGACATCTTGAGAAAATGGGTATTAGATACCATAGCGATTGGCATTAAGTGCAAGTGGGAGATTGTTAGGATTATGCCCTCCATGCCATAGCGAAGTTAGATTAATAGGGCATTTACCTTTATGTTGTACAAACTCTTATTCTTTAATAAAGGCATTGTTTTGTTCATATCAATCTTGATGGCATTAATATGAGTATTGAACAAATAAGTCCAAGGTGATTAAAGAGGGAGCTTCTACTCCTCAATGGTTAGAGGAGATGGACACTAGAAGTATCGGTTCCTTGTTTACTTAAACTAGAGTTCGCAAGTCGAGAAGTCTTAATTGGGCATTAAGACCAGACTTGTATAATGGCTTTGACAAGTAGTGTCAGTCGGTCGCGTTGGATGGTGGGAGCTTGGTCATAGATATCAATGGAATTGATATATTCGAACACGGCTCACCGTAATTCAATCACATGGGTAATTTACTCTTTGATCGTCAACGGTTGGATTACAGGTCGCGGTAGTGTGCGTGAGCCTTAGACCTGAAGATTCACGAAGATTGGACTTGTGACACTAAACAAGTTATTAGAGTAGTTAGATCTATTTCACCCTTTGGTGGGATCAACCTTGAAGTGCGGTTCAAAAGGACAAGTGGCAATTGTTCGGTGATTGCCAATAGGGCATTCACTGTCTTGGGTAGTAATCAGTTGACGTCCTGTGCAATCGTAGGTAAATGAAGTTATAAGTCTTGCGCCAAAGCAAGAGTACATAGGGGTAGTTTAGTAATTTCATCTTACTATGATTCCCTGAAGCACAACATCGAGTCATGTGAGTTTGACGAGCTTAGTGACACTCACATTCTTGTTTTTCTCCCAATGCCAATTGAAACAAACTTAGAAGTCGCACTTCAAAGGAATTGAGCAAAAAAAATTCTTTCGTTGTCAAAATATATAAGGTAATTTGCTATTTGATGAGCAAATTAATTTATTTGATTCATTGGATTAATGGAAATAAAATAATAACAAATAATTAGATGTATTTATTATGAACGCATTAATTTATTTGATTAATTAGATTAATGAAAATAAATTAATTATAATAAATAAATAGACTTATTTATTATACTCATCCTTTTATTAAATAATTAGATTATTTAATTTAGATGATTATTAATTAGTATTATATTTTAATTGGATTAAAATATGTGGGACCTAATTAATAATTGGACTAAGTTGAAAGTCAACTTAGCCCAATATTGGATGAAGAGTGGCGTGTGAGGAGTCTACTTGAGAGTTGGATGGGCTCAAAGAATTAAATAATTGGAAGCCCATCACTCCTTATATATATAACTAACACTAGTTCAGTCAAAACCTAACATTCTCACATTAGACTTGACAACAAAGAAAGAAGAAGAGAAAAATCTCTCTCCTCCCCTAAGAAGCCGTCGGCCATAGTGGTGCAAAGGGTGGTGGATTTTTCTTCAAAGTTCGTTCCGGCGTGATATCTAGAGGTAGGAGTTTGGAATTGCTGCTACCTGGAAGATCAAGTCTTTAATCAAATCAAGAGGTTAGTCAAAAAGATGAAATTAGATTCAATCATTATGTAATTTTCAAAATTTGCAAAATCATTAGAACCCAAAAATGATCCGATTGTGAATTCGGATATGTTTTATCATTTCCGCTGCGCATGAACCAGGATTCACAACAGTCATTGTCTCACGAGTCATGGAATGGTGACAAGTTAAGTGTACTAATCTCGACACTAGGCCTTCTATGTGACAACGGTGGTCATACTAGAAGTGAACATGGGTTTCAGTTTCGCTATGGAGTCGTCCATGAGTCGTGGAATGGTGCAAGTTAAGTGTACTAATCTCGACACTAGGCCTTCTATGTGACAAAGGTGGTCATACTAGAAGTGCACATGGGTTTCAATTTCGCTACGGAGTAGTCCATGAGTCGTGTGACTGTTGTGAATCATGCGCAGCGGAAATGATAAAAATAGATCTGGATTCACAATTGGATCACTTTTGGGTTTTAATAATTTTCCATGCAATTTTTGAAAAATATGTATGAGGATGATATCTAATTTCATCCTTGTTACTAACCTTTTGATTTCGATGAAAGTTTTGATCTTCCGGATAGTAGCAATTCAAAACTCATGCATCTAGATATCACACCGGAACGAGTTTCGAAGAAAAATCCTCCACCTTTAGACCTACTATGGCCGACGACTTACACTATGGAAAGAGAGAGTATTTTTCTCTTCTTTCTTTGCTGTCAAGTCTAATTGTGAGAGTTAAGTTTTGACTGAACTAGTGATAGCTATTTATAAGGAGTGATGGGCTTGGAATTAACTAATTCCTTGAGCCCATCCAACTCCTCCAAATCCGCCTAGCACATGCCCCACCTTATTATTATTGAGCTAAGTTGACTTTCAACATGGTCCAATTATTAATTAGGTCCAATATATTTTAATTCAATTAAAATATAATACTAATTAATATTCCTCCATATTGAATAAACTAATTATTTAATAAAAGAGTGAGTATAATAAATAAGTCTATTTATTTATTATAATTAATTTATTTCCATTAATCTAATTAATCAAATAAATTAATGGGTTCATAATAAATGCATCTAATTATTTATTATTAATTTATTTCCATCAATCCAATTAATCAAATAAATTAACTTGCTCATTAAATAGAAAATTACCTAATTTATGTAATTGACAACGAAAGAATTCTCTTTGCTCAATTCCTGTTAAACGCGACTCTCTAGGTTCGTTTCAATTGGCATTGGGAGGAAACCAAGGATGTGAGTGTCTCTAAGCCAGTCACGTGGACTCACATCAGAACCCACTTGAAATGAATGGATCCATACGAACCTTTAGGTCACAGATACCATGTGAGTATAAGCCCTTCACTGTAACATCCCGATCAAGTGAGAGTCGTGATATATGTCAAACTCACAAGACTCGATGTTGTGCTTTAGGGAATCATAGTAAGATGAAATTACTGAACTACACTTGTCCTTCTGAACCGCACTTCGAGGTTGATCCCATTAAAGGATGAAATGGATCTAACTACTCTAATAACTCGTTCAGTGTCACAAGTCCAATCTTCATGAATCCTCAGGTCTAAGGCTCATGCACACTACCGCGACCAGTAATTCAATCATTGACTATCCAAGAGTAAATGCGCATGTGATCGAATTACGGCAAGCAGTGTTCAAATATGTCAATTCCATTGACATATCTATGACCAAGCTCCCACCATCCAAAGTGACCGACTGACACTCCTTGTCAAAGCTTGCGTCATACAAGTCTGGTCTTAATGCCCAATTAAGACTCGTCGACTTGCGAATTTTGGCTTAAGTAAACAAGGAACCGATACTTCTAGTGTCCATCTCCTCAGACTATTGAGGAGTAGAAGCTCCCTCTTGATTACGTTGGACTTATTTTTTCAATACATATAAATGTCATCAAGGTTGATATAAACAAAAATTATGCCTTTATTAATGAATAAGAGTTTGTACAACATAAATGTAATGTCCTAATAATCTATTCTTGTAATAAACAATTTTGTTTTACATTATATTAATAAAAACCATTTCTTCATCTTATTTTTATATTGTTATAACTGTATGATGAAGTCTCTGGAAATCACACATAGCTGTGGGACTTGATATCTCATTAGATGGATATCATAAAACAAGTCTCTAAAGCTGTGATTTTTAAATATCATCCAAGTCATAGAATTATCAAGATGAGACATTGATAATTCGGATAGACTTGCGCTTATGATGCACACTCTTAATTAGAGAATGTCTCGTTTTATAAACATTAGTGTAGTTGACACAAATGCACATACGCGGGTGTTTGTTGAGAACAAGTTCATTGATTACCCTGACTGAAACTTCCTAAATTATTTCTATATATGTCGAATTAGGAGTTTCTTAATCACGATAGTGCAAGATAATTCTTTGACTTGAGTCATCACAGTAATCTTGTATATTGACTCATTGCACTTTGACTCCTGTGTCCATTCTTTTACAAGGACACATATGGATTGGTGATTGGGTGCAGTGACTCGTATATGGAGGTTGGTGTTGACAACAAAGGATCCATCACTTGTCCAGATGAACAAGTGAATTTCCTATAATATTCAAAGTGGTTAGACTGAGTTAGTCCTTGGCCAAGGCAAGTTAGTAATTAATTAAGAAATGAATTTCTTGAATTAATTAATCACTAGTCAAACACACTTGAATTATTAAGATTGAATTTACAAGGATCTCGACCAATAAGATTCCTCGATCCTTAATTCAATTGGAAAATTAGTTGATGGAAGAATTTCACTTGCATGGAATGCGCGATTGGAAATGTTCACTTTGAATCGCCTATATCTAGGTCTTCAAGATAAGTAGCTAGAAACTTTTCTTTGATTCATGGGTATCTTATATTTAATGGAGATTAAATAATAAGATGGTTAATTAAAAGTGTTTAATTAATCGAGACAATTTAATTGTCCAAATTAAATCATAAAGGTTATGAACCCACTACTAGTATGTTGGTGAACTTAAAGGATCACACACAATACTCGAACAACAAATCCATTTCTTAACTATGGGAATTTAATTCAAAGTAATTGAATTAATAAATTAATTAATTAGATTAATTAATTAAGACTTTTATTTATTCAAGTGATAAATGAATTAATTAAGTTGATAAGATCAATTTAATTAGCTTAAGTCTAGAAATTATTTAATTAATTGGAAGTGACTTTTAATTAATCTAGTATGGTGGATTAATTATTAAAGGCTTATTTTATAGCTTTAGTCGAAAATTTGGTGGAAGAAAAGTAACTAAAGGAGTTTAGTTAATTTTCTTCTAGAAGGAAATAAGAGTTCTTACAGAGAAATGAAACTAATTAAAATAGAAGAGTTTTATTTGGTAAATAATTAGTCTCATATTCCTACATGGGAAAGATTTAATGTATAAGAGTTTTACATGAGAAAGAATTGAAAGAACCTAGTCCTATATATTGGACATGAAGAGAACGAAATTTTTTGTTCCTCTAGCATAGAAAATCGTTTCTCTCTCTCCACATACAAGTTCTTGAGTTCTTGATTATTTATCAAGATCTTGATTTCAAGAATTCTTCCAAAAGTACTTAGAGAAGTAAATTTTGCTTTCACCTTAATCCCATACATTATTCCTTAGAGTTAGAATAAACGTTTATAGATCAACCTCGCTAAAGATTATAAACGAGTGGGTATCCGGGGTGTGGATCAACTTTAGAGGAGAAACACTTGGGTCTCTGAAGTGAATCAAGAATCCGATCAAAGACGTTTTTGGTGGAGGAGTTCTAAATCTCCATCAAAGAGGAAAACAAAGGAGTTGATTCAAAGAACGAGGAGTAAGCTAGGGAGCTTACGTTAAGGAAGAAGAAACTCTTCGATTTTTACGAAAAATCGAATAAGATAAGATTTTCTTTATTTAAGTTTTAAATAACTAGTTTAGAGATGCGCAAACATATGATACATGATAAGCCCGTAGGATTAATAAACTCGCATGTTTAAATCCTAAAAACTAAAATTTTAATTTTCCACTGTGCTTAGTCGGGCTATATGTATATTTCCCAACAGTGATATCAGAGCCTAAGACTCGCGCATTGTTATGCATGATCCGTTTTATTTTAATCGTTACACGTGATCCACGTTTAAAATTACTAAAATCATGAATTTAATTGATTTGAGAATTTTCATAAAAACTATTTATTTTCAGGAAAATTAATTTTGTAATGAGATTACATAAAAATCGGATTGGCAAGGTGTTTTGAACACCCGTCGCCCAGGTCATAGCATCGGTCGTTGTGCACAGTGAGCGGAAGTTATGTGGGACTTAGAGTCCACTTGTATTAATTAATATTATATGGTGTGATATATCCGTAAAAGTGTTACTTGAATTTTTCCTTGTGAGAAAAGGTTTCTCAAACATATTCTTTTGCATGTCAATGACGTGGCTAGTAATTTCCCATGCAATTGAAATTTACTTTCACATGCCAATCACATGTATGCACCCAATTTTTAATTGGAGCAAAATTCAGCCATTTACCTGTGTACTAATTAATGGATGGGCAGCGTTTTTTTTCCAGAAAATTCGATGATGTCATGGGCAGCGGGTTGCCGTCCCCGGTATTTTATTTTGCCTAAAATTTTAATTTTATTTAAAAGGTGTTTTAAATTGTATTGAAAAACCCCGAATTGATTTAATTAATGAGGAATATTTCGTAAATTAAGAATTTATATATGCTTTCATGAATTGATATGCATGATGGAATTTTGAGGCCATTAGGATTGTACAAGCATGTTTACTTTCTATTTTTTCTATTTTATTCGCCTTGCCGGCATTCGATCCTTGATCGCTCTAGAAATGATCGATTTAGATATGGCCTAAATCATCCATGTTATATTTTATGTATGAGATGCATGATTTTAAGTATGTGATGCATGATTTTATGATATGCATGATACATGTATGAGATGCATGGTTCTATGTATAAGATGCATGTTTGTATAAGATACATATTTTTAAGATTATGCTTATGATATGGTTTATTTCCTTTCATGTTTTGTTGGGCATGTGAATAGAGACTTAGATAAGATAATCGAAACGATGAAACCCTTTCATGATATACTAAAAATCCCTTACTTATTTGATAAGTTTATAAAATCTTAATGATTTTAATTTTAAGTCAATATGGTATAAAATTAAACGGGGTTTAATATTCCATGCCTACCATCAAAAGTAAAACCATGTCGGCGCTACTTATGTAGATTAGTCGACCATTGCAAGTGGGACTTTCTATAATGAGAAAGCCATGGTTATTACTAAGCATAGACATGGATAATTTATCCTCTAAATTGACCATTGTAAGTGGAACGTTTTGGGTGGATTATTTTCATGTAGGTTTGATGGGTCTAACTTAACATAGGATTACCATGGGGGCGCATAAAATTGAGGTCCATGTGAAACATATTTATTCAAGTGTTGGATAAATGAATTAATTAAGTTGATAAGATCAATTTAATTAGGCTTAAGTCTAGAAAGCATTTAATTAATTGTAAGTGACTTTTAATTAATCTAGCATGGTGGATTAATTATTAAAGGCTTATTTTATAGCCTTGGTCGAAAATTTGTTGGAAGAAAAATAACTAAAGGAGTTTAATTAATTTTCTTGTAGAAGGAAATAAGATTTCTTAGAGAGAAGTGAAACTAATTAAAATAGAAGAGTTTTATTTGGGAAATAATTAGTCTTCTATTCCTACATTGAAAAGATTTAATGTAGAAGAGTTCTACATGGGAAAGAATTGCAAGAACCTAGTCCTATATGTAGGACATGTAGAGAATGAAATTTTCATAGCTTCACAAGCCAAAATTTTTCGTTCCTCTAGCATAGAAAATCGTTTCTTTCTCTCCGCATACAAGTTCTTGAGTTCTTGATTATTTTATCAAGATCTTGAATTCAAGAATTCTTCGAAAAGTACTTAGAGAAGTAAATTTTGCATTCACCTTAATCCCATACATTATTCCTTAAGAGTTAGAATAAACGTTTATAGATCAACCTCGCTAAAGATTATAAACGAGTGGGTATCCGGGGTGTGGATCAACTTTAAAGGAGAAACACTTGGGTCTCTGAAGTGAATCAAAGGCGATTTTGGTGGAGGAATTCGAAATCTCCATCAAAGGGAAAAACGAAGGAGTTGATTCAAAGAAGGAGGAGCAAGCTAGGCAGTTTACGTTAAGGAAGATGTAACTCTTCGATTTTGCTAAAAATCGAATAAGGTAAGATCTTCTTTATTTAACTTTTAACTAACTAGTGTAAAGATGTGCAAGCCTATGATACGTGATAAGCCCGTATGATTAATAAACTCGCATGCTTAATTCCTAGAAACTAAAATTTTAATTATTCGTTGTGCTTAGTCGGGCTATATGTATATTTCTTAACAATAATCCTAACAGTGATGACAAGTCTCGCGCTATTCCCTCTCATTTCTAATGATGAAAGGCATTAGACCTAATCGGAAACTTCCGGGCCCCCAATTTATCCATTTGTGAACTTAATATTTTAATATGGGGTCTGTTGTGAATCGTTCTAGCAGATAAAAAAATTTTGATTCACAATCCAAGATACAATTCGTGCTTTTGAAATCTTTATAAACACAAAATAAAGAATTAAAGGTTAAGGTAATCTAATTACTTTTTGACGATTTAATTCAATCCTAGTTTTTTTATAAGCAGTAGGTCTTGCCTTCCTCTAGATTATCATGCAAAGATGACCTTCATCTTGAAGCTCCAACCTCCTCACCTAAGACAGGGGCGGACGACTAGGGTTTATGGGAGGGAGAGAATTTTTGTGTTTTACTTCTTTTTGCTCTCTAAGATAAAAAGTGTGTTATGTTGTGATTTTTCATTAACCAACAAGTGTTTCAATAAAAATCACACCTATAACTTGCATAGGACGGGGAGGGGAGCAACCGAATTAGCCTTTGGGATGGGGTCATTGGGCCTCATCCAATTCCAAGCCCAGTGTTAAGTATTTAAATTATAAATCCAAATCCAATCCAATTGATAATTAATTAAATACATTACTCTTTTAATTAATAGTATTTTGTTAATTTTAATTTAATTGTAATACCCTTTGTCCCACATGGGAAAAAGGAGGAAAATGAAAATGATTTATAAAGAGAACCCGAGGATTCAAGTGTAACAATGGATATTCATTTTGGGCCATGGTTCAAATGCCCAATTCAAGGTTACGCTCAGTGGGTTCGATGGGATTTCCCTGGTCCAACGAGCTCGTGAGCCCGCGGCGTGACAATTGGTATCAGAGCCGTTCGTCAGCCGAAATTGGGAGTTCGGTGCTACAACGTAAAATCTCGGTATCCGCTATGAAGTAGCCCGAGGTTCTCGGATCCGCTATGAACAATAGTCCGAGGCAAATATGGAGGTAGCATAGAGAGTCCCGATGCCTGACGATGGATTCTGGACTGAGTCATGCCACGACGAGGATGTTGCTCCTCGAAGGGGGGGGGGGGTGATTGTAATACCCTTTGTCCCACATGGGAAAAAGGAGGAAAATGAAAATGATTTATAAAGAGAACCTTAGGATTCAAGTGTAACAATGGATATCCATTTTGGGCCGTGGTTCAAATGCCCAACTCAAGGTTACGCTCAGCGGGTTCGATGGGATTTCTCTGGTCCAACGGGCTCGTGAGCCCGGGGCGTGACATTAATAATACTATTAATATTGATTGAATAAATATATTTAATTCTAATAATTAAATATATATATATGTATATGTATATTATAATCAATATATCCAATTTATTTAATAATTTCCACTCTAAGTGAAATTACCAAAATACCCTTATGAAGTAAAAATCTTTATTCTATCATCTTTATATAGTGCGACTCTCTAGACTCGTCTTGATTGGCATTGGGAGGATTTCAAGGATATAATTTTCACCAAGCTAGCCCCGTGAAGCTATACCCCAATCAAGTGCTAGGTGAATACACGAACCTTTAAGTTCAATTACCGTATAACGTATAAGCTCTTCACTGACGTAACCTGATCATGTAAGAGTCATGGAATGTCAACGGTACTATATAATCATACTAATGTGTAATTACCAAACTACCCTTAGTATCCAATACAAGTCAGTTATAATTGCTTTGGCCAAAGACTTTAATTTTGTAACACCTATGACGTACAGGTCGCTTCTCGTTTACTTTAGAGATAGTGAATCCCTTATTGACAGTCAACTTCCCATTGTCAAATGCACCAATTGAATCGTACTTCGAGTTTGACCCCACCAAAGGCGATTGGGCCTAACTACTCTAATAATTTATTCAATGGTACGAGCACAATGTAAAAGATGCCTCAGGTCTAAATTTCACCCATACTATCATAACAGGTAATCCTTATCATTGACAGTCACCAAGTAAAAACCCATGTGATAGGATTACAACGAGTCGTGTTCGAATATGTCAACTCCGTTAACCATATTCATGACACTAGCTCCCAATTAGTGTAAGACTAGCACTTCCTTGTCAAAGCAAGTGTCATACTAATTGAACTTTAACGCCCAATTAAGATTCTTTAACTCGCGAACCAGTACTTCCACTTATCAAATAAGTAGTATTGATCTTAAGGACTTATTTGTTCAATACGTTTAATGCCACAGTTAGATTTATAAGAACAAATTCAATGCCTTTTATTAATAATTAATAACATTTATACAATACAAATAAAATGCCCAATTAAATCTAAATCTTCAATGGCATAGAGGGCATAACACCTAACAATCACCCACTTGCACTCAATGCCAATTGCTATTGTATTTGAGGCCCATCTTCTCAAGATGTTTCTCTAGCACCGCCGATGATAGAGGCTTATGATAGAGTTAGTGCCCGGCGCGCCAATTTTTGAGTGCGATTCCCGAGATACTCTATGACAATCTTACTATAATAAGTCAAAACCTTTATGGCATTCTTTGTTCTTAAATAAGTGTAAAACGAAGTCCCTTGAGTCACACATGACTATGGGACATCATCGGACATCAGGAATGATGATGATGGAATATGTCTCCAAGGTCGTGATTCTTAAAATGTTCCAAGTCACTAAAGGGTTCCAAGTCAAGATGAGGGATATTGACAAAGACCCGAAAGACTTGCTTGCACACATGTGTTCTTAGAGAACGTGCCTCATTCCATAGGCGTAGATGTGTACAAGGGTTCTCATTTGAATAATGAGTGAACTGAACAACCCAGCTGGAAATTTCTAAAATGGTTTTCCTGATCGAATGTGGAATTTTCAATAATCACGTAGTTGTATGAGTAATCCTTATGGACCTGAGGTTACATTGGTTACATTGAGCATAGTCGATTATACTTTGACTTATCTCATGATTCTTTTGCGAGTCGTCATATGGGATATCTTGGGTATAGTATGATTATGTGTCAAGGTACATAAAAGACCAAGATGGGATCCATCTAATGCTGCTCATCAGGGTTAGCTTTCTGTCTTCATCCAATTTTGGCCCCAAAGACTCAGAAAGATGTATTCTCTTAAGGACTTTCTCTAGGTAGAGCGCTTGAGAGAGACCTAGATTTCGATTCGCTTTATCCCGGTAGATGCGAATTCCAAGAATTTAGGTAAGGTTGTTCATGGAGAATGTTCTTGAAAGCCATGCTTTAATTGATGTCAATGAGACTATGTCATTCCCCATTCGTAGTATGTCATCTGTATACAACACTAGGAATGTCAACTTCTTCCCACTAGACAATTTATAGACACACGGTTCGTCTTCATTCTTAATAAATCCATAAGATTTCGCTTTGATTCCAGTTGCGAGACGCCTGCTTAGGCTTGTTAGGTATATGCCCCCAATGCCAATGAGGAATTAGATTGAGAAGGGCATTTTAATTATATTGCACAAATTCTTGTATTCTATTTATAGAAGAAGGCATTTAATTGTATTGAACAAACAAGTCCTTGAGATTCAAGGTAGACTTTCTACCCCTTATGTGGATAAGAGGAGGCACTGGAAGGGTCGAGCACTTGATCCTTAATATTTGGTTTGCGAGTTAAGGAATTTTAATTGGGTATTAAAATTCAACTCGTATGACACTTGCTTTGACAAGGAGTACCAGTCTAACACTGATTTGATAGTGGGATTAATGAAATTAACATATTTGAACTCGACTCGCCTTAATGGCCACGTGGGTATTTACTCTTCAGCAGTCAATGATTGGGATTAAGATTGCGATAGTATGTGTGGACCTTTGACCTGAGGAGTTATTTACAATGTGTTTATAGTATTGGACCTATTATAAGAGTAGTTAGGCCCGTATCACCTGAAAGGTAGGGCCAACCTCGAAGTGCGATTCAAATGGTGCATTTGACATTGTAAAATAACTGCCAATATGGAGTTCACCGTCTCGATAGTAAACGAGTACGTGACCTGTATGATCATAAGTAATTGAAATTATAAGTCTTTGGCCGAAGCATATAAACTAGCTCGTGATGGATACTGAGGGTAGTTTGATAATTTCACATTATTATGATTCGAAAGTACAGTATCAAGTTCTATGAGTTTGACATACCATGGCCCTTACTTCATCGGGTCACGTCGGTGAAGAGTTTATACGCATATGGTAATTGTAATCAAAAGGTTTCGTAATGATGATGTCATCTCGTATTCGATTAGGCTATGATTTGGTTCCACGAGGCTGGCTAGGTGACAACCATATCCTTTGGTATCCACCCATTGCCAATCGAATCGAATCTAGAGAGTCGTGCTATATGAAAATGACGGGACATCTTGTTGTTTACATAGTAAAGGGTATATGTTGGTAATTTCACTAAGGGTGAAAGGATGGACTAATTTAATTAAGTTATTTAATTGGAGTAGATAATATTTAATTAAGTTATTAATTCATAAGTTAAACTAATTGAGAATTAATTTATTAGTTGAACTAATTAATTGGATTAATTAATTAAATAATATCCAATTGGATTGGACTAGCAATTAATTAACTACGTATGGATTGAGATGAACTTAGCCCAATAAGTCCATCCAACAGGCCTGGTCGGCCGGCCCACTTAGTTGTAGGAGCGTTGGAGTTTATTTAATGAACTCCGACACTTAAAATAGTTCATAACATGTGATTTAGAATCAGCTTTTACACAGTAATTAGACAAGACAGAAAATCCCCTCCCCTCTCTTTGACCTAGCCACCATCTTCAACTGTCGAAGAGGAGCTCAAAGTTTTTCAAAGGTCCTTTTTGCGTGACAATCTAGAGGTAGTCTCATGATCTCGATACGAATCGATTCACGCTTCAAAAGGTGAATCGTTTATCTTCTTTTACTGTCAAGAAATCAACAATGAATCGAATTGATTCATGGTTTGTGAATCTTTATCCGCTGCATTTTTATTTGAACGATTCCCAACAGTGGTATCAGAGCCAAAGTCGTGCCTTTGTTGATTTCGATTGTGTTTATGTATGTTGTATTTGATGTTTACATATACATGATATGCATATTGTATGTCTTTGGTTTTGAATCAAATTTGGATTGGGTGAAATTTTGAAATTATTTTGGAAGGGGTGGCAGCGTCGCCATCGCGCCGCTGTGTCACTTATGGCGATGCCAGAAGCACCACCGGGTAACATTGACAGCGACGCAAGATGCATCGCCATTCACCGCTGAAAGGGGCGACGATTGTATGATGCCCCATACTGTCGACAAGCGCGAATGTGTAAATCGGATTTGCACAGCCATGCTACTTCGAACGACACGATGGCTGTGCGTCGTTTGTTGGTGAGCCGTCGTCGCGATGCCCAGCACTGCAACGGTGACCAGCGAAATCGCTGTCATCAGCACCAGGCGTGACATGATGGCGGGGCGGCGGGATGCATTCTGCCTTAGTGGGCTGATTGTTTATCTTGTTGGGCCGAGCCCAACACAATTAGGTTTCGTGTTGGGCTTGGCTTCAATGAATTAATTATATATTGGGCTCGGCCCAACTCAGATTAACTCACGCTGGCTTGGCCCAATGCACATGAGTAAGCGCTAGGTTGGCCCAGCGTAAGTGACTGACCGCTAGGCTTGGCCTAGCGAATTGCTGGGCCTTGCCTAGTGATTTTAATGCATGTATTGGGTTTGACCCAAATACAACATGTCTAATCTAATGAATTAATTCAAAGCCCCTTTTATAAATTGAATCTTTGTTTACAAATTAAATTGGATTTAATTTATTTTCTTAGGTTAAAAGGTATATAAATTAGATTTGTTTTAAAGTTAAATTAGATTTAAATACCCCTTAGTCAATTTAGAAATTTGATCTTCTCTACTAATTAAATTTGATTTAATTACACTTTGATTAAATTATATTTAGTCATATGAATAAAATAAGTTTGACTTGATTTTATTCTTGATCAAATTAAATTTTAACTAGCCTATCAAAATAAATTAAATTTAATAAAGTAAATGAAGATCTAATCACCAAATTAAAGGGTACATGTTAGATTTGTTTTAAAATTAAATTGGATTTAAACACCCTTTAGTTACATTAAAATTTAATCTTTTCTAGTAATTAAATTTGATTTAATTACACTTTAATTAAATTATATTTAGTCATATGAATAAAATAAGTTGGACTTAATCAAATTGAGTTTAACTAGCCTATCAATATATATTGAATTTGATTTTGATTGTGTAAATTGGATTTACACTTAAATTAGATTTAATGATACTAGGAATTAAATTAAACTTAATTCTTATGTTTTTAGATTTTATTGGATATACTCTCACTTTAATTAAATTAGATTTAATTAAAGAAGTCAAAATAGATTAGATTTGTTTTGGAATGATTAAATTAGATTTAATTAAAGAAGTTAAAATAGATTAGATTTATTTTGCAATGATTCGATTAGATTTAATTGTTAATTAGATTTAACCCGTTAATTTCACATATGTGCTTAAATTATTTATGTGCTCCCTTTTATATGTGATGGATGACACCTCTTATGGACTTAGGGTTTTATTGTTGTTTATAACTGGGTTGTATTGGGCCGGAGTTTGAGCCCCCAGGATGTACCTTTCATAACATAGAGTTCTTGTATAGGCTTGCTTCTTTATATTTGTGTTAGATAGGCCCAGTGTAGCTTGGCGAAACCACGAAGTGCTTGGAGCCCCAAGATTAGAATCTTATATAGGTGGAAGCTCTTGTAATAGATAGAACCCCTCCCCTGATTGGCCTGTTGGCTCGAGGCAATCTAGAAAAGTACATATGAGGGTGTGATGATAGAATTGCTAGGAATTTTCTATATTTTTCGTTTCCTTTACTACGCTGTAAGAAATTAATGTGCAAAGTGAGACTAAAAATTTAATATAACACAACATGTTATAATTCTCTCCATCTCTAAATACTGAGTAGGTAAAGGGCATTGGATGTCCTAGATCTCCATCAAGGTTTAGAAGATGGGTTCACCTCGGGTGTATAGCATCGTTCCGGAAAAAGGGGGTCATGCATTTGATGCCTTCATGTCGAAGCAAATTTCGCCCCATATATCGAATAAGGTTGCAAGACGAGATTGAACTGTTAGACTGAAAGAAGTTGATGAAAAAAGGACTCAGATGGATCACCACCTATATATCAAATAAGGTTTCAGTTCAATGGTCCATGAGCTAAAGATGATCGAATCATCGGTTGGATCGATTGGTGTATGACATCACCTCAAAGGTCTGGCAAGCCATATATCGAATAAGGTTGCAACTTGTTTAGATCATTGAGGAACTCGATCACTCACTACGAAACCAATCCAATGAGGTTTGTGATTATTGCGGCAAAATTCCAATTTTAGTCCCATAGGATCTCGTGATTCTAGTTTTAGTCCCACAGTTTACGGAATTCTAACAATGGTCCCAAAATATTTCACTTTTTCCAAAATTGGTCCCAATTTAACCCAAAATTAGTCCCACAAGATTTTTTTCGTTAATTTTAGTCCCATAGGATCTCGTGATTCTAGTTTTAGTCCCATAGGCTGTGCAGACAGCTGTGCGCGTCTTGACGAGAAAATTCATAACTCATTGTAGAAAGCTCGGAATCATGAACCGTTTTCTTCTCATGAAACTAGACACATAGAGCTATTCACAAATATATTGCACATTATCAGGAGACGTCTAGTACAAAGGAGTTTTGTATTCAAAATTAGATAAAAAACTGCCGTCAGCTGTGCGCGTCTTCACGAGAAAATTCATAACACATTGTAGAAAGCTCGGATTCATGAATCGTTTTCTTCCCATAAAACTAGACACATAGGGCTATTCATACATATATTTCACATGATCAGGAGACATATAGAACAAAGCAGTTTTGTATTCAAAATTAGCTAAAAACTGTCGGCTGAGCAGACAGCTGTGCGCGTCTTCACGAGAAAATTCATAGCGTATTGTAGAAAGCTCGGATTCATGAACCGTTTTCTCCCCATGAAACTAGACACATAGGGATATCCACACATATATTGCATAATCAGGAGACGTCTATAAAAAAGCATTTTTGTATTCAAAATTAGATAAAAAATTGTTGGCTGAGCAGACAGTTGTGCGCGTCTTCACGAGAAAATTCATAACGCATTGTAGAAAGCTCGGATTCATGAACCGTTTTCTTCCCATGAAACTACAGACATAGGGCTATCCACACATATATTTCACATAATCAGGAGACGTCTATAACAAAGCCGTTTTGTATTCAAAATTAGATAAAAAACTGTTGGCTGAGCAGACAGCTGTGCGCGTCTTCACGAGAAAATTTATAACGCAATGTAGAAAGCTCGGATTCATGAACCGTTTTCTTCCCATGAAACTAGGCACATAGGGATATCCACACATATATTTCATATAATCAGGAGAAGTCTATAATAAAGCATTGTTGTATTCAAAATTAGCTAAAAAACTGTTGGTTGAGCAGATAGCTGTGCGCGTCTTCACGAGAAAATTCATAACGCATTGTAGAAAGCTCGGATTCATGAACCGTTTTCTTCCAATGAAACTAGACACATAGGGCTATCCACACATATATTGCACATAATCAGGAGATGTCTAGAACAAATCAGTTTTGTATTCAAAGTTAGCTAATCAGATTCCGTGCAAAATTAACTGAAAAAATCTTGTGGGACTAATTTTAGGTTAAATTGGGACCAAGTTTGAAAAAAGTGAAATATTTTGGGACCATATTTAGAATTTCGTAAACTGTGGGACTAAAACTAGAATCACGAAATCCTATGGGACTAACATTAGAATTTTGCCTGATTATTGCAATGGGAGTGCAATGTCTCGAGAAAAGTAGTGGGAGACACGTAAACATTAAGTCCTTGTTTACTTGAGTACATAATAACATATCTAATCGTAAATCTTGGTATTTTTTGTTATCTCACTCAATATAACCCGTTGTTGTTAGTGCTTGGGAAAAATGTCCTCATTGAACCTTAATTCATTGATTGCATCAGAAGATTGAGGATTTTCCTCAATGACGATACATACTGGACCTCGAACGACCTCAAAATCCTTGAGGAGGTGAGGACGACAAGGTCTATATTCCCTTCATAGACTGGGTCACTAATAGCCATAAAAGTCAGGGGATACATGATGAGCTCAATGTGTAGTGAAATATAACACACATGAAAAACTGTGATAGTCCTAGATCAACCATGCTGCGCTTAGAAGAGCTTCTTGGAAAGCACGGTAGGACCGTTTGATTTGATATCGAATGAACTCACCAATACATAAATGACGGGTTGGGAAATGTGAGAGAACACATGCTTAAAATGATATCCATGTAGGAGAAATTGAGTTCTCTGGATTACTGCATGAACTTTCATCCTTTCGTCACCCCTCGGATCCCTCATTTGCTTTGTTAGTTTTTATATATTTAACAATGAAGGATCGTTGACTGACCTTATGGACAAGCTTGTAAATGCACAGAAACCATAGGGTTCATTTACTATTCCAATTAAGAGGAAATAGTTGGGCGCGTCCAGATTGGAAACGTGTATCAAGAAGGAAATTCCATACAAAAGGTTCAGAGGCAAACGCCCAAAGTAGATGGACACTTGCCCTACTGCATAGAGCAGGGGCATTGGAAAATGTGACTGTCTTGAGCTGAAAGGTATAGAACTTAACTGTTCTATGACTATTTTTCTACTTCTTGGATTCTAGATCCCGGAGCTAGTGCTCACGTATACATTTTGAACCGGGATCTAGAATCAAGTAGAAAACTGGAGGATCGAGGATACTGGATCTGCTTCGATCATTGAAGTTTTAAGTTTGATACACACTGACGTTTGTGGGCCCTTCTAAGGATGCGACCCCTAGGTTTGCAGCACTTTATTACTTTCTCGAACGACCATTCAAGGTATGGGCTAGTGTACTCGATGAAGTATAAGTCTGAAGCTCTTGAATTAATCATGAAATTCAAATGCTGAGCGGAATAAACTAGGCGACGTATTAGAACTCCTTGAGGTGGAGAATACATGAGTGCTAAGTTTGACAAGTTCTTAGAAGAACAAGTTATAGTCTTACAATTTTATCCTCCAGAGATTCCACAACTAAATGGGATAGCAGAAGTGATAGAATCGTACACTATTGGGCAGGACACGTTTCATGCTCAGCTATGCATCTCGTTGTGGGATCATGCACTACTTACAACTACATTCTTGTTCTGAACACATGTCCCTCGAAATGTGTTCCGATGACACCACATGAGATGTGTGGTAGGAAACCTAGTCTCAAAATACATATGAATATGGGGTTGCCCCGCGCGCATGTAAAGAAGACAAAGGTAGAGAGACTCGAGCATAGATCCTTAAAAGAAGGCTTCGTTGGTAATCATGGGATACCTCTATTACCTGTATGATCATGAAAAAAGCATCGTGTCTTACAAACCTTCATTAGAGAAGGAAAAGCAGGTAGAAATATTGTTCTTGAAGAACAAAACGATACTCTTTAGGAGACATCTATTCAAGAAACCTGAACTGAACTAACATGACATAACCACCGCAGCAACGGTCTAGCAGAGTATCTGAGCCGCCTGAGAGATATGGCTACTTGCTACAAGTGCATTATTTGTATGCCTTAGAAGAAGAAAGCCATGGATGTGATTCCTCTGACTATGACCAAGCAGCGATGGACATTGGTTCAGTAAAATGGCTGGAAGTTGTGAAAGTGGAAATGGATTTGATGCATTTAAACCAAGTCTGGACTCTTACCGATCTGCCCAAAAACAAAGGCGAATAGGGCATAAATGGAACTGTAAGAAAAGGATTGGTCCGGGTGGCAAGGCCAACTAGTGGCGAAAAGATATAGTCAAAAGAAGGGCATTGACTATGAGGAAACCTTTCCTTTTCACCAGTAGCCATGATCAAATCCATTAGAATTCTGCTAGCTATAGTTGCAAACTTAAACTATGAAATCTAGCAATGGATGTGAAAATCGCGTTCTTAAATGGATTCCTCGAGGAGGACGTCTATATTGAACATCCCAAGGGTTTCATATCCGACGTAGATTCTCATAAGTTATGCGAACTGAATAAGTCTATTCATGAACCTCTAATGCCTCTTGTAGTTGGAATCTTCGATTCGATGAAGAAGTTTGGAACTTTGGCTTCATCAACAATGAAGATGAACCATGTGTCTACAAGAAGGTTAGTGGGAGCAAGTTAACATTTTTGGTGCTATATGTAGATGACAATCTACTTATAGAAAATGACATAGGCTCATCGACTACGGTCAAAGACATGGATCTCAAGCACATTCTTCACGAAAGACTTGGGAAGAACTACCTATATATTCTTGGGGATTTGCATCTACAAGGATAGAGCAAATGGAACAATAGGAATCTCCCAAGCCCTTTACTTAGAAAAGGTCCTCAAGAGTTATACGATGGAGAACTCTAAGAGAGGAATTTTGCTCATGATACATGCAGTTTATCTCTCTAATCTATGAGTCCTTTAAATTGACAAAGATTAAAGAGAGATGAGAGGCATACCCAATGCCTATACAATAGGGACTCTCATGTATTATGCAAGGGACCAGACCTTGCTTTGTTTTAAAGCGTGGTATTGAGGTTTCAAGCTAACCTGGGTGAGGAGCATTGGATTGCACTGAGGTGCATCCTAAAATACTTTTGAAGGACTAAGGACATGGAGAAATGAAAAGTGGATTCTCAATCTAATGTTGATTCACCTTCGGGTTTGTAATCACTCTGAATGGTGGAGCAGTGTCTTGGAAGAGTTCTAGGCAAAGCACAACTGCAGATTCCACAGTTGAGGTTGAATAGATGGTGGTCTTTAAGGTTACCAAAGAGGTTGTTTGGATTAAAAAGTTTGAGGTCGAACTTCAAATGATTCTTAACTTGGAAATGTCGTTGTCACTCCATGGAGCTATTGCGCAGGCTAAGGAATCATGGTCTCACAACAAATCTAAACACATCAAGAGTAGATATCAAATTATTCGAGAAATCGATGGATAGAGGCATTGTTGCCATGCAGAAAATAGCCTCAACGCACAACGTGGCTGACCTTCTCACTTAAGCCATTATCACAGGCGGTGCTAGAGTGACATCTTCGGAAGATGGTTAAGTAAATTACACTATCAAGATTCACATTCCACTTGACATAACTAGACCCTAGGAACTTATGTTCTAGAAAAACGATTGTAAAGGACTAGCTAATGCAATTATGAAATAAAGAAATTATAAACAAGTTACAAGTTGAATCTTTAGCAATAAAATCAAATACGAGATCCACAAACCATATTTTGGTATATGCATTATATTCTTGGCGGCAGGACCGAAAAATATAATAAGTTTAATCGAGAACATTTCTCAATTAATATGTTTTTCTCCTGTAACTCTTACTAAACATTATTAACCCACCATATTAATCTTCAGCCTTTGGGATGACATAATAGAGCTCCTCAGGGAGGCTAATATGTTTTCCCAGTCAAGTGTACACCATTACTTAGATATTCATATGATATTCAAGATACTCCACGGCAACGTGATCACACTCGTTTACGCATACTTCAATCTACCCATCAAGGATCTAATCTTGTAACCTTGAGTGAATACCTTCCTCAAGTAATAATATTCATTTGCTACACCGTTAGACCAATAATGGAGGCCATGCGAATTCAACTCTTGAATCTTGCTCCCACTTGATATTTCAAAACTCGTGGATTATTCATTATCGTATAATTAAGGAGTACTAGTCAAATTAGAATTTCCAAGAAATTTAATTAAAGAGGAAAAATTCAACTATTTGAATTACATGATCTCATCAAAACGTTTCTCCTCATTTTGGAAAATACTCCCACTCAACTATCATGTCAAAAACGATTTGACATCATATAATCAACACAATTTTGAACTATTTGAATAATACACTTGATAACATCAAGTTTCTCATGTTGAATACAATTACACATACTAAAGCTTTAATAATATATGTATGCATTTTTTAACTATTTAAAAAATTTGATTTCATCAAATAAGCATACTCAAGTACTATCAAATAATACATATTAAACGCATTGATTTAGAATCATATTCTATAAACATGTATTATGCATTTAAGTACTTTAAACAATTTGATCACATCAAACAATCATGGATTGAATACATTAAACATGTTATTAGCTCATATTCATGCTTTCAAACAATTTGGACAACGTGGTCTCATACTCATGAAGTATCAAGATTCAACTCTTGCACCTTACTCTCTCGCTCAATCATCATATCACAATAATCTAAATATATGATTGGCATAAAATATTCAACATTTTATTTAAACAATTTAAATAAAACATTTGATCAAATCAAATCTATCATGTTGAATACAAATATATATGTTAATGTTATAGACATGCATTCATGCTTTTAAACAATTTAAACAATTGATCTAATCAAAATAAGCATGCTTCAACAATAAAAAAATATTACATATTAAAAAACATTAATATCTAGAATCCAATTCCATAAGATTCCATAGTATCATTTAATTTTAAACATGCAATAATGCAAACATGTCTCACATGTATGGATCAAGAGCCGAGGCTCTGATACCAGTTGTTGGGAAATCGATTAAAAAACGAACTCAAATTGGTACACAACAAAATAAAATTGAGACCTAGCTCTATGCGCACATGCATGGCATTACAAAAATAAACTATACATACTATGGCTAAAGCAATTAATTAAACACTTTAATTAATATTTATTATTGCCTGTTTATAGCTAACAATTAAAAGACTACATAATTAAACTCTTTAATTAAAAAACTAATAATTGCATAACTATAAAAACAATAATAATTAAAAACGAAGAAAACAAACCTTACACCGAAGATTAGAACTCGCCGGTAGAAATCACCTCAACCGCAAATCTCCTTCATCTTGAAGGAATTGGAGCTCGTTCACCGCAAAACCTTCTTCGAGTGTGAGCTCTCAAAAAAATACTACTAAAATAAAACTCTTTAAGAGGAAATTTATTTTCTTAAAACTAGCTTGTTCTCGTATTAAAATTATACAAGAACTACTTGCTTTCAAGTTATATTTTTTAACTTCCCTATAAGCCCCTTATAGGGAGTAGAAGGATGAAAACCTTGAAAAATTTCAATGTGGGATAAGTTTTTATTTTGTTAAACCAATATGGGATAACAAAGTACAAAAGAAAAGTCGAAGGACTAGATATTAAACTTCTGTGTAGAACCAAAACAACTGTATTCTTCCTTTATCTCTTAGAAAGAAATTAAGATCAATTAAACTAAATAGGATATCATTTGACCCTTCAAATCGGACTTACACCAACACTGCGCAAGCCGCGTTTTCCTTTTTTTTTAAGGTTGGGGGAGGTGTTTGTATGTTTCTGTGTTTTTTTTTATGACTCGCTCTAATGCTGAAGTTAAGAGGTGGGGGTGGTCTCTATATTCAGGCGATGTGTGATGTGTTGGCCAATAAGCATGAAGGGGTTGAGGTGTAAGTTTGAGATGAAGAGGTGGTGATGAGGTGTGGAGAATTGCTATCAACCCAAGTAGCTCTTAGGCAAGCCGGAGGTGTAAGCTCTTAATCTGATTCTAATCATGCATCTTATCGTCCAACAACTTTTCTCACAATTTGTAATTTGGTCCTTGTACCTTTTTGATTTTACAAATCGACCCCAGATGTTTTTGAAAAGTATAGTTCAGTCCACTAGAATTGATATCCATCTTCCAATTCAATCCTACAATATATATTCTATTTAATATACATCCACCAAAATTTCATATTGGTCCTCTTTTCTAAAGAAAACTTCACTATAATCCTCAAAGTTTTGAAGAATGTTTTCTTTGGCCCAAATCACCAAAGCCTCTACCAACTAATTCTAATGCCAAAGAATATCTAAAAGATCAAGTAGACCACTTCTGGATCACCTAATTCACTTCAGTCTAAGAATACAATAGAATCATATAAAATCATCATTATATGAAATTGAACTTTTAAACCAAAAAAAAAAAAGGAATTTATTTTCTCGTAAGTGATCGAGAATGAATCCTATGCAAATCATAAGTGAGGTCAAAAGTCTTTAGCCAAAGCACAAAATACTCTTGAGTGTCAAGAGAGGAAGCTTAATGAGTTGGTCGTAGTCTGACAAAACTATGGCTCTCACTTAGTTGGTGTTCATGAGTAAAAGGGCTGTGTTCACACGGAATTCATAATTGGAAAGGTTCGTGGTAATCCAATTACTTCGAGCATAGATAGCTTACGATGTAGGCCACCGAGCTGGCTAGGTGTTACCTACATCCTTTGGTTTCCTCCCAGTGCCATATGAGATGAAATTAGAAGAGCCACGCTTATAGGAATTTATGTGAAGTCTTAGGAATTTCCTTAAGAGGGAAAACATGAGAAGGACCATGGTTATATCAAGGCCAAGTGTTGTTACTTGAGAAAAGGCGGATGAGAATGACACTGGAGAAGAAGGAGCATAAGGATGTTCTAGTATGGCATAAACTTTGTAATTTGCCGGCGAAATTTTGGACAATAGATCGGTTGACTGTTGTTGCAAGTGCATTAGGACGCTCGCTATATCCTGATGCACTTATTTTATCTATGGAGCTTATTGACTATGCCTAGTGTGTATTCTTATGACAATAGAGACTAAATTTCAAGAGGAAGTTTATTTATTTATTTTTTTTGGTTAAAGGTTCAATTTCATATATGAAGGTAAAGAAATTATACAAAGAAAGCGAATAAGGGAAATGGCCCCTACCGCACCAATGTAGCTAACATGCTAGCTACTCCATCATACCGAAAAAAGACATTTACTATATACATTTCAAATGTACTCGAATAAAATTCTACCATGCTATATGCCAAAGACGCCTAACAGCCCTACTTTGTAAGGAGTCTTCAAGATTCATTGATATGAGTTTATCTTTTACAAGCTTGAGGACATGTCTAGCAACTGCCTCCGGTGTTTGCTTTTTTTGCTCAAAAATTCTTGAATTCCGCTCCCTCCAAATCATGTATATCAATGTAGCTAAAAGAATCCGGTATGAACAATTGATCAAGTGTTTTCCCCTCCATTTCTGGGCTGCCCATCGTATTCCTCTTTTCCAATCCGTATATGGCCAACAAAATTTCACCTCGCTACATAAAATAGTCATACATTTCCGAGAGAAATCACACATAAAGAACATATGGTTGTGATTCTCCACCTCATCCTCATCACATAACACGCATTTGTCCTCTCCATCCCCTATCCATTGTTTGTCCCTCATTTGAAGTCTCTCTCGAATTGCAAGCCATAAAATGAACAAATGTCTAGGAATCTTCCCCGGCCCCATGTCTACAGTTGGAGCATTTCTTTGAAAAATCTTATAGGCTGATATTGTAGTAAACTTACTGAAGTATTTAGCTTCCAACTCACCCAATCATCTCTATTAGCATTAATAGATGGAAGTGAACCCATTATTTGTTGTACTTCAAATCGAGTATTTGAAGGCCATTCCCATTCACTATCTGTGATCACGTCTTTGGGTAGTCCCGTAAGTAGTGGTCCATTCGGGTATTTTGCTCCAAGTACTCCATCCGCATGCCAAGGATCCTTTCAAAGAAAAAAATCTAGACCCATTTCCAATATTGTATTGAAAAGCATGTTGAATAATAGGCCTCAATTTGTGTAATTGTCTCGAACTCCAAGGTCATGATGAGGGAATCCTGAGATTCCAAAATGACTCATTTCTCAATCTATACTCTTTCACCCATTCAACCCAAACTAAAGAGCCTTCATCAACAAGAATAGCCCAAACATGCTTAACCATAAGAGCTTGGTTTTGAGGTAAAAGAGGTTTGATACCAAGACCCCCTTCCGAAATACTCAAGCATATTGTATCCCATCCCACTCTCGAATATCCTGTATTAGAGTTACCATACCACAAGAATTTTCGCATTTTTGATTCAATACTACGAAGAATGCTAAGAGGAATCAGGAGATTTCAATGGTTCGCGTAGGATAGGAGTTGAATAAGAATGGAAACCTATCCTGTATCCCATCCCCCTTCCGAAATACTCAAGCATATTGTATCCCATCCCACTCTCGAATATCCTGTGTTAGAGTTACCATACCACAAGAATTTTCGCATTTTTGATTCAATACTACGAAGAATGCTAAGAGGAATCAGGAGATTTCAATGGTTCGCGTAGGATAGGAGAGTTGAATAAGAATGGAAACCTACGACCTGCAAGTTATGTAAATCTTTTGGACATAGGCTTGTATCACGACGTCAGACCTTATGACATTACCAATGAAAGGAGCCACCCTTTCCAGGTTTAATCAGTAGAGAGGTCAGGGTAGCATATGGAAGAGATTGGCTGGTATTGGCGGATCCTTCATGGTTTATGCGATATCCTAATATGCATTATGAGTGTACAAACCCATGTACCTCAGAGCACAAACCTGCTTATTGTGTCATTTGGTGATTTGATCTGTTACAAAGGTACTATTTTTAGATTTGATAATTTTATAGTGGAGGATTCTCAATTCTTATGAATAGTTGAAAGAGTTTGGAGACATAGAATAGTGGGAGTTCCTTTATATGAAATTACACATAACTTAAGCACTTAAGCATGATTTCAAAGAATTACGGAAAAAGAAAGGAAATATGTCATTAAATGTGGACAAAGCTCGAAATTTCTTGGATATTATTCAGACTGGAAAAATTCACTTTTGGTCTCGTAAGAGTCGGCCCAAAACACTTTGGCCTTGTATGGTTTTGTTTTCAAAACCAAATCTCAATTCTCAATTTTTTTTAAAACTCAAATCATGTTTGGCCCAACTTACTGACCCAAGTTTTGTTTCTTATTTCTCAACATTTTGAGAGTCCAAGCCCAAAACATTGAAAGCTAATTAAAATCTCACCTGCACAACCCCTGAGAATTGGCGTCCTTTTACTGTGAAACCTGGGGGTTTTATTTCTCAAATCTCAGCAACAATCTTTCTTTTACGTAAAAGAAGAGGAGAATCTGCCTCTCTTCCATAGCTTGCTTCTCATTTCAGATTTCATTGTCTTCCTACCCCCACCCCATCAATTCAATTATCCAACCACTCCTATTATCCTATCTATATATACTTGTATTTGATGATTATTTATTTTCATACTAAATATTCACACCCCTTCAATACACAAAATTGGAAGTAAACCAAGCAGCAGCGACGGCGTCTACTTTGGAAAGCTCGGGTGAAAATTCTTTCCCTTCTCCCAGTCCCAAAAAATCGAAGGTAGAAAAGCCAATGTTGAAACCTCCATATCCGGTTAGTTCGTGACAGGAACAACACCCATCCGACAAATTCGATGTCGGTTTGGGGAGTTATGTGTCGGATATAGCAATTTTTGTGAATTTTACATCCATATCACGTTTTGTTATTATTGCTAATTGAATGTGTTCTTTTTCCATCTGATATGTTTCTTCGCTGGATGTGTTCTTTTTTCCATCTGATATGTTTCTTCGCTGAATGTGTTCCATCTAATTGGATGTCTTCTTTGTTATTATGTTTTGTGTTGTCAAATATTATTGCTAATTGGATGTGTTTCTCACTTGAAATTTTGAGATTTCTTGTGTGAAATACTGATAGTAAAAGACCATCTGATAAGTTTTTTTTCCATCTGATATTTTGTTTGTTTGTTAATTTGGTATACTTGATTGAATAAAAATAGTAGGTAGCCTCTTTCTACAGATGTACATACTTGTTAACACTAATATAAGTAACATTCACCCCATAGGCTTGTTAAACTTATAAAAAGCTTAGGAAGTTCACAGACTTAGCAAAAAAATGCTGATATTTATCCTCTGTTCAAACAATCAAAGGGCTGCCATATATAGTATTATATTTATGTTTATGACAATGACATAGTTATACATACATATATATATATATATATATATATATATTTTTAAATAATTTTTGTCACTTATATAGACGAGTCAAACGGCATCAAAAAGTTGAAATAGGACTGAAGATTGCAAATGGAACTTGCCTACCATAGCTGCGTGTATGAGCAATTCAAAAATTCGCTACTTCTTACGACTACATTTACTATGCAAATATGGGGTGATATTAGTAAGGGGATGCAAGAAAGAACTGGATTTACTTACAAACGTATCCAGTTAAAAGGGAAGGCAAATAGATTAAAGATGTTGTGGAGGAAGTTTCATGACTTGATAACCAAAAAAACTGGTTTGAGGTGGGATCGAGTCACTTGCACTATCACTGTGACCGAGGATTTTTGGGCTGAATGGATATCGGTAGTAAATTTTATTTATAATACAATATTAATTAAATGTAATCAGCCCTAAAACATGATACTAATATGTGTCATTATCTCCTCTTTTTAGAAAAACCCCGGTGAAGCAAATCTAAGGAAGAAGGGACTTCCTCACTACCCATTATGCACGGAGATGTTCTCCGGCTCTGTAGCCACAGGTGCTTGTTCACGCTCCGCTGCGATGGACCCCATTGACGCTGATGACAAGCAAGAAAAAGATGTTGGTTATATGGGGGGTTCTTCACAATCGAATGTTGAAAGTCAGTTCTCAATGAACCTTAGGGATACTCCCACCCCCTCTATTGGCCCAAGCATACTCACTGGTGCAACCTCAAAAGCAAACTAAAAGCACTCGCTGCTCCATAATTGACAATGCATTAGATGCATGGACTTCCGTTAACAACGCAAAGGTGCGCAAGAGGAACAGGTACGCGACTCACAGTATTGAGTCTTGCATGGATATCCTTCAGAAAATGGAGGGTTCCCGGCTCATATTGTGGTGGTTGCCTTGACAAGTTCATGTCCAAAATGCGCCGTAAAATTTTTCTTCTACAAAGTGAGGCGGAGAGGAATGCATGGCTTGAGTCATTCAAGATGTCTATGTAATTTGGTTTTCTTCTACTTGACTTGATGTTAAATTTTCAATTTTTATTACTTAGGTTCTACTTTTATTAGTTTTAATATGAACAATTATTGAAGAAAGATAACGTACTTTTTTTTTTATTTGTTGATGACTCAAAAATTGTGTACATGGCACATGTATTTTGTAGTCAGCTTCAATCAGCGATGAATTTAAAAGGCATCATGGTACGGTGTTGATTTTGCTTTGTTAAAATTCATTTGGGCTCGTCTCTTTCTGATGCTTGAAAATATTACATACAATAGGACATAATAAATTAATATATATATATATATATATAGCACGATTATTAAAATTTCAACCTTAAAATATCAATATTTTTGTAAGAATCATAATTAAAATACAAGACAAACACAAAGAATCAATTAATAGAGGTATGCTAGGTAGATTAGTGATGGGGTTAGTTCTTGCTTCTATACATGTTCTATATTGATGGCTACTAGGTAGATTAGTGACGGGGTTAGTTCTTGCTTCTATACATGTTCTATATTGATGGCTACTGCAACCTAATTATTTACTAGCATTGACATAATGGTGTTATAATAAATCATAATGAATTCATTGGTATTATATGAAAAAAAAAACTTGTACTTAGACCCAAGTGCAGCCAAGATATAATGCATACTGAATTTCTCTTTTTCTTTAACAATCATTGCATCCTCAAAAATTTCAACAATGTAGGAAAATTAGGCGCTAGTTTGTTTGAATTTATGGATCGATCCAAAACCAACTTATCTCAGTCCCATATGTCAAATTATGGTGATATGCCCGATGATGGGGCAAATAGTTCTGAATCAAATGATAGTTACGAGTCACCTGATAGATTCCGACTCTAGTTCAGATTCAGATGGGGGGATGGAATTTTTATTTGTATCTGAATGTATATGTCGGGACTATTTTATTCCCCCAGGCCAATGTATAATTCCCGTTTGCAAAGCGCAGATTAGCTTGGGGTATTACTAGCGGGTCATCCTGATAGAATAAAAAAATTCCTTAAGACTGACAAAGCCCACATTCATTGCCATTTGTGATCTTCCTCGGCTTCGGGGATTTTTAAAAGACACTCAAAATAGTCAAGAAGAAGCTGTACCTATATTATGTCTTACGATAGCCCAAACGGAAAGGCAGCGTATTGTTTTTGAACGATTTCAGCACTCCCTAGAGACAATCTCAAGGTATTTCAAGCATGTAGTTAAAAGCTTTGGTGAAATTGGTTCCTGAGCTAATTCGACCTCCCGATTTCAGTGTCATTCATCCAAGGATTCTTCATAATCCACAATTATACCCTTACTTTAAGGTATCAACTCAATTGTCAGCTTACCACAATAAGATACAATTATATATATATATATGTTGTTTTAAAGTAACAAGCATTCGAAAGCTTTTTTTTTTTGTAACATATATAGATAATGTAGGATTGTGTTGGGGCACTTGATGGTACACTTATGTCAGCATGGGTCCCGAAAACAGGCAAAATGCATATCGTTCTAGGAAAGGCGAAATTCGTCAAAATGTAATGGCTATTTGCGATTTTGATTTGATGTTCACCTATGTCAATGCTGGTTGGGAGGGAAGCGCAAATGACTAGCGCGTCCTAATTGACTCATTGACAAATGATAACAACTTCCCTTGGCCTCCCCAAGGTAGTTTACATGAATGATCCTTCAATTAGAAAAATCAAATAATTTTTAAGTTTTCATTAATTATTTTTATCTGAACCATTTTTCTTTGAAAAAAACTTAGGTAAATATTACCTCGTTGACTCCGGATGCAGCAACTTCCATCCATTTCTTGCACCATACCGTCAGAAAAGGTATCATGTACCAAACTTTCGCAGGAACAATCAAGTTGCTAGAGGACCTACGGAGCTCTATAATAAAAAACTTTGAAGCGTTCGTAATTCAATTGAACGGACCTTTGGATAGTTAAAGGTCCGTTTTCCATTGCTAAAGGCAATGCCTCGTTACTCGTTGACTCGACAAGTTCAAATAGTTATAGCATGTTGTGTCCTCCACAATTTTATTCGTAAGCATAGTGTGGATGATGATTTCTGTTCTGTATAAGGGCAGAAGCAGGAGAATTTGATCCTGAATCCGATAGTGACTCAGAAAATGACGAAGAACATCATCCTCATGCTTCACAACAAGAAATTGATGCACAGTCCCAATTTTGCGATGCAATGGCCAGGTGGATGTGAGACACTCGGTGAAAAGCAGAACGGTTTAATCGTTTATGTGTAATGTACGTTGTCAACCAAACCACAAAAAAACTCTTGCATTTCATGCATTTTATTTCTTTAGGATATGCTTGTTTTCATATGTTTACTATGTAATTTGCTATATTCTAAAAAAACTTTGTATATGTGTTTCGATCTTTCTCCAGAATATTAATGCTCAAAGTAATATTCTTGTGAACATCTGTATGTCTTTGTGTACATCTAATAATTCTACCAATTGAAATTAAATGTAGCATTTATAAAAGGAGTTACTCAAATGTATCGACTGAGTGGACATCTAAATACGGGTGGCCCAACATGCATAAGTGGGGTGCTATTGAAGATGAGAAATTCCTAACATTGTCTTTGTCTATGTCCCGTATGACTCACTTTAGAATTGACCGTGTAAGTGTGTTGCTTTCTATCAATATTATTTTGTTATTTTCATATAATTGTTACTAAACATTATAGTTGTTTCTTGGTATTAAAGTGAGGATAGCTATACTGTAAATGCAATTTTCTTTATTAAATATACGACCTTAGAAAATGAGCAAAAAGATAGACACTTAAATATCTATACTATGATTACGATGCATTTGTACTCAAACTAAACATTATTATGTTACTAATTATATAGTAACTATGTATTGATTGTATAACTATTGATTGATAATACGAGTTCGTTTGTATTTATTTTTGCAAGTTTACCCGGATGCCGACCGTTACTATAATGAGGCTCCAAAGCATTGGGCAAGCATTAAGGGCATTTTTCGTGAGGACCCGCGTCAAGAACTACCATTATTAGAAACAGACGAGACTGCAGGGGGAGCTTTGGATAACCAAATTTTCATTCCTGATACATCTACTGAGAACTCAAGCCCACCCAATCGCATTCTCACTGGACTGACGGTCCGCATTAACGGGAACATACCGTTGGCAGGTCGGAGCAGGCAACTCGCTCCACGTAATGTACTACCATGGCGGACGGCGATGACCAATCCCATGTGGGGCCCATTGATTCCAATCAGGATGCCATGAATCGCCGATGTAGGCCACGTCATTTGTTCTCGAGCGGGTCAGACAACACCGATAGCATAGCTGCCTCACATGACGTGTGGCCTACTTTGGATTGATTAATTGGTATGCATGAAAACTATTTTAATGGTTTATGGCATGTATTTCAGACGTAGTTTCTTAAGATTGTTGTTTTTGCTTTTTGCTATTTTGAAGTATTGTTGGATGGTTAACTAGAATTTGATTTTCATTATATTTCATTGTATAATGAAATTTGATGTCAAATGTTATCTTGTGTGTCATGGGTAGATCGTTTATGTCATGGGTTCTCAATTGCAGGGACTAAACATATATACTCATGGGTTCTAAATTGCAGGGGCTAAAGTGCTACACATATATACTCATGGTACAAATAAATTAATCATAAAGTTGAATAAAAAATATTTGTTTATAAAATATTGCACTCAGCATTCCTCTTGTGGGTTTTGCCTTAACCCCCAACATAATGGTGTTTTATGTATTTTTTTAAGAATAATCATTGTTGGTACAATAAAATAATCATAAAAAATTTGAATAAAAAATATTTGTTTAAAAAATATTCATATACATGTATAGAGTAAAATGTTGAGTAACACCATTCGGTTATTATATACATAGAGAAAATACATTTATACACACACACACACAATATATATATATATATATATATGTATACATACAAATATAACTAACTACACCACTAACTATAAAAATATTTACTTTATGTCAAATCATGTTACAATTTTTTATTCTACTTATATCTCAAAAAAAATTCATCCAAACATATTCTCATTCTCATCACGTCTTTTCGTAGACATATTTACACAAAATTACATACATCCAAACATATTTTCATTTTCAATTTATAAACTAACAACTCATCCAAACATATTTTCATTTTAGCACGAAAACCAATAAAAGTTTGAAAACTCAGTTTTCTACATTTTCAACTTGAAAATTGAGAATTGGAAATGAAAATAATACCATACAAGCCCTTTTAGTCCCGTAGGACTTTTTTTGACACTTTTAGTCCCAAGTGAAAAAGTGGCACTTTTGGTCCCAAACATTATAAAATGAACGGAAAATGGCGACTGAGTCACACGCGCCGTTATTTTTAATGATAAAAAAAAAAATTCAAAAAGAAATTAAAATAAATTCAAAATATTAATAAAATAATAAAAAAAAGGAAAAAAAAAGGGAGAAGAGTTCGTCTTCTCCCCAACACCAGCCCACACCATCACCACAGCCCCCACCGCCACGCTGCCATACCACCACATACCATCACCACCGCCCGACCGCAACGCTGACCAACCACCACTAACCCCCCATCCCTGTTGGCTGTTGGCTCCTCTACCCATTTAATCCTGTTGTTTCCCCCACCACCATAGCCTCCGTCGTCCCTCTCCATCGTCACCGACGAGGTTTTTCAGTTGCGATGGTGATTAGGGGTTTGGGGGGTGGGGTCGGGTTTTGGGGGTCGAGTGTGGAGGGTGTGTTTTGGAGAGGTTTGGGTCGAGCGTTTGGAGGTGGCGGTGGTGGCGGCAGCATAGATTAGGATGGGGAATTGGGGGGGTGAGCGAAGAAGATGAACTGTTCGTCTTCTTCTTTTTTCTTTTTGTTTTTTTAATTATTTTATTAATATTTTGAATTTATTTTAATTTTTTTTTATCGTTAAAAATAACGGCGTGTGTGACTCAATCGCCATTTTTCATCCACTTTTTAACGTTTGGGACCAAAAGTGTCACTTTTTCACTCCTATGAGACTAAAACTGTCAAAAAACATCCTGCGAGACTAAAAGTGTTTTGGGCCGACTCCTACGGGACCAAAAGTGAATTTTCTCTTATTTAGACTATGCTTATGGAGTATCCCACTATGGAATCGATTCAAGAGTATGAGAAATACAGTAGGGTGGTCTACGCTAGGGCGGTTATATTGGATCGGGATTACCTTTCTCAGCGAGCTAATATAGCATGGTTTAAAGATGGTGATCAAGTGTACATCATTTTTTTTCCAAAAAGTTAGGCAGGGTCGAGCAAAGATTTTCAGAATTCAAAATGCTCAGGGTCAGGATGTAGAAGAGGCGCAACAAGTTAAAGCTGAAATCATTGGGTTTTACTTTGATCTTCTTGGTCCATCTATGAGGACAAGCCAGGATTTTATTCCTGATTGGCGAGTCTATATCAAGCGTCGCCTTAATGATTCACAAACAACTCAAATGATCAGACCGGTTCTTGCATCAGAAATCAAGGAAGTTCTCTTTGCATTTCCAGATGGTAAGGCCCCAGGTCCGGAGGGATATACAGCTGCTTTCTTCAAAAAAACATGGAGTATCATTGGTGACGATATCATTGCAGGTATTTCTATCATTTTTAATTCTAGAAAGTTACTCAAGGAATTGAATTCTACTCTTATTACTCTTATTCCTAAAGTGGAGGTTTCTAAGAAAGCCAGTGATTTTCAGCCTATTGCATGCTGTAATGTGCTATACAAAGTGATTTTAAAAAATTTGGCCAATAGAATCACTGACTACCGTGAATCTTTAGTTGATGTTTCTCAAACTTCTTTTATTCCACGAAGGACAATCAGTGATAATATTCTTTTGTCCCAGGAGTTATTTAATGGTTATAGAAGGAAAAATGGGCCTAATAGATGTGCTTTTAAAGTAGACCTTATGAAAGCATATGATACGGTTGAATGTGATTTTCTGTTAAAGCTTCTCCATTATACGAATTTTCAACCATTATTTATTAATTGGATTAAAGAATGTATCGGAAAAAGGAAGAAAGTAAGTAAGGTATACAAAAAATCCTGCTTTTTCTTTGAACCCACCCAATCAAAAATCCTTCAATTCTCAAAGGAGAATAGAAGAAATCATACTTTCATACAATATCTTAATTGAATTCTATGTAATGATCAATAAATTTAGTTGAACTCTATATCTATATGTATCAAAATTCTAGTACCAATCTATTCTATAGATATATAGATATTTGGACTGTAGTTGACAAAGAACCAATACCAATATTATTGTTTCTTAGTCTAGATTAGAAATTGAAATGGGGCGTGGCCAAGTGGTAAGGCAACGGGTTTTGGTCCCGCTATTCGGAGGTTCGAATCCTTCCGTCCCAACGCATATCCCTTTTTTATGCTCCATTATTCCCATAGAAAGAAGTAGGGGGAGTAAATCCGTATTAATTTGAATATCTGTGTCTGTTTGAATCTCATTAACAAATGATCAAGTTCCATAACATATAGAAATATGTTATGGAGCCAATCTATTTTCTTTGAATCTCATTTTATTTAGGTATTTCGTGTTTGGCTCTAATGAAAAATTGGAAATCTATGTACCGATTGAGGCAGGGGTGATTTATCCTATCCCTTTATATTCACTTTATGACAAGAGTCGATTATTGAAATATTACTCAATCCCATGATAAAAAAAGTTTATCATATAAACTACGGAAAAGTATCGCTTATATGATATGTATCGTTCTATTTTAATGACAAAAATTTTTGGGTTTTTGTGAAAACGATTTGTGATCCCTTAAACTATTTAAACTGAAATTATTTAAATTCTATTTAAATTCTATATTATAGCATATCTATAATAGTGACAACTGTTCAGTCTATCTGATAGATACGAAAACCCTCCCTATTTTTTTTATTTTAATTTTCGTAATCAGATGAAAAGAATAAAGATTCAAATCTTAACTTACATCATTTTTTTATCCATCTCATGAAAAAATTGGATTTCTTTCTTCTTTTCTTTGATCTTTTTATCTATTTTAAATTAAATCAGTGATGAGTTAATTAAAAATTAAAAACGGATCTTCCTATGAAGATCAAACGTGAAACTTATTGTTCAATTTTCTTCAAATTAAATAATTATGTCTAAATAGGAAACTTTTTCAATTTTAATTAGAACTATTTTTACTAAAATTTTTTAATGATTCCTTGTAAGTGGAATCTTCGGTACTCAAAAAGTAGGAAATCGTTTACTCAATCCTATTGAGTCACTTGAAGATGCAAATTCATTATTCGTTTATATATTTCTATTTCTTTCTATTATCTATATATTATTTATGTATGTTAAAGATGCTTTCTTGCTAAGACTTTTTCAGAAAAATCGTTCCATATACACATATCATATATAGAAGAAAAAGTCTAGATTACGATGTCTATGTACAACCGAACCAATGACAATTCATGAATGCATGATTGAATCAATTCCATACTGGTTCCAAATTCGAGGAATGTTATGGTAAAACTTCGTTTGAAACGATGTGGTAGAAAGCAACGTGTGAGTTGAACACCTTGTATTTTCCGACTCCTAATATATATAATAGAGACTTAGGTAAGAGCTATAATTACCGTTAATTAGATTTCTTATTTATTCGATTTTAGGGATTCGTACTAGACCATATATATTTTTCTACTTGGTTGTATAGATAATATTATAGTCTATCTATATGTGAAATAGGCTAGTAATGTTTACATGTGGATATGCACTAGTTGGTGGTGTGTTTAAGAATTTGTAAGGCATATTTGGTGAGCTAAGAGTAATCACCTCATAGTTCTATTCAACGTGGCAAGGGAACAAGTGAAGTATTATCTTTCTTTTTGTTGATCAGCTCTTAGCCACTTCTATTCATCTACAACCTCAACACGAACCGCCTGAAATTGCTCTCAAGTCAGCCCCTTTAGCTCCTCTCATATACAAGAGGTAAATTGAAGAAATATATTCAATAGGAAAGGAACAGGCACACCAACATTATGGAACAACATCCTTTATTGTTCTCTTTTAAAGTATACAGTAACTAGCTTATATATTTTGATGATATGTTTGAAGTTGAGTATATGCTTGTATTCTAGAAGGAGAGCACTTTGAGGTATGAATTTGAAAGTAGTATATCATATTTTTTTTGGTTAAAGGTTCAATTTCATATATGAAAGTAAAGAAATTATACAAATAAAGCGAATAAGGGAAATGGCCCCTACCGCACCAAAGTAGTTAACACGCTAGCTACTCCATAATACCGAAAAAGACATTTACTATACATTTCAAATGTACTCGAATAAAATTCTACCATGCTATTTGCCAAAGACGCCTAACAACCCTACTTTGTAAGGAGTCTTCAAGATTCATTGAGATAAGTTTATATTTTACAAGATTGAGGACACGTCTAGCAACTACCTCCGGTGCTTGCATTTTTTGCTAAAAAATTCTTGAATTCCGCTCCCTCCAAATCATGTATATCAATGTAGCTAAAAGAATCCGGTATGAACAATTGATCAATTGTTTTCCCCTCCATTTCCGGGCTGCCCATCGTATTCCTCTTTTCCAATCCGTATATGGCCAACAAAATTTCACCTCTCTACATAAAATAGTCATATATTTTCAAGAGAAATCACACATAAAGAACATATGGTTGTGATTCTCCACCTCATCCTCATCACATAATACGCATTTGTCCTCTCCATGCCCTATCCATTGTTTGTCCCTCATTGGAAGTCTCTCTCGAATTGCAAGCCATAAAATGAATAAATGTCTAGGAATCTTCCCCAGCCCCATGAGTAGGGAAGACCATTCTACATTTGGAGCATTTCTTTGAAAAATCTTATAGGCTGATATTGTAGTAAACTTACCTGAAGTATTTAGCTTCCAACTCACCCAATCATCTCTATTAGCATTAATAGATGGAAGTGAACCCATTATTTGTTGTACTTCAAATCGAGTATTTGAAGGCCATTCCCATTCACCATCTGTGATCACCCTATCTATCTTCACATCTTTGGGTAGTCCCGTAAGTAGTGGTCCATTCGGGTATTTTGCTCCAAGTACTCCATCCGCATGCCAAGGATCTTTCCAAAGAAAAAATCTAGACCCATTTCCAATATTGTACTGAAAAGCATGTTGAATAATAGGACTCAATTTGAGTAATTGTCTCCAACTCTAAGGACATGATGAGGGAATCTTGAGATTCCAAAATGACTCATTTCTCAATCTATTCTCTTTCACCCATTTACCCCAAACTGAAGATCCTTTGTCAACAAGAATAGCCCAAACATGCTTAACCATAAGAGCTTGGTTTTGAGGTAAAAGAGGTTTGATACCAAGACCCCCTTCCGAAATACTCAAGCATATTGTATCCCATCCCACTTTCGAATATTATTAGAGTTACCATACCACAAGAATTTTCACATTTTTGATTCAATACTACGAAAAATGCTCTTTGGTAATACAAACATACCTGCCCAATATACATGGAGAGAGGCGAGAACCGATTTGATCAATTGTACCTGGCCTGCATATGACAAGGATTTATTCATCCAAGAACCGATTCGTTTATCCACTTTATCAAGTAAAGGCTTACAATCAGCGATTGTAAGTTTGGAAGTGATAAGCGGAACTCCAAGGTAGCGCACCGGTAGATTACCTGATAGGAAAACCCACAATCTGCTTAAATCTTTCACTATCCGGTCTTGCTTTGGAAGAAATGAACATATTACTCTTAGCCGGATTGGCTTTGAGCCCCGAGAGTCTCCCAAATGTGTCTGTACCCTTTTTAAGCGTATTAATAGAAGTAGTATCAGCATTTCAAAAGAGTAATAGATCATCGGCAAAGCTAAGCATTATTGTTTTTGTACGCGAACATTTCCAATGGTATTGGAACTCCGTCTCTTCTTCAATGTATTTTTCAATGATCCCATGCAGCACCTCCATAACAAAGACAAAAATATAAGGAGATATTGGATCCCCTTGACGCAAGCCTCTTTTACCTCGAAAGTATCCCTTGGCAGCCCCATTAATATTAATAGAGAATGAGGGGGTTGTCATGCATTCTCTAACCCATCCGATATACAAAGGGTGGAAATTCATTGTTTTAAGCATTTCCATCATGAAGCTCCATTCTACCGTATCATATGCTTTCATAAGGTCAACTTTGAAAGCACATCTTGCCGGGAGGTTCTTTTGATTATAACCATACAATAATTCTTGGGCCAAAAGAACATTGTCACTGATTCTCCTCCCCGGTATGAAAGCCGTTTGTGCTGGATCAACAAGTTGGTCAAGGAATTCACACATACGGTTTGCCATGATCTTAGATATCACTTTGTAGATAACATTGCAACACGATATTGGGCGAAAATCCTTCGGATGTTTAGGAACTTCAACTTTGGGAATAAGAGAGATAATGGTAGAATTGATTTCTTTAACAAGCTTACCTGTTTCAAAAAAATGTATGATCGCATTCAACACGCAATGTTCTGAAAACCGGACCGGACATCGAACCGGAAAAATGATCGGGTCACGGGTCACCGGTTCAACCGTTGGGTCAACCGCGGTCGAACCGGTGACGTCATAATTACGCAATAAATAATAATTAATATACTATTAAATATATAAAATATGAAATATGAGAAAAAATATGTATTTCCTATATTTTTAAACTTTATTGTAACTTATGTTCAGCCCACTGCATTTTTGGCCCATATTCTTAGGCCTGGGTCAATTTATGATTGACCAGAATTCTTCAAGGGCTGTTATGTAATTATCTCTCTTGAGCTTGCTTTATAAGCCAAACTCTAGATATTTTCTTCACTTAAATCTTCAAATTTTCTCTCTCTACTCACTCTCTCTACAAATCTCTCACCCAACTCTTACTTACCATTTACCAGCACACTGCCACACACACGGCACACACACACACACACAAATGCACACGGCACACACACACACACACAGATGCACACACATGGCACACACACACACACACAGAGATACACACACACTCACGGCACAGACACACACACACATATATATATAAATATATAGAGAGAAAGAGATCTTGGTAGAGGAGAAGAGTAAAGAAGACAAGAAGCTTTTGCCTTTTGGGATGGGTTTCTGCTTTTCTACCTCTGCCTTTCTGCGATTTGGGGCTAATTTCAGTGAAGAATGCTGTTGAAAAATTTGGATTTTTTTTTTTACCAACAAAGTTTTGGATTTTAGTTTATTTCAGAATCGCTCGGTTCGTCAGATTTAGGCCCGGTTTTGCCGGTTCACCGGTTCAACCGGCAGTCCCAGCTGTTTTCAGTCAAAACCGCCGGTTTTGGGTCCTAAACGGTTTTTTGGTATAACCGGACCGGATTTATGGCCGGTTCCGATTTTACAACACTGTCGACATGTCATTATCAATCACATTCCAAGCCCTTTTAAAGAATAGAGAGTTGAAACCATCTAGGCCCGGCCTTGTTGTCGTTGAATCCAAATATAACATCTTTGACTTCTCTATGAGTAATTGGGTGAATCATTTAAGAAGCATCTTCCGGGGTTAAATGTCTTCGTACAAAAGGGTTGAGAGAGAGAGCCTCCACATTCGGTTCGATAGATTCTCCAAGCAATTTGTCGTAAAACGCAACAATCTCCTCACGGACACGAGATGGTTCGTCTACTACTACACCACCTCTACCTTCTAAGCGATTGATTGGAGATTTAGCCCTCCGAACCGCAATACGTCTAAAGAAGAAAGACGTACATTGGTCTCCATCTTTAAGCCATGCCACTTTTGCTCTTTGATGTAAGAAAGATTGTTCATTAGCAAACACCGGAGGTAGTTGCTAGACGTGTCCTCAATCTTGTAAAAGATAAACTCATCTCAATCAATCTTGAAGACTCCTTACAAAGTAGGGCTGTTAGGCGTCTTTGGCAAATAGCATGGTAGAATTTTAATCTGGTACATTTGAAATGTATAGTAAATGTCTTTTTTCGGTATGATGGAGTAGCTAGCATGTTAGCTACTTTGGTGCGGTAGGGGCCATTTCCCTTATTCGCTTTCTTTGTTTTCTTTACTTTCATATATGAAATTGAACCTTTAACCAAAAAAAAAGAAAAAGATTGTTCATTAGCTACAGCCTTGGTATATACCACTCGACACATTTTTTCAATTTTCGATAAAGGTTCAAGTGTAGGATATTGAGCTTGAACCTCTTGTATAATCTCAAGAAATCTACCCGCCTCTTGTACATTAACTCCAAGATCACCTTCTCGCCTCCTCATAGCTTTGAATAACGGTTTAAGAGCTTTAAGTTTGCAAATTATGGAGTACATAGGGACTCCAACAATTGTGTGTTTCCAAATATCTGCTACTGTTGACAAGAATTCACTCGAATCTGCAATATGATTATCAAAACGAAACCATGGATTCTTTCCCCGATTGCCCGTTATGGATTTAAGAACAATAGGGGAATGATCTGAAGTTTTAGGACATAAACATGATGAGTATGCCAAATTTGGGTATCTAGTAAACCAGACTGGATTAGCCACCACTCGATCTAGTCTTCTCCATTTTCGTGACCAACCTTGCTGATTTTGCCATGAATAACAAGGTCCGTCCATCAAAAGAGTGATGAGATCCGAAGCGGAGAGACAGGCTTGGAACTCATCATTCATTTCTTCTTCAGCCCTCCCTCCGAATGCCTCACTTTCATCAATAATAGCATTGAAATCTCCCATTATTGCCCAAATATCATCCAACCTCAACTCAAAATACCGCATAATATCATCCCAAAGTCCTCTTCGTTCACCAATAGTATTCCTCCCATACACAAAGGAAATGAACCAAATCAAATTGTGTTCATGAGAAGTGATTTGACAATGAATAATCTGCTCAGATTCCCCAACAATTCGAACATCCACATAAGAAGAATCCCATCCGATCCAAATACGATTGCCTGGCCCATCGGCATAATTAAAATACCAAGTCCACATAGAATGTACACGAGAACTAATAAAAGTCGCATTTCTTTTCATAACACGAGTTTCGATAAGAGCACATACCTGTAAATTATAAAATGAAATAAGATCTCGGGCTGATTGTTGGTGGTCTTCTTTGTTAAGACCACGTACATTCCAACTTGCGATAGGGATCATCTAATAACCTCTATAGGGGCTGCATTCATAGGACCCTGTGACGATTCCACTTGTTCAATATCTCGTTCCAAAGAAAAATGATTATGATCATACACCTCATCCTTTTCCATAGAAGAAGAATTTGGTTGCGTACTCTTCATGATAGGAGAATTTGAGTGTTTAGAAATCACCTTATCCTCACGTGACACCTCCTTCTTCTTAGAACGCCCATGAGGACACCAAGAATTATCCACATTATATTTTGGTACATAGACATGTACCGGCTTTGGACGTTGGTCAACCTTCTTCATTAATGGACAATCTCCGTCTACATGGCCAAAAGAATTACACTTCCCACAAACAGCCGGCTTCCATTCATATTCGACTTCCACCTTACACGTTCCATTATATTCCCCATTTGCCGAAGGAAGAAATGAAGATATGATCGAGTAATTTTGCATTAATCCTTATCATAACACATACTCTTGCATAGTCAATCCTTTCCATTGATGAAGTAAAAGCATCCGAGTATAGTGGACGGCCAACAACACTCGCCACTATACTAAGACCCTCCTCCGTCCAATACTCCGTAGGCACATTCCGGAATTTGACCCAAATAGGAACCTCCTTATGATTACGTTTCTCCAAATACCTTCCCTCCATCGTTCAAGAAATAATGGCTGTCCCAAATAAATCCAAGGACCACCCTCGATAGTATCCACAAGACAAGCATCCGAATCAAATTTAAAGAAATAGAAGCCATTAGATGTAGCTTTTACCTCTTTAAGAACTTTCCAAACTGAATGTGCATAGCTCTTAAACGCCATGAATGGAAGTTTCTTACCAAGAAAGTAACCCACGGCCGTGTGCTCCCATCTTTTCCTTCCCTCTTGCGCAACTTTCCATGATGGACGAACAAAGGCATTGCCATTGATAATTTCGGGTTGAATATACTTGAGAAAAATTCGACTTGACTTTGAAAATAAATTATTTAATCCATCTTCACCATTTTTGTTCACCTTAATATTGCCAAAGTAAATGTGATCCGAATCTGGACTAAGAGTAGGGGGAAATGCAGTTTCCAAATCTGCCAAGATTTCTTCCTTTTGTGTGAGATTTGATGTCTCCACAATCAAAGGAGTCTTCTTCTTGTCATGTATGGACGAAAATAATGTGTTATTTTCGTACACCACCACCATTGATTAAGAATCACCAGCCATATCACCATATTTACGCTTCAATTTTGGACGAATTAAAATGGGTGATGAAACTATATCTGCAAATTTTGAATTGTTTTGTAGATCCGATAATGGAGATTGATTTGTAACCATTGCAAGAGCCGATCTTGATACATCCGGAGATGGAGTTGCACGACATTCTTCCTCTACCTTCATCATAACCATCAACCCTTTTCACCAAATTTAAGAAATTAGGAATCTTACATCTTTGATCAAAAGACGGAACACGTCGAGTAATAGTTTCAAAATTAGCCGAGAATCGTTGTAAGGAAGGAGAGTTTGCATGAATTGATGAAGAAGATAAAAACAAACAACATGTAGATGATGAATTTGCCATGAACTCACTAGAAAATTCAAAAACGTTTAGAGAGAGGAGAGAGCATTTTTTCTAGAGAGGGAAAAAATTCAAGTATTATCTTTCTTTTTGTTCATATCCCTCGTCATCGACGGCTTATGTTCATTAACCCTTTGAAACTTGATATTTATTCTTATGAAACTTCTACGCTTCCATTACCCCTTTTGCTTGGATAACAATTAACCAATGAAGTTGATATTTGATCTGCTTAAATATCTTATATTTATTCTTCATAAGGATTCAATCATGATCGTTCATCTATTTGTTTGAATCTGCTTTAGCATCTCATTCACTTATCTTGAAATCTTCGAGCTTATATTCCTTAGCTTGAGGTACATGTATTCTAACAACTCGAGTGAACACTTAACCATTCTTGGTTAGATCTTTCAATTGTATTGTTACCCTCATCCGTCAATTGACAATATCTGATTTGTATATCATACAATGACTTGACCTGATCGATTGTCTTATTCCCACCATATTCGGACGTCAATAATGATTATTATTCCTAATATTTTTTAGAATCACTTATATTGTGTAACTTCAAAATGTTTAGGCTCTGTGTGTTTATGTTTTTTGGGAATATTTTCACTTTGTGGATCACCAAAAAATGAAAATGCACACTCCAAGCTAAATTTTACAGAAAATGCTCAAATTTAAATCCTACTTCATATCATCATTTTTTGAAAACTTCATTCTCCCTCTTTATTAATTACATAATTCAACTATTCAACACATTCTCTTTCTTACTTTATCATAAATAAAATATTATTCTAATTTTTTCTTCTATCATCATTACATATATAACTAATTCAATCAACTTTATATCACATCTATACAATTTCCAAACATTTCTCAAAAACACATTGGACAAACAAAAAAAATTAATATTTTCACACGAATTTTTATAATACACATTCTCCAATAAAAATTAAAAATTCATTTTGGAAAACACAACCATACAGAGCCTTAGGACTTACATCCTAATCACCTTTCTTTTTAATCTTTAATTCTTTTTGTCCCATGAACATTATTGACATAATTGAATGTATCCTCATCATCTTGTGCTTTCTTTTGAATTTGGGGACCAAATTCTCCTATGGAGGGGGGATTGTAACACCCTATATTTTTCAGCTCCTAATATAATAGAGACTTAGGTAAGAGTTATAATTACCACTAATTAGATTTCTTATTTATTCGATTTTAGCGATTCGTACTAAACCATAAATATTTTTCTACTTGCTTGTATAGCTAATATTATACTCTATCTATATGCGAAAAGGCTAGTAATGTTTACATGTTGACATGGACTAGTTGGTGAGTGTGTTCCAATTTGTAAGGCATATTTGGTGTGTTAAGAGAAATAATACACAATTATATATTTGATATATTTAGTCATTTATATGTATATATTTATTATGAAAGAATAAGAAAGGCATATGTGTCAAGATTAGAATAATCATCTCATAGTTCTATTCAACGTGGCAAGGGAACAAGTGATGAATTATCTTTACTTTTGTTGATTAGCTCTTAGCCACATCTATTCATCTACAACCTTAACACTAACCACCTAAAATTGCACTCAAGTCAGCCCCTTTAGCAACTCTCATATACAAGAGGTAAATTGAAGAAATATATTCAATAGGAAAGGAAGAGGCACACCAACATCATGAAGCAGCATCCTTTATTGTTCTCTTTTAAGGTATAGAGTAACTAGCTTATATATGCTTGTATTCTAGAAGCAGAACACCTTGAGGTAAGAATTTGAAAGTAGTATATCATATATATGCATTTTAGTTTAACTTAAATTGCATGACATCCAGTTAAAGTTTCAGTTTCTGCAGTTGGACTTTAAAGCTGTAATTAGGTGCCTAAACATGGGAATTTGATTATGTGGAATTTTTTGGATAAACTTGTTTGTGTTGTGAAGTCTCTGCAAAATTTTGTAAAGATTGGATGTCTGTGGAAGTTTCTAAAATTAGTTGAATGAAACTGCCAGGTGCTGTCAGGCAAGTTTAAGAAAGTTTCGGTTCGAAACTTAATTTTCATATTTAGAGATTTTAATTCATTTTGAATATTTTATTGAACACTTATATATATGTGGTTAGAGTAGTTTTTGGAAATTTCGGAATTTTTCAAAATACAAGGGATTTTATAAAAGTATTTGAAAGTGAAGTGTCTATCCTGAAAACATTTCTGGTACAAACATGTTTTAATGATCAAATCACCAATCTAAATATGTTAATTAATTCTAAAAAATTTTTGGAATGTTATTATTCAACTAGATTCCCCTATTACTGTAAAATCTTAGAGCAAAATCTTACTTTGACAATTTATGAGAATTTTCGTAGTGAAGCTGCGCTGATAAGTAGTTTGAGGCTTGTTTGAACTAAAATACCAATATGTCTAGTGTATATATATATATATATATATATATATATAGTGTGACTTAGTATTTTTGGTTAGGTTATAAAGTATCAACATTCAAGAATATGACGTTGTATTTGGACAACAGGATATATTCATGATTCAAAAGAGAGACGAGACTACAATGCCGAGTAGTAACTGTGAGGGTTTCTCTTTTCCTTGAAAATTCTTTAATTGATTTACCTACTTGTGATTACCGTGTTTTGTTATACAACTGTCTTATCTGTAGATGATTGGTTCGTGATGATTATTGATTCTTAAATATCTCGTTTAGTTCAATATGAATCCTTTCGCGTCTATAGTACATGTCTAGCCTCAAAATGGTCTTCGGTCTGAACGTTGTCAATTACCTTTTATATCTTGTCGTACCAATACCTAGTTTGTATCTTTCATCATCTCATTGAGACCATTGTACTTCTTGGCCCTACTCCGTCGGCTAAGGGAGCAAAGTGCTATGGTGTGGGAGCCACCTCTTGAGGCTTCGGCGCAAAGTGCTACACGGAGGGAGCTCAGTGCTACGCCGTGGGAGCCACCTCTTGAGGCTTCGGCGCAAAGTGCTACACGGTGGAAGCCACCTTTGGAGTCCTGACACCTATAGATCAGTGAAGGGAGCTAAGTGCTATACGAGGCAAAGTGCTACGCGACAGCGGGAGCCACCTCTTGAGCCTGTAGGAGCCACCTCTAGAGTCCCGACACTTGGAAAACATTTGATATGTATGGGACAGTGGGGAGATGGAGCACAATCGTTTGACATGAGTCCTGAAGTACATGATTTGTTCTCTTCATTCTTAATTTGTTTCGATAGTCGATTGTTCACCCTTTTGATATCTTGATCGATTCATTTACTTGCCCTTTATATGTGCTTGTTCTGTTATAATCTTCCGCAGCAGATCCTGTTTGAAAGATCAAAGGTAAAGCAAACCGTTTATACCTTACTGGGTCATTCTGACTCACTCCTCCTTCTTTCTTCCCTTTCAGATAAGGTTAGTATGTCAGAAAGGAGAAATGAGGAATAAAGGAAGCATTGGTTCGTTGCTATTAGAGAGAATTATATTTTAGAATGTATAATTGGGTATGTAAAATTGATGGGGAATTTATTGTTGATTTATTTGGAATGTAAAAGTTTAATTTCAGTAGATCAAGATTTCGCAAAGTTCTGACGCTTGGTGCTGGTTCAATCATGATTGTTCATCTATTTGTTTGAATCTGCTTTAGCATCTCATTCACTTAACTTGAAATCTTCGAGCTTATATTCCTTAGCTTGAGGCACATATACTCTAACCGCTCGAGTGAACACTTAACAATTCTTGGTTAGATCTTTCAATTATATTGTTACCCTCGTCCGTCAATTGACAATATCTGATTTGTATATCATTCAATGATTTGACCTGATCAATTGCCTTATTTCCACCATATTCGGCCATCAATAGCGATTCTTAATCCTAATATTTTTGAGAATCACTTATATCGTGTAACTTCAAAATGTTGAAAACTTTCATCCTAATCACCTTTCTTATTAATCTATTCTTTTTGTCCCATGACCATTTTTGACATAATTGATTGTATCCTCATCATCTTGTGCTTTCTTTTGAATTTGGGGACCAAATTCTTCTATGGAGGGGGGATTGTAACACCCTATATTTTTCGGCTCCTAATATAATAGAGACTTAGGTAAGAGTTATTGTAACAACCAACATTAACTTATTGTTGATTTTATATGACTTCATTGTCTCCTGAGGCTATGGAGGTATGATATATGGTGGGCTCAAGTCGATCCTTGAATTTTCTTTTATTGTTAAGAGATATCGAGTAAAAAAGTTTTCTTAGAATTTGGGTGAAATTCACTAAAGCTTTAAGGAACAATATGAATCTAAGAAATTTATGTGAGTGCAATTGAAGAGATTTATTGAGTTCAGGACTAATCTGTAAGCTTCATGATTTTTTAGGGGTCAGATTTTTATCATGACAAAGTGTAGGGGCTGAATTGTATGTAAAGTAATATGATCAGTATCAAGGAGAGGAGGACACGCTCGTCATGTTGCCACTACATACCTTGAGAGCATGACAACTCACCTCTTACTTAATATGGATGATAGATATGACACTAGTAATGAATATGTATACATATGTATTCAAAACCCAAATTACTTTCTTTCGGGAGAGGTACATTTCTTTTCTTCTTCTCCTTTCAAGTTTTCTTTATAGTCCACTAATTATTTTAGAGTTCCTTAGTGAAGTTCTCTTAGTTGAATCTTATTATTATTACTAGAAAGAGTTCCTTATCAATATGGCAGTTTCAAAGCATGTCCGTTTTGGATGGGTGAATGATGGAAAAATTCAGAGTTCTTTAGCTTAAGATCATCCTAAAAGGACAAGGAACAACTATATGGAGTGCGGTTCTGCTAACTTGTCCCTGAGGTTACAAGAATCAGTCTCCAAATCAGTGCAGCAGTGTCCTGGTTTCAATTTCAGAAACTGTCTGTTACATTTCGTTGCCTAGAAATTACACTTACTGTGGTCTGATTGTACATTAAAGACCACCAATGGAAAGGTCTATGAGTGTAGATGTTGTTACAGGTGAGTTTTTCTATAAATCCTTATAAGGAAACAGTTCAGAATTTGCAATTAAAGAAACACTGCCTGTAAGCAGTTTCAATTTCCAGAATCTGCCTTTCATTTTCGTTTTAATGGAAACTACCCTTCCATAAGTATAATTGTACATTAAATACCACCACTATAAAACCTTTATGAGTGCTGATACTTTTACTGGGTGATATTGCTTAAAATCATTATGAAATTAGTCCAAAAATAGTCACCAAAGTACCACCGCCAGTACCCTGTTTTGAATTCCAGAAACTGTACCACATATTCTGTTTGTAATCAAAATTCCACCATTTGAAAGCCCTATGAAAGTAGATGCTGATCGTGGTATGTATAAACAAAATAAGTACCAGGGTTCACCGAAAATTTGGATTTGTTCGAAGGCTGTTGGGATGCCCCTAAAATTAACAGTCATGGTTAGTCAACTTTGAGGGATGGGATTTCCATCTTTAACACCGATTTTGGGAATGGAATTTGGATAGGGAGGAATCTGATTTGGTTAGTAATTTATGGATGTTTAGTTGATGCATCGGGTATGACGTTTATAGATGGAGAAGTAGTGAAAGTAACAACGTACGGTGGTTGACAGGGCAAATGGAAGAGCCATCTCGAGCAACCTCATACAAAAATGAACATTGGAGTTCGAGCTTCATGATCTTAATTTCGTGACAATGATGAGTGCTGGAGCTAAGATGATTCCATGAAACACATGATTAGACAAGTTGGTGAGGGTTTGTCTTTTCCTCCAAAACTCTTTAATTTCTTTACTTATTGTGATTGCCTTGTTTCGTTACACAGTTAGTCTTATCTGTATCTTGTTAATTGGTTCGTGATGATTGTTGATTCCTAAATATCTCATTATCCTCGATGATGATTCCTTTCGCGTCTATAGTACATGTCTTGCCTTGAATGGTCTTCGGTCTGATCGGTGTCAATTACCTTATGTCTTGTCGTACCAATACCAACTTTGTATATTTCATCATCTCGTTGAGACCATTGTACATCTTGGCTTTACTCTGTCGGCTATGGAAGCTAAGTGCTATGCTGTGGGAGCCACCTTTTGAGGCTTCGGCGCAAAGTGCTACAGGCGGGAGCCACCTCTAGAGTCCCGATGTCCGGCATCCATCCGCGATATGTCCCTATTCTTTATTTAAAGCTTTGACTCTTAAAGATAAGGTGAAGGGAGTAAGCAATAAGAAGGAATTAGAAACCCTCACAGTTACAACTCAGCATCGTCGCCTCGTGTCTCCTCTGAACCACAGATCTATCATGTCCAAATACATTGTTATATTCTTAACTTATAATACTCTGTAATGCAACCAAATACAACAAGTCATCCTATAGATGTAGTAGCATCCAAACATATAGGCCATACCATGAACAAGTCGCAAGAAAGCTACATATTTGTGCAGCGTTATCATAGAAATTCTTATAAATTTTTCAAGATTTATTTTGCTCTCAAATTTCACATAGACAGAGGCGTAACCTGGCCGAACATGATATAAAAATATCAGCTTTAATTGATGCCTTTAGATAGATGATTAACCTACCCAAATAGATTTTGCAAGACCGATGGCCCGGGAGATTTTGCAGGACCGACAGTCCGATTTCAAAGAGTTTTATAAAATCCCTTGTTCCTTGAGAAAATCTAAAACTTTGATGGAACACTCTCAACACATAAATAATTGTATGGTAAAAGTTTACAAGTGAAAGGAAAACTCGAACTATGATAATTAAGCTCAAAATAGAAACTTTCTAAAATCCCGTCACCCGGCGTGGCAGCTTTATTTCATGATTTTTATAAAATTCAAAACAACTCCAATCTTTCCAAAATTTTCCAAGTATCTTCTAGACATGACAATAACTCTCCAGAAAATTTTACATAAATAAATTCACACATTTAGTCGCCTAAATACAGCCACAAAAGCAAATTTAGAAATTGTAATTCTAGTTCCCTCTATTCATACCATGTATACAAGAACCTAACAACCTAGCCAATAACCCAAATAAAGTATGCTTTCTCCATCACTAGAGGTGTGAGGATTTGATACCTAACAGTGAGAGATGAATTGACCCACTTCCAATCCATAGCTAGCCAAAATTTTCCCAGCAGCAGATTTTATCTCTGTGCAAAAGGCTCACGGTTGGATGACCTTTGTGACCAATTGAGAACTTCTGTGTAGAAACCAAAACAACCGTATTCTTCCTCTATCTCTTAGGAAGAAATTAAGACCAATTATACTAAATCTGGATATCATTTGACCCTTCAAATCGGAGTTATACCAACATTGCGCAAGCTGCATTTTCCTTTTCTTTTAAGGTTGGGGGAGGTGTCTTGTATGTTTCTGCATTTTTTTTTTTTTTTGCCAAATGACTCACTCTAATCTTGAAGTTAAGAGGTGGGGAAGGACTCTTCATTCAGGGAATGTGTGGCAAATAAAAGCATCAAGGGGTTGAGGTGTAAGTTTGAGATGAGGAGGTGGTGATGAGGTGTGGAGAATTCCTATCAACCCAAGTAGCTCTTAGGCAAGCAGGAGGTGTAAGCTCATAATCTGATTCTAATCATGCATCTTATCATCCAACAACATCCTTTTCTCACAATTCGCAGTTTGGTCCTTGTACCTTTTTGATTTTACAAATCGACCCCAAATGTTTATGAAACGTACAGTTCATTCCACTAGAATTGATATCCATCTTCCAATTCAATCCTACAATATATAATCTATTTAATATACATCCCCCAAAATTTCATATTGGTCCTTCTCTTTTCTAAAGAAAACTTCACTATAATCCTCAAAGTTTTGAAGAATCTTTTCTTTGCCCCAAATCACGAAAGCCTCAACCAACTAATTCTAATGCCAAAGAATATCTAAAAGATCGAGTAGACCACTTCTGGATCACCTAATTCACTTCAGTCTAAGAAGACAATAGCATCATAATATGAAATTGAACTTTTAAACCAAAAAAAAAAAGGAATTTATTTTCTCGTAAGTGATCGAGAATGAATTCTATGCAAATCATAAGTGAGGTCAAAAGTCTTTAGCCAAAGCGCAAAATACTCTTGAGTGTCATGAGTAAAACGGCTGTGTTCACACGGAATTCATAATTGGAAAGGTTCGTAGTAATCCAATTAATTCGAGCTTAGATGGCTTACGATGTAGGCCACCGAGCTGGCTAGGTGTTACCACTAAACTAACTTGGTTCAAGAGATATATGAATGTATTCGAATCCACTCATAGTTACCACTAAACTAATGAGCCCTTTCAAACTTCCTCTCACATAGAGGAAGGAAAACGTGTTCCCAACTATGAACTTGTGTTCAATCCTAAATCAATACTATAATGGTAGTGAATCTCATGTTGGCTGGCCATCCCAACAACGATCTACCACAATTTGAATATTGAATTGCTAATACTATTGTTCAGGATATTAGATTTTTCAAGCGCACAACTTGGTGATGCTAAAGAAATACTATGTACCAATGATTGCTTCACATCATCCTCTATAAAAATCTTTGATAAAACTTTCCTATCTTCGATTCCCCTTATTTCACCCTCCTATTTATATATCTAATCTTGTCCTCCAACCTTGTACATCATCAAAACTTCATCTTTTAAGTTCAATCGACCACAACTCCATACCACAGTCCAAAGATCATACCCTAGTATAGCATAGGTACTAACGCAAGTTCTGATACCACCAACTGTGGCGCCCACCGACCACCTGTGGCTCGCCACGCTGCGACGCTAGCTCAATCCGGGAGACCGTCCTTTCTCGAACCAACGCCAAACTTCAGAACTTTACGAAATCTTTATCTACTGAAATTAAACTTTTACATTCCAAATAAATTAACAATAAATTCCTCATCAATCTTACATACCCAATTATACCTCCCAAAACATAACTTACTCCTCATTTCTCCCTTCGTATCTGACATACTAAGCTTATCTGAAAAGGAAGAAAGGAGGGGTGAGTCCGAATGACTCAGTGAGGTAGGCTAACGGTTAGCTTTTTACCTTTGATCTTTGCAACAGAACCTGTAGCGGAAGATTACAAAAGAAACAGGATCTCACGTATTGAGCGAATCATTGAAGAAATAAACTATTAAAACAATGAACATCAACTACGAAACATATAACGAAGGCAGAATGAATAACTCATATACTTTAGATTCATGTCATATGATTGTGTTCCGTCACCCACTATCCCGTACTAGCGGGAGATTTCACACCTTTTGAGATTTACAGGTGTCGAGATTCTAAAGGTGGCTCCTACTGGTCCAAGAGGTGGCTCCCGCCGTCGCGTAGCACTCTGCCCCGTATAGCACTCAGCTCCCTTCACTCTGCTTGATTTCCAAGTGTCAGGACCCTAGAGGTGGCTCCTATGGGACTAAGAGGTGGCTCCCACGTGCATAGTAGCACTTTACCCAGCATAGCACTTAGCTCCCTTCACTCTGTCTTTAAGAGTCAAAGTTTAAATCAAGAAAGGGAGATATGGGGGGTGGATGCTGGATCGGGACCCTAGAGGTGGCTCCTACGGGCCCAAGAGGTGGCTCCCACTGCGTAGCACTTTGCCCCGCATAACACTTAGCTCCCTTAGCCGACAGAGTGGATCCAAGAAATACAATGATTTCAATAATTTACGAAAGATATAGAGTAGATCTTGGTATGATAAGACTTATGGAAATCAACACCGATTAGATAGATGACCATTTCGAGGCAAGACATGTACTATAAGATAGTGGTAGAAACAAAACAGGGCAATTAAATGATATGGAAGCAGGTAAAGCAAATTCAAGCAATAAGAAGGAACTAAAAACCCTCACAGTTATAACTCGGCATCGTCGCCTCGTGTCTCGTCTAAACCACAGATCTATCCTGCTGTCCAAATACAACGTTATATTCTTAACTGTAATCCAACCAAATACAACAAGTCATCCTATAGATGTAGTAGTATCAAAACATATTGGCCATACAATTCATATAAGTCTCAAGCAAGCTACATATTTGCGCAGCGTTATCGTAGAAATTCTTATAAAAATATCGCAGCTATATAAGACTTATTTTGCTCTCAAATTTCAGATAGACAGAGGCGTAACCTGGCTGAACATGATATAAAAATATCAGCTTTAATCGACATCTTTAGATAGGTGATTTACTCACCCAAATAGGACAGGCCCGGGAGATTTTGCAGGACCGACAGTCCGGTTTCAAAGAGTTTTATAAAATCCCTTGTTCCTCTAGAAATTCTAAAACTTTGATGAAGCACTCCCAACACAAATAATTTTTTTGGTAAAAGGTCAATTTCATTAATAAACAAAATAAAGGTACAAGAAAACGGACAAGGATTTGGACCTTGCCGTACCAAGATAGTTAACAACGACCTAACTATCCCCAACACCCACATCTACATAAAATTAAATATTACATATTACAAGAAAATTCACTACCAAGCTATACACCAAAGCCTTCTCAATGCTCGACTATGAATCGAATCCTCTAGTTGCATAGAGATAAGTCTAGCCTTCACAATGTTTAGTGCTTGAGCACTCACAAGTTTCGGTTGATGACTCTTTCCTTCAAAGATACGAGAATTTCTCTCCTTCCATATCATGTAGACAAGAGTAGCAAGAAGTATACGGTATGAGCAGTTAATGATATGCTTTCCTCTCCATCTCCGGGCAGCCCATTCTATACCTCGTTCCCAATTATGCATCGGCCAATTGAACTTGACCTCCTTCTTCACAATCGAAACACATCGGCTAGAAAAGACACACTCAAAGAAAAGATGATTGTGTGTCTCGATCTCGTTTTGGTGACAAAGCACGCAATAACAATTCCCATTACCAATCCAAGGCTTATCCCTCGTAGGAAGCCGTTGGTTTATGGATAACCAAAGTATAAAATTATGGCGTGGAATCTTCCCTGGCCCATGCAATAAACTCGCCCAAGTAACCTTTGGAACCTGAGGTTTGAATATCATAAAGGCAGATGCAGATGTGAACTTACCCGACTTTGTTAACCTCCAAGACACCCAATCTGATCTATTCACATGTATACAAGGTAAATTCGTTGTGATTTGTTGAATTTCAAACCTTGTGTTGGATGGCCACACCCAATCTAATCCTCTAATAACCGAACTCACCGTTGAGTCAATAGGCAGCCCTGTAAGGAGAGGACCATTACCATATTTAACAGTAAGCACTCCTTCAGGATGCCAGGGATCTCTCCAAAGAGCAGTGTTTAACCCCGAACCAATATTATTCTGAAAAGCATGTTGAATGTGAGGGCGAAGTTTAAGAATCTGACGCCAACTCCATGAACAAGATGATGGAATATTCATACTCCAAAAAGAATTGTTACGTAGCTTATTCTCCTTAACCCAAACAGCCCACACGGAAGCCCCTTCATCTGTCAAAAGTGCCCAAACATGTTTAACCATGAGAGCTTGATTCTTTGGTAATAGAGGAGTAATACCGAGCCCCCCTTCATCCACCTTCAGACAAACCGTGTCCCATCCAACCTTTGCATAACCCGAAGGTGAACTTCCATACCACAAAAATCTTCGAAACTTGGCTTCAATACTACGTAAAATCCCCTTTGGTAATATGAAAATTCCCGCCCAATACACGTGTAACGAGGAAAGAATCGACTTGATTAATTGAACTCGTCCGGCATACGTCAGCGATTTGTTCGTCCATGATCCAATTCTCTTATCCACTTTCTGAAGGAGGGGTTTGCAATCTGATATAGTGAGCTTGGATGTAATCATAGGTACCCCTAAGTATCTTACCGGTAGACTTCCAATCGGGTAATCCACAACTTCCTGTAAAGCTTCTCTCTCCGGCCAAGCCTTAGCTGAAACGAAGATATTACTCTTGTTCGGATTAGCATGCAGCCCCGATAATCTAGCAAAAAGATCAATTCCCCGTTTAATCGTTGCAATGGATTGAGTATCCGCATTACAAAACAGGAGGAGATCGTCTGCAAAACTCAACAACACAGTTTTGGTTCTTGCACATTTCCAATGGAATTTAAACTCACTATCTTCTTCAATATACCGTTCAATAATTCCATGCAAAGTTTCCATAACCAACACGAAGATGTACGGTGAGATAGGATCTCCTTGACGTAAACCCCGTTTACCACGAAAATCACCCTCAGCTGCCCCATTGATGTTAATTGAGAAACTCGGTGTAGTCATGCACTCCTTCACCCAACCAATAAACGTAGGATGAAATTTCATCGCCTCTAGAAGAGCAAGAACGAAATCCCATTCAACCGTATCATAAGCTGTCATCAAATCCACTTTGAATGCACATCTGCGTGGTAAATTCTTTTGATTATAACCATAAAGTAGTTCTTGTGCTAGCAATACATTATCACTGATCCTTCTCCCCGGTATGAAAGCCGTTTGAGATTTGTCAACCAATTTATTAAGATGATCCCTAAGTCGATTTGCCATAATCTTAGAGATCACCTTATAGATCACATTGCAACAGGAAAGTCTTTCGCATGTTTAGGATTCTCTACTTTAGGTATGAGGGATATCATTGTAGAATTAATCTCTTTAACCAACTTACCCGTTTCAAAGAAAGAGGAAATAGCTTTTGTGACTTCATCTCCGATGATAGACCATGCTCTCTTAAAGAATCTAGAGTTATATCCATCCAGTCCCGGAGCTTTTGTATCATTGATCCCAAACATGACGGCTCTAATCTCCTCATAAGAAACTGGTCGAACCATGTTGATTGCATCATCCGAGTCAAGCATCTTAGTGATAAATGGACTAAGAGAGTTGACATTCACGTCAGGTTTAATCGAATGCCCTAACAAGTTTTCATAGAAAGCAACAATTTCCTTCCTTACTTGTAGTGGCTCATCAACCATCTCGCCATTCTCTCCTTGGATACGAGTGATTCGTGATTTTGCTCTCTGTGTAGCAATCTTCTTGAAAAAGAATGATGTACATTGATCCCCTTCTTTTAACCATGCCACTTTAGCCCGTTGTTTGAGGTAGGTTTGTTCATTATGAACTGCTCGCGAGTAAATCCACCGACAAAAATTTTCAAGCACCATTAGCTGACTAAAATTGGGAAAATCAGCTAGTAGTGTTTGAACGACTTCAAGGAACCCCTTAGCTCTTTGCACATTCTCACCAAGATCTCCCTTTTGCCTCTTCATATCTTTAAAAATTGGCTTCAACCTTTTCAATTTACAAATGACCGAGTACATTGGTAAACCATATATATGATGTCGCCATACATGGCTTACCGAACTTAAAAACTCATTAGATTCAGCAACAACGTTATCAAATCGAAACCATGCTCCCTTACCTCTACGTGAATTGGCAAATTTAAGCACTAGAGGACAATGATCCGATGTCTTTGGGGCAAGACAAGAATACATAACTCCCGGGAAATTGCATATCCATTGAGGATTTGCAACTACCCTATCCAACCTTCTCCAAACACTAGCATCCCCTCGTTGTTGATTATGCCAAGAGAACCACGGCCCCTCCATAGAAATTGTGGTAAGATCCGATGCCGAAAGACATGCTTGAAATTCATCATTAACATCATCCTCCACATTACCACCCAATCCTTCACTCGAGTCTAAGATTGCATTAAAGTCGCCCATTAAAGTCCATGCTTCATCCACCCATAATTCAGAGACTCTAATAATTTCATCCCAAAGTTCTCTTCTATCCACAACCGTATTGTAACCATATACAAAAGAAGTGATCATTGAAGTATTATTCTCATGAGAAACAATACGACAATGAACAATCTGCTCCATAGAACCCAAAATATCAACATGCACACAATAAGGGTCCCATACTATCCCAATACGTTTACCAGGGCCATTAGAATAATCAATATACCATTGCTAAGTTTGTCTCAATCTACTAAAAATACCAATAGCTTTATTCTCCGTCACTCTCGTTTCAACAAAAGCACATACCTTTAAACCATAACATGAAATAATGTCCCGAGCCGATTCTTGGTGGTCCAATTTGTTTAGACCACGAACATTCCAACATGCGACTAGAATCATTTAACCACCTCTTTAGGGGCTGCTTGAGGACCCCTCATATATATAGAATCACCATTCATATCATCTTCATTTTCGTCATTCTCCTCTAGCTCCAAATCCACCAAAAGATCAAAATGGGTTTTGATCATACACTCCGAACTCCTTTGATGTAGGAGAATTCATTATAGTACTAGACGTTGCATGGTTATCATTTCTTTCTCCCTTTGAAGTTTGCGTTTCCACGTCCAATATCTTCACCGGATCTTTGCCTTTTTTAGTACGTGCCTTTTTATGCGCCTTCCAATCATCATCTTTTGAATTTTTGGGTACATATATATGCACTGGTTTAGGACGTTGGACAGCTTTCTTGGCTAAGGGGCAAGCACTATCGACATGTCCAAAAGAGTTACACTTCTTGCAAAATGCCGGTGTTCATGAGTAAAAGATCTGTGTTCACACGGAATTCATAATTGGAAAGGTTCGTAGTAATCCAATTAATTCGAGCTTAGATGGCTTACGATGTAGGCCACCGAGCTGGCTAGGTGTTACTTACATCCTCTGATTTCCTCCCAGTACCATATGAGATGAAATTAGAAGAGTCACGCTTATAGGAATTTATTTGAAGTCTTTGGAATTTCATAAGAGGGAAAACTTGAGAAGGACCATGGTTATATCAAGGCCAAGCGTTGTTACTTGAGAAAAGGCGGATGGGAATGACACTGGAGAACAAGGAGCATAAGGATGTTCCAGTATGGCTTAAACTTCGTAATTTGCCGGCGGAATTTTGGATAGTAGATGGGTTAAGTGTTGTTGCAAGTGCATTAGGACGCCCGTTATATCCTGATGCATTTAATTTATCTATGGAGCGTATTGACTATGCTAGGGTGCGTATTCTTATGATAATATGTTACTACCATCAGATTCAGGAGACTTCAATGGTTCGTGTAGGATAGGAGTTGAGAATATGAATGGAAATCTACGACCTGCAAGTTATGTAAATCTTTTGGACATAGGTTTGTATCACAGCGTCGGACCTTAGGACATTACCAATGAAAGGAGCGGCCCTTTCCTGGTTTAATCAGCAGAGAGGTCAGGGTAGCATATGGAAGAGATTGGATAGGGTATTGGCTGATCCTTCATGGTTTTTGCGATATCCTAATATGCATTATGAGTGTGTACAAACCCATGTACGTCACAACCCACTTATTGTGTCATTTGGTGATTTGATCTGTTACAAAGGTACTATTTTTAGATTTGATAATTTTATAGTAGAGGATTCTCATTTCTTATGAATAGTTCAAAGAGTTTGGAGACATAGAATAGTGGGAGTTCCTTTATATGAAATTACACATAAGTTAAAAGCTCTTAAGCATGATTTCAAAGAATTACGGAAAAAGAAAGGAAATATATCATTATGTGGACAAAGCTCGAAATTTCTTGGATATTATTTTGACCAGAAAAATTCACTTTTGGTCTCGTAAGAGTCGGCCCAAAACATTTTGGTCTTGTATGGTTTTGTTTTCAAAACCCAAATCTCAATTCTCAATTGTTTTGAAACTCAAATCATGTTTGGCCCAACTTACTGACCCAAGTTCTGTTTCTTATTTCTCAACATTTTGAGAGTCCATGCTCAAAACATTGAAAGCTAATTAAAATCTCACCTGCACAACCCTGAGAATTGGCGTCCATTTACCGTGAAACCTGGGGTTTTTTTTTTCCAAATTTCTGCAACAATCTTTCTTTTACGTAAAAGAAGGGGAGAATCCGCCTCTCTTCCGTAGCTTTCTTCTTATTTCAGATTTCCCATGTCTTCCTACCCCCACCCCATCAATTCAATTATCCAACCACTCCTATTATCCTATCTATATATACTTGTATTTGATGATTATTTATTTTCATACTAAATATTCACACCCCTTCAATACACAAAATTGGAAGTAAACCAAGCAGCAGCGACGTCGTCTACTCTGGAAAGCTCGGGCGAAAATTCTTTCCCTTCTCCCAGTCCCAAAAAATCGAAGGTTGAAAAGCCAATGTTGAAAGCTCCATATCCGGTTAGTTCGTGACATGAACCACACCCATCCGACAAATTCAATGTCGGCTTGGGGGGTTTTGTATCGGATATAGCAATTTTTGTGAATTTTACATCCATATGATGTGTTCTTTTTTCCATCTGATATGTTTCTTCGCTGGATGTGTTCTTTTTTCCATCTGATGTCGGCTTGGGGGGTTTTGTTATTATGACTAATTGAATGTGTTCTTTTTCCATCTGATATGTTTCTTCGCTGGATGTGTTCTTTTTTCGATCTCATATGTTTCTTCGTTGAATGTGTTCCATCTAATTGGATGTCTTCTTTGTTATTATGTTTTGTGTTGTCAAATATTATTGCTAATTGGATGTGTTTCTCACTTGAAATTTTGTGATTTCTTATATGAATATTATTGATAGTAAAAGACCATCTGATATTTTTTTTCGATCTAATATTTTTTTGTTTGCTAATTTGGTATACCTGGTTGAATAAAAAACAGTAGGTAGCCTCTTTCTATAGATGTACATACTTGTTAACACTAACATAAGAAACATTCACCCCGTAGGAAGTTCACAGACTTAGCAAAAAAATGCGTGGCTTGAGTCATTAACCAAGATGTCTAAGTAATTTGGTTGTCTTCTACTTGACTTGATGTTAAATTTCGATTTTGTATTACTTAGGTTCTACTTTTATTAGTTTTAATATGAACAATTATTGAAGAAAGCAAATGTACTTTTATTTTAATTGTTGATGACTCAAAAATTGTGTATTTTATAGTCAGCTTCAATCGGCGATGAATCGGTGTTGATTTTGCTTTGTTAAAATTCATTTGGGCTCGTCTCTTTCTGATGCTTGAAAATATTACATACAATAGGACATAATAAATTAATATATATATATATATATATATATATATATAGCACGATTATTGAAATTTCAACCTTAAACTATGAATATTTTTGTAAGAATCATAATTAAAATACAAGACAAACGCAAAGAATCAATTAACAGAGGTAAGCTAGGTAGATTAGTGATGGGGTTAGTTCTTGCTTTTATACATGTTCTATATTGATGGCTACTACAACCTAATATTTACTAGCATTGACATAATGGTGTTATAATAAATCATAATGAATTCATTGGTATTATATGAAAAAAAACTTGTAGTTAGACCCAGGTGCTGCCAAGATATAATGCATATTGAATTTCTCTTTTTCTTTAGCAATCATTGCATCCTAAAAAAATTCAACAATGTAGGAAAATTAGGCGCTGGTTTGTTTGAATTTATGGATCCATCAGAAACCAACTTATCTCAGTCCCATATGTCAAATTATGGTGATATGGCCGATGATGGGGCAGATAGTTCTGAATCAAATGATAGTTACGACTCACCTAATACTACTGATTCCCATTTGCAAGGCGCAGATTGGCTTGGGGAATTACTAGCGGGTCATCCTGATAGAATAAAAAATTCCTTAAGACTAACAAAGCCCACATTCATTGCCATTTCTGATTTTCTTCGGGTTCGGGGATTTTTAAAAGACACTCAAAATAGTCAAGTGAGCATTAAACAAGTTGTAGCTACATTATGTCTTACGGTAGCCCAAACGGAAAGGCAACGTATTGATGCTGAACGATTTCAGCACTCTCTTGAGACAATCTCAAGGCATATCAAGCATGTAGTTAAAGCTTTGGTGAAACTGGCTCCTGAGCTAATTCAACCTCCCGATTTCAATGTCATTCATCCAAGGATTCTTCATAATCCACAATTATACACTTACTTTAAGGTATCAACTCAATTGTCAACTTACCACAATAAGATACAATTATATAAACATGTTGTTTTAAAGTAAACAGCATTCGAAAGCTTTTTTTTTGTTTTTGTTTTTAACATATATGGATAATGTAGGATTGTGTTGGGGCACTTGATGGTACACTTATGTCAGCATGGGTTCTCGAAAATAGGCAACATGCATATTGTTCTAGGAAAGGCGAAATTCGTCAAAACGTAATGGCTATTGGCGATTTTGATTTGATGTTCACCTATGTCAATGCTGGTTGGGAGGGAAGCGCAAATGACTCGCGGGTCCTACTCATTGACAAATGATAACAACTTCCGTTGGCCTCCCCAAGGTAGTTTACATGATCCTTCAATTTGAATAATCAAATAATTCTTAAGTTTTCATTAATTATTTTTATCTGAACCATTTTTCTTTCAAAAAAACTTAGGTAAATATTACCTCGTTGACTCCGGATATAGCAATTTCCATCCATTTCTATATATGTAGATATGGATATTTTCAAATATTAGCAACATATAATCTGCCTTAAATGACATGATGCATCAACTATTCCACATTGATGGGTAAATAATACTAGCATATTTCACACATAGTTAGAGCATAAATTAGTTATACGACCAAAGAGTAATTTAGGGTCGAGGACGATTCACTAGAATCGAATAAATTACGAAATCTAATTAACGAGAATCATAACTCCTACTATAGTCTCAATGAAATTAGGAGCCAGAAATATTGGATGTTACAATCCCCCTTCCTTAGGAGAATTTGGTCCCCAAATTCAAATCACGAACTAAGTTGTGATGAATTCGTACTGATAATAAATTCGTCTTGTTTTCGTGTAGCATCTTCAAGTCGTGTTTCCTCTGAGTTCCAACAAGCTGAGGATTCTCGGGGTCAAGACGGAAAGTATAGGGGACTAAAGAGTTAGATATTAACAAGAGAGCTAATTACGAAGTAAGTCCTCAAGATTTGAAGTAACAAAATATAAGTAATTCTCGAAAAAAGAAATCGGCTTAAAGAAAATCACTTTGACTATGAAAATATACAATCAAAATCACAACAAGAATCAGGTTGAATTGCTTGAGTTAAGGGTACAAGTGAGATGAAAAAAAATTCCAAGATGAGATGATTGATTATGATTGAATCCATATGAAAAATAAAATAAGGTATTCAAGGAGATTAAATATTGATGTCATCCTATTATTTTTCCAAGTGAAAGAGGCATTGGATGCACAGAATTTTCATAAGAATCAACTCTAGTTTCTAAGGGTTCATGAATGAATGTAAGTCATCGATGTATAGTTTGAAAAGGAGATACAATCTCACAACAAAGACTTAGTTAGGAGTACAAATCAGTAATCAAGAGACATTGCAAAGTTGCGAAAACAATATTGGACTTCAAAGAATGGATAAGGTATAATTTTGACTCAAGACCACTGATCCTTATATGCCCATGGGAGCAATGCACAAAGGGTTTGAGAGAATGTTCAAACTCAAATAGAAGTGTCCTTTGAAGTTGGTCTCCAAGAATAGCGATGATAATGAAGTATTAATGCTTGAGAGGTGAACAAGAGCCAAAAGAAAATCTCAAAGAATAGAGGTTTCGAGAATAACGATAATACAAAACTGCGAGTTGGATCATCAAGTGAAAATAAAATAAATAAACAGAAGGTATTGACAGAAGGAAGATGAACAGTCTCCCCCCCCCCTCTTCTTTTTTCTTTTTTTCCTTTTTTTTTTATTTCATTTATAAAAAAAATATTAATAAGTAATTTATTTTAAAAATTATTAAAATACAATCTTATTCTTAGATAATTAGGTCACTTCTACTACAAGTCAATTACCAAATCCAAACCCTTGCTTCAAGTCACTATTCATGCGGTCAAATCCAAAACCACGAAATAAGAAACCCTTGCTTCAAGTCACTATTCACTATTCACGCGGTCAATTACCAAATCCAAAACCACGAAATAAGAAACCCTTGCTTCAAGTCACTATTCACGCGGTCAAATCCGCGTTGACCACACGGTTGACACGGTCAAACCCGAGTTAACCGTGGTCAAATTGCCTTTGACTGTCCCAAGACCTTCTTTTTTTCCACATAATATACATTAAGAAAACATACACATATAAATATATGGGTAACACATATGCATTTCTCGATCCACACACACAATCAAATCACAAATTTAGCAATTAGATAAATTATACACAGCCACACACATAATAAATAAGTAAAACTTTAAAATAATATGTACAAATAACATATATATGTATATAAATATAGATATATATAAATCCAAATACTTTCACTATAACTAATTTGAAAAACAAAATTAAATTTGAAAGTTTTACTTTAGAAAACTCCACAAATTTAATCTATGTTTTATCAATACTATATCTCATGATAGAATTACAAACAAACAAACTTTTTTCTATTTTAAAGTTTAATGGTACACGGTCAAAGATATGACAAAACATTACAAAAAAACATTACAAAAAAAAAAAAAAAAAAAAAAAAGAGACACCGTCAAAGAGAAGAGAAAGAGTGAGGAGAGAGAAGAGAGAGAGTGAGGAGAGAGAAGAGAGAGAGTGAGGAGAGAGAGAGAAAGAGGAGAGGGGGATAGAGAGATAGTGGATATTAAGAGGAGAGAGAAAATTTTTGTATAAAAAATAGAGGAGAGAGAAAATTTTTGTATAAAAAATAGAGGAGAGAGAAAATTTTTGTATAAAAAAAAGAGGAGAGAGAATGAGATAGGGGACAAAGTGAGATAAAGAAGAAAAATAATGATTATGTTTTTTTGGATGAAAAAAGTTGTGTATTTTTGATGAAATATTGTGTGAAACAAACATTGTTTGGCGGAAATTTTGGACCAAATATGACTTGAAAACATAACCAAACATAGCCTGAAATTTTCAAAAGAGACTGGACATCATGCAATTGAAGTTAACTAAAATACATATATATGATATAATACTTTCAATTTCATGTCATATACAGCTTGAATTACATTTAATCTACAACATATACACACCAAAAAAATATAATTAATTATGATATACCTTAAGAGAGACAAAAAGATGATGTTTTCTAACTATTCCTGGAATTTCCTTGTTTCTTCTTCCTTTCAAGCTCTTGTACTTTTTTCCTATTTTTTTTTTTTTTTGTGTGTGAGAGATCTTTGGGGAGGCTTGAACTCCAGGCGGCGGCATGAGTGTGTGCATGAAGAGGATGGTGAAATGATAGAGAAGACTAACTATGGATGAAGCCCATGGTGGCACAATTAAGGCTAGCATGAGGTGTAATTACTTTAATGTGCCACCAATTAATTTTCCTCTCACTATTTGTCCATGTGTGGATACATATATATTTATATATATATATATATACACATATATATATATGCATGTGTTTCTGCGTGTGTATAACTATACATGTAGATATGGATATTTTCAAATATTAGCAACATATAATTGATGAATGTGAATCTATACATATGCCTTAAATGACATGATGCATCAACTATTCCACAATGATGGGTGAATAATACTAGCCTATTTCACATATAGTTAAAGCATAAAATTAGTTATACGACCAAAGAGTAATTTGGGATCGAGCACGATTCGCTAGAATCGAATAAATTACAAAGTCTAATTAACGAGAATCATAACTCCTACTATAGTCTCAATGAAATTTGGAGTCGAAATTATTGGATGTTACAATCCCCCTTCCTTAGGAGAATTTGTTCCCCAAATACAAATCACGAACTAAGTTTTGATGAATTCGTTCTCATAATAAATTCGTCTTGTTTTTGTGTAGCATCTTCAAGTCGTGTTTCCTCTGAGTTCCAACAAGCTGAGGGTTCTCGGGGTCAAGACGGAAAGTATAGGGGACTAAAGAGTTAGATATTAACAAGAGAGCTAATTACGAAGTAAGTCCTCAAGATTTGAAGTTACAAAATATAAGTAATTCTCGAAAAAAGAAATCGGCTTAGAGAAAATCACTTTGACGGTAGACCACAGTCGAATGAAGTCAATCAAAATCACAACAAGAATCAGGTTGAAATGCTTGAGTTAAGGGTACAAGTATTGATCGAGACGGAAAAAAAAATTCAAAGATGAGATGATTGATTATGATTGAATCCATATGAAAAATAAAATAAGGTATTCAAGGACATTAAATATCGATGTCATTCTATTATTTTTCCAAGTGAAACAGGAATTGGATGCATAGAATTTTCATAAAAATCAACTCTAGTTTCAAAGGGTTCATGAATGAATACAAGTCATCGATGTATAGTTTGAAAAGGAGATACAATCTCACAACAAAGACTTAGTTAGGAGAACAAATCAGTAATCAAGAGACATTGCAAAGTTGCGAAAACAATATTGGACTTCAAAGAATGGACAAGGTATAATTTTAACCCAAGACCACTGATCCTTATATGCCAATGGTAGCAATGCACAAAGGGTTTGAGAGAATGTTCAAACTCAAATAGAAGTGTCCTTTGAAGTTGGTCTCCAAGAATAGAGATGAAAATGAAGTATAATGCTTGAGAGGTGGACAAGAGCCAAAAGAAAATCTCAAAGAATAGAGGTTTCGAGAATAACGATAATACAAAACTGCGAGTTGGATCATCAAGTGAAAATAAAATAAATAAACAAAAGGAGAAATTAACCGGATTTCAAAGATTAAACATGACAAAGTTTTCGGTTCAATAATGAGTACTCTGGCATAGGAAAATGTTTCAACTTTTCAAAACCTCAAAAAGTATTTACTTAAATAAAATATACGATGGGTGAATGCCGATAAGCTAGTCAAGAAATGGTTCACGGTAATTCAAATGAGTAAAAGTTTCAAGAAGGAAGGTAACGATAAAAAAGAACTTAACTTAGTTAGAGGAATATAAGAGCTTACTCACTTTGACTCGTAACTACCACGAACCTAATGAACCTGTCGAAATTCTAACACCTCCGAGGAACGAAAAGCATTCCATATTCTCAACTTAGGCTCAATTCTAAAATCAATACTATAATTGTAGTGAATCTCATGTTGGCTGACCATCCCAACAAGGATCTACCAAAATTTAAATACAGACCTGCTAATACTATTGTTCAAGATATGAGATTTTTCCAAGCGCACGACTTGATGATGCTAAAGAAATACTATGTACCAATGATCGCTTCACATCATTCTCCATATAAACCTTTGAGAAGACTTTCTTATCTTCGATCCCCCTTATTTCACACTCCTATTTGTATATCCAATCTTCTGCTCCAACATTGTGTATCATCAATACTTCATCTTTTAAGTTCAATCGATCACACTCCATACCATAGTCCAAAGATCATACCCTAGTATAGCTCAGGTACTAACCCAAGCTCTGATACCACCAACTGTAGTGCCCACCGACCAGGGTGGCCCGCCACACAGCGACGCTAGCTCGATCCAGTAGACCTTCCTTTCTCGAGCCAGCGCTAAGCGTCAGAACTATACCAATACTTCATCTGCTGAAACTAAAAAATTTCATTCCAATTAAACCAACAATACATCCTTAATCCGTCTTACACAATTCAACAACAACTCTATCAATCAAAAAGTCTCCAAGACAATACATATACATACCCAATGATACATCCCAAAACATAACTCCCTCTAATAGACACGAACCAATGCTTTCTTTACTCCTCATTTCTCCCTTCGTATCCAACATACTAAGCTTATCTAAAAAGGAACAGAGAAGGAGGGGTGAGTTCGAATGACTGAGTGATTTAGGCTAACGGTTTGCTATACCTTTATCTTTAAAATGGAATCTGCAACGGAAGGTTACAAAAGAAACAAGATCATACGTATCGAGCGAATCATTAAAAAAAAAAACTGTTAGAATGCTGAACATCACGAAACATATAATGAAACCAGAATGAATAACTCATATACTTTAGATTCATGTCATACGATTGTGTTCCGTCTCCCAATTGTCCCATACCAGCGGGAGACTTCATACCCTTTGAGATTTGCAGGTGTCAGGATTCTAGTGGTGGCTCCTGCGGGTTCAAGAGGTGGCCCCCGCCGTCGCGTGGCACTTTGTCCCATATAGCACTTAGCTCCCTTCAGTCTGCGAAATTTTCAAGTGTCGGGATTCTAGAGGTGGCCCCTACGGGTTCAAGAGTTGGCCCCGCCGTCGCGTGGCACTTTGTCCCGTATAGCACTTAGCTCCCTTCACTCTGCCTTTAAGAGTCAAAACTTTTGACCGAGAAAAGAACATATCGCGAGCGGATGCCGGACATCAGGATTCTAGTGGTGGCTCCTACGGGTTCAAGAGGTGGCCCCCGCCGTCGCGTGGCACTTTGTCTCGTATAGGAATATAATGGTTTGAACGTGTTAAGAAAGATATAGACTCGATATTCATATGATAAGACTCACGGGAATTGATAACGATTAGACCGAAGACCGAGACAAGACATTTACTATACACGTGAAAAGGAAAACGTCGGGAATCACGAGATATTGTCATTTAGGAATCAACAATCATCACTAACCAGTCATCAATATACCGATCAGATAGTGGTACGAACGAACAAGGCCATCAAACGATATGAAAGCGGGTAAAGCAAATTCAAGAAGCAATAAGAAGGAATTAGAAACCCTCACAGTTTTACCACTCGGCGTTGTAGTCTCGTCTCTCGTTCGAAACCAGATATATCCTGCTATGCATGCACATCATCATATTCTTGAACTCTGATACTTTATAAGCTACCCAAATATAGCAAGTGATACTACAAATATATTAGAATATAGACATATAGGTAATTTTGTTGAAACTAGCCTCAAGCAAGCTGTACATATTGGCGCATCTTTACTATTAAAATTCTTATAAATTCCCAGGCTAATATTTTGCTCTCAAATTTTGCAGAGACAGAGGCGTAACCTGGATGAACATGCCATAAAAATATCAGCTTTAATTGACATTTTAGATATGTGATTTACTCACGAAAACAGGACTGACCCTGGAGCTTTTGCAGGACCGACAGTCCAGTTTCAAAGAGTTTTATAAAATCCCTTGTTTACGGAAAAATTCCGAATCTTGTATGACGTCTCTATAACATATGCATACAGCTACTGTAAAATTTTTAGAGTAAACTAAAATTTCGAGGTTAACGAAATATCCTCAAAAAACAACAATTTTCAATTCCGCCGAACAGAGTGGCAGTTCTGTTCAACGATTTTAAATTCCACAAAACTGTAATCCTTACCAAATTTTTCAGAGAGGTTTCAAACACAATCAGGTAATTCCAAAAAATTTAACATAATCAAACTCACAAGTTTAGGCACCTAATTGCAGCTTTAAAACCTAACTTCAGAAACTGAAATTTCCAAAAGAAATTGGACATCATGCAATTGAAGTTAACTAAAATACATATATATGATAAAATACTTTCAATTTCAGGTCATATACAACTAGAATTACATTTAATCTACAACATATACACACCAAAAAAATATAATTAATAATGATATAAACCTTAAGAGAGACAAAAGGATGATGTTTGCTAACTATTCCTGGAATTTCCTTGTTTCTTCTTCCTTTCAAGCTCTTGTACTCTTTACCTACTTTTTTTTTTTTTTTTTTTTGTAAGAGAACTATGGAGAGGCTTGAACTCCAAGCGGTGGCATGAGTGTGTGCATGAAGATGATGGTGAAATGATAGAGAAGACTATGGATGAAGCCCAACGCGGCACGTTTAAGGCTAGCATGAGGTGTAATTACTTTAATGTGCCACCAATTAGTTTTCCTCTCACTATTTTTGCATGTGTGGATATACCTATTTATATATATATATATTTATATATACAACATATAAATATATATATATATATGCTATATATATATATATGCATGTGTTTCTGCGTGTGTATATCTATATATGTAGATACATATTTTCAAATATTAGCAACATATAATTAATGAATGTGAATCTATACATATGCCTTAAATGACATGAAATAATACTAGCCTATTTCACATATAGTTAGAGCATAAAATTAGTTATACGACCAAAGAGTAATTTAGGGTCGAGCACGATTCGCTAGAATAGAATAAATTACGAAATCTAATTAACGAGAATCATAACTCTTACTATAGTCTCAATGAAATTAGGAGCCAAAAATATTGGATGTTACAATCCCCCTTCCTTAGGAGAATTTGGTCCCCAAATTCAAATCACGAACTAAGTTTTGATGAAGTCGTTCTGATAATATATTCGTTCTTTCGTGTGGATAAGCCAAAAGTAGCATGGTCATCTCTACTAATGGGACCGGGGAAGATCCCTCGCAATCTTTTTATACTATGGCTGGCCATTCGCGAGAGGTTACCTATGCGGGAGAAGGTATGGATAGGACACGGAGAGACCAAATGTGTCTTATGCGATGAGAACAAGATTGAAAACCATAACCATATGTTTTTTGATTGCACATTTTCGCGTAAGTGTGTAACCAACTTATATAGAGAAGTCAAGTTTATATAGCCTAGAATGACTTGGGGAAGCGAGGTATTATGGGCTGCGCAAAGATGGCGAGGTAAACATTTGGTCAATTGCTCCATTGTATCCTCCTAGCGACTTTGGTGTATTCATTATGGAGAGAACGGAATTCTCGCATATTTGAATCTACTCATAAGACTCCGAAAGAGGTGGCTGCTCGTGTTCTAAACATAGTCAAGGATAAATTGCTAACCATGCAATTGGATGATTCGATACAAAGTAGAGCCGTGAAAAGATTATGGTATATAGCTTGTTAGATTCTTTTATTTGCATTGATGGTATAGTTTTTCTTTCTATTTGGTTGTCATGGATGTTGGCGTAGCTAGTGTGTTAGCTACATTGGTGTCGTAAGGGTCATTCCCTTATGCGCTTTCCTTGTACTTTTTACTTTATAATGAAATTGAACCTTTAACCAAAAAAAAAAGGGAAGAAAGGAGGGGTGAGTCCGAATGACCCATTGAGGTATAAACGGTTTGCTTTACCTTTGATCTTTGAAACAGGATCTGTCGCGGAAGATTATTACAAAACAAGCATATACTTGGTAAGTAAATGAATCAATCAAGATATCAAAAGGGTGAACAATCGACTATCGAAACAAATTAAGAATGAAGAGAACAATTCATGTACTTTTTGAACTCATGTTAAACGATTGTGCTCCGTCTCCCCCACGGTCCCATACAAGCAGGATGCGTCACACCTTTCAATACATACCAAATGGTTTCCAAGTGTCGGGACTCTAGAGGTGGCTCTAGCCATCGCGTAGCACTTTGCCCCGTATAGAACTTAGCTATCTTCACTGATCTATAAGTGTCGAGACTCCAGAGGTGGCTTCTACCGTGTAGCACTTTGCACTGAAGCGTCAAGAGGTGGCCCCCACGGAGTAGCACTTAGCTTCCTTCACTTCTATAAGAGTCAAAGCTTTAAATCGATGAAAAGAACATATCACGGATGGATGCCAGACATCAGGACTATAGAGGTGGCTCCTGCCATGTACCTCTTTGCATCGAAGCCTCAAGAGGTGGCTCCCACGGCGTAGCACTTAGCTCCCTTAGCCGATGGAGTAGAGCCAAGAAGTACAATGATTTCAATTAGATGATGAAAGATACGAATGTACGACAAGACATAAGGTAATTGACACCGATCAGACCGAAGACCAATTGGAGGGAAGACATGTACTATAGACGCGAAAGGATTCATATTGAACCAAACGAGATATTTAAGAATCAATAATCATCACGAATCTATCATCAAAATACAGATAAGACAGTTGTATAACAAAACACGGTAATCACGAATAGGTAAAGCAATTAAAGAATTTATTGTCAAGGACAAGCTATTCACCATGTATATGGATGATTCTCTTCAAAGTAGGGCGGTAAAGAGATTATGGCCTATAGCTTGGTAGAGCATATTTTGTTAAATTGTTTGGATGTGTATTTTTCATTTCGGTATTATTGGATGTAGGTATAGCTAGTATGCTAGCTATGTTGGTGCGGTAAGGGCCATTCCCTTATGCATTTTTTTGTATCATCTTTACATACATATATGAAATTGAACCTTTAACCAAAAAAAAAATTAAAGAATTTTCAAGGAAAAGAGAAACCCTCACGGTTACTACTCGGTGTTGTAGTCTCGTTTCTCGTTCGAATCACGAATATATCCTGTTGTCCAAATACAACTTCATACTCTTGAACGATGATACTTTATAACCTAACCAAAAATAGTAAGTCACACTATATATACATACACTAGACATATTGGGACTTTAGTTCAAACAAGCCTCAAACTACTTATCAGCGCAGCTTCACTACGAAAATTCTCATAAATTGTCAAAGTATGATTTTCCTCTAAGATTTTACAGTAATAGGGGAATCTAGTTGAATAACATTCCAAAATATTTTTAAAATTAATTAACATATTTAGATTGGTGATTTGATCGTCAAAACATGGCTATACCAGAAACGCTTTCAGGATAGACACTTCAATTTCAAATACTTTTATCAAATCCCCTGTATTTTGAAAATTTTCAAAAACAACTCTAAACACATATATAAGTGTAGGGTAAAATATTCGAAATGAATTAAAATCTCTAAATATGACAATTAAGCTTCAAACCGAAACTTTCTTAAACTCGCCTGACAGTACCTGGCAGTTTCATTCAACTAATTGTAGAAAATTCCACAGATATTCAATCTTTACCAAATTTTGCTTAGATGTTCAAAACATAAACTAGTTTATCTAAGAAATTTCACATAATCAATTTCCCACATTTAGGCACCTAATTATAGCGTTAAAATCCAACTACAGAAACTAAAACTTTAATTGGATGTCATGCAATTTAAGGTAACTAAAATGCATATATATGATATACTACTTTCAAATTCATACCTCAAGGTGTTCTCCTTCTAGAATACAAGCATATACTCAACTTCAAACATGTCATCAAAATATATAAGCTAGTTACTGTATACTTTAAAAGAGAAAATGTTGGCAGCCTCCTCCTTTCCTATTGAATATATTTCTTCAATTTACCTCTTGTATATGAGAGGAGCTAAAACTTGAAGGGTTGGTGTAGTGGCTTGTCCACCACTACGCTCCTGAGTGGGGAGCGGTTCGACTGTCCCAAGTGACAAATCCCCTCAAACCAGCGACAGGCTCAATACCGCGAAGCGGGATTAGTCCCATACCCAATGTGGTGTAGGAAAACTCGTGGGAAATCAAAAAAAAAATTGTGAGAGGAGCTAAAGGGTAGCACTTGAGAGCAATTTCAGGCGGTTAATGTTGAGGTTGTAGATGAATAGATGTGGCTAACAAGTGGCAACGAGGTTTGAAATACAACAAATAAGCTCACATCTCCCTTTAATTTATCCAGATAGAGAAGATTGGGTAAGCTGGGAAACTAACCAACTCAAGTAAATTTACTACGGCGTCGGCTTACACTATCTTTAAGCAATCGGAACCTAAGGTTGGATGGGGATCGTTGCTACTTGGACGGGGTAAGATACCTAGACACACCTTCATATTATGGTTGGCTATACGAGAAAGGTTACCATTGAGAGATGGGGAAGATACATGTGTGTTATGTGATGATAATAGGGTTGAGACACACAAACATCTGTTCTTTGAGTGTATTTATTCACGAAGTTGTTTATCTATTCTACAAAGAGAAGTTAAGTTCATTTGGCCGCGAATGAACTGGGGAAGAGGAATCTTATGGGCTGCTCGGAGATGGCATGGAAAACACTCGGTAAATTGTTCCTACCGCATCCTTCTAGCGACTTTGGTATATTCATTATGGAAAGAAAGGAACATGCACATCTTTGATAATCACCGACAAAACACGGAAGTAGTTGCCGCACGCATCATCAACTTGGTCAAGGGCAAGCTATTCACCATGTATATGGATGATTCTCTTCAAAGTAGGGCGGTAAAGAGATTATGACATATAGCTTGGTAGAGCATATTTTGTAAAATTGTTTGGATGTGTGTATTTTTCATTTCGGTATTATTGGCTGTAGGTATAGCTAGTATGCTAGCTATGTTGGTGCGGTAAGGGCCATTCCCTTATGCGCTTTTTTGTATCATCTTTACTTACATATATGAATTTGAACCTTTAACCATTAAAAAAAAAAAATGGTATCCCCAAAATAAAGAATAGATGTGGCTAAGAGCTGATCAACAAAAAGAAAGATAATACTTCACTTGTTCCCTTGCCACGTTGAATAGAACTATGAGATGATTATTCTAAGCTTGACACATATGCCTTTATTATTCTTTCATAATACATATAAATGACTAAATATATCAAATATATAATTGTGTATTGTTTCTCTTAGCACACCAAATATGCCTTACAAATTCCTACACACACCAACTAGTGCATATCAACATGTAAACATTACTATAATATTATCTATACAAGCAAGTAGAAAAATATTTATGGTCGAGTACGAATTGCTAAAATCGAATAAATAAGAAATCTAATTAACGGTAATTATAACTCTTACCTAAGTCTCAATTATATTAGGAGTCAGAAATTATAAGGTGTTGCAGCAATAATAGTGATACATTCTTTAATCCAATTAATAAATAATGGTGAAAATTCGTATAATGGAGGAGCTTTAACAGAAAATCACATTCAACCGTATCATATGCTTTCATAAGGTCTACTTTAAAAGCACATCTATTAGGCCCATTTTTCCTTCTATAACCATTAAATAACTCTTGGGACATAAGAATATTATCCCTGATTTTCCTTCGTTGAATAAAAGAAGTTTGGCCAAAATTTTTGAAATCACTTTGTATAGCACATTACAGGATGTAAGGCTGAAAATCACTGGCTTTCTTAGAAACCTCAACTTTAGGAATAAGAGTAGAATTCAATTCCTTAAGTAACTTTCTAGAATTAAAAAAGATAGGAATACCTGCAATGATATGACCAATGATACTCCATGCTTTTTTGAAGAAAGCAGCTGTATATCCCTCCGGTCCTGGAGCCTTATCATCTGAAAATGCAAAGAGAACTTCCTTGATTTCTGATGCAAGAATCGGTCTAATCATTTTAGTTGTTTGTGAATCATAAAGGCGACGCTTGATATAGACTCGACAATCAGGAATAAAATTTGGCTTGTCCTCATAGATTAGAGTAAAACTCAATGATTTCATCCTTAACTTGTTGCGCCTCATCTACATCCTGAACCTGAGCATCTTGAATTCTGAAAATCTTTGCTCAAGCCCACCTAACCGCTAGCTTTTTTGAAAAAAAAATGTACACTGATCACCATCTTTAAGCCATGCTATTTTAGCTCGCTGAGAAAGGTAATCCCAATCCAATATAACCGCCCTAGCGTAGACCACCCTACTGTATTTCTCCAACTCCTGAATTGATTCCATAGTGGGATACTCCATAAGCATAGTCTGAATAAGAGAAAAGTGCCATCGGCTAAAGGAGCTAAGTGCTATAGGGGACAAAGTGTCATGCGACGGTGGGGGCCACCACCTCTTGAACCCATAGGAGCCACCACTAGAATCCTGACACCTGCAAATCTCAAAGGGTGTGAAGTCTCCCGCTGGTATGGGACAGTTGGGAGACGGAACACAATCTTATGCCATGAATCTAAAGTATATGAGTTATTCATTCTAGTTTCATTATATGTTTCGTGATGTTCAGCATTCTGACAAGTTTGTTTTCTTTAATGATTAACTGGATACATGTGATCTTGTTTCTTTTGTAATCTTCTGTTGTAGATTCCATTTTAAAGATAAAGGTAAAGCAAATTGTTAGCCTACCCACTGAGTCATTCGGACTCACCCCCTCCTTCTCTGTTCCATTTCATATAAGCTCTTGGTATGTTAGATACGAAGGGAGAAATGAGGAGTAAAGAAAGCATTGGTTCGTGGCTATTAGAGGGAGTTATGTTTTGGGATGTATCATTGGGTCTGTATATGTATTGTCTATGAGACTTTTGATTGATAGAGTTGTTGTTGAATTGTGTAGGACGGATGAAGGATGTGTTGTTGGTTTAATTGGAATGAAAATTTTTAGTTTCAGCAAATGAAGTAGTGGTATAGTTCTGACGCTTAGTGCTGGCTCGAGAAAAGAAGGTCCATTGGATCGAGCTAGCGTCGCGGTGTGGCGGGCCACCCTGATCGGTGGGCGCTACATGCTTAATGCTAGTTCGAGAAGGGCAGTTCCCAGATCGAGCTAGTGTTGCGATGTGGCGGGCCACAGATGGCCGGTGGGCACCACAGTTGGTGCTATCAGAGCTTGGATTAGAGTCTGATTTATACTACGATAAGATCATAGATTGTGATGTAGGTTTGTGATTGATTGAGCTCAGAAGATGAATTTTTTTACATGTATCAAATTTGGAGACAAGAATTGATATTTAAATAGGAGGATTATATAAGGCGGATGCGTGAGATAAGAGAGTCTCATCACAAGTGATATGGTGGATGACATGACACAATTATTAGACATATTACATTGTTAGGAGGATTGCCATGTGTGCTCAGAAAGTCTCATTTCCTGAATTACCTTTTTTAGTTAGTTACAAGAGACAACTCTTGTTATCCTAGGCTATACCGAGATAGGTTCCTCATTTTAACATAACATAAGTGATTGAGTCTATTAGACCTGTTTCAGCATGATCAATAATATTAGTAAGTCAGTATTTAAATTGTGGTAGATCTTTGTTGGGATGGCCAGCCAACATAAGATTCACTACAACTATAGATTTTAGAATTGAACATAACTTGAGAATTGAGAATACGGTTTCCTTCCTCTAGGGTTAGGGAAATTTCGAATGATTTCTTAGGTTAGTGGTAACTACAAGTTGAAGTGAGTAAGTTCTATATTGCTCGAACCAAGTTATGTTCTTCGTTATTGATAATTTTTTTTTTTGGTAACTAGGGAACCTGCAGCCGTTATCCAAAGGTGCGTTCTAGGTAAACCCTGTCCTCATACAATAGCTCGCAAACCACATGAGGGGGTTAAGCCACACGAGGAAAACCCTGTGCGACGGACTCATGTTCCCATAGCGGTGTGAACCCGGGTTGCCATGGTAGGAAATACCCTACCAAACCAACTCGGCCAACTCTTGGGGACTTCGTTATTGATAATTAACATTCATCAGACATTTACTTGTTGGAAATACCTATAACCATTTCTTGATTGTCTTCTAAGCTCTAATCTTGTTGTATCATTTATAGAAGTTAATTCCTTCTTATTATTATCGACATTTGAATTTTGTTTTCTAGAGTAATCATCATTTAATTGAAAACCTTGTCATAACTCAACATCCAGAATCCTATCCAATTCCAGGTTTTGCATTATCGTAATTCTAGAAACCCCTATTCTTTGATATTTTCTTTTGGATCTTGTTCACTTCTCAATCATTATACTTCATTATAATCGCTATTTTTGGATAAACTTCAATTTTCTACATTTGAGAACTCTTCAATTTGAGTTTGAACATTCTCCCAAACCCTTTGTGCATTGATCCCGCCTAAGGATCAATGGTCTTGAGTCAAAAATTATGTCTTGTCTTTTCTTTGGAGTTCTATATAGTAAAGAAATTTGCAACGTCTCGTGATTATCAATCTTTACTCCTATCTAAGTCATTGTTGTGAAATTCCAATTCCCTTTCAACTATACATCATTTCAATTTATTATTACATATCATATCCCTCGTCATCGATGGCTTATGTTCATGAACCCTTTGAAACTTGATATTTATTCTTATGAAACTTCTATGCATCCAATGCCCCTTTCGCTTGGATAACAATTAACCGATGAAGTTGATATTTGATCTCCTTAAATACCTTATCTTGAAATCAGACAACAAATCAGATTTCAAAATTTCATAAGGATTCAATCATGATCGTTCATCTGTTTGTTTGAATCCGCTTTAGCATCTCATTCACTTATCTTGAAATCTTCAAGCTTATATTCCTTAGCTTGAGATACATATACTCTAACCGCTCGAGTGAACACTTAACAATTCTTGGTTAGATCTTTCAATTGTATTGTTACCCTCGTCCGTCAATTGACAATATCTGATTTGTATATCATACATTGACTTGACCGGATCAATTGCCTTATTCCCACCATATTCGACCGTCAATAGTGATTCTTATTCCTAATATTTTTAGAATCACTTATATCGTGTAACTTCAAAATGTTTAGGCTCTGTATGTTTATGTTTTTTGGGAACATTTTCATTTTTTGGATCACCAAAAAAGGAAAATACACACTCCAAGCTAAATTCTACAGAAAATACTCAAATTTTAAATTCGACTGCACATTGCCCTATAAAAGTATTCTTCATATCATTATTTCAATCACTTCATTCTCCCTCTTTATTAATTACATAATTCAACTATTCAACACATTCTCTTTCTTACTTTATCATAAATAAAATATTATTCTAATTTTTTCTTCTATCATCATTACATATATAACTAATTCAATCAACTTTATATCACATCTACATAAGTTCCAAATATTTCTCAAAAACACATCCAAACAAACAAAAAAAATTAATATTTTCACACGAATTTCTATAATACACATTCTCCAATAAAAATTCAAAATTCATTTTCGAAAATACAACCATACAGAGCCTTAGGACTTACATCCTAATCACCTTTCTTATTAATCTTTAATTCTTTTTGTTCCATAGCATTATTGACATAATTGAATGTATCCTCAACTTTTTTTTGGTTAAAGGTTCAATTTCATATATGAAAGTAAGAAATTATACAAAGCAAGCGAATAAGGGAATGGCCCCTACCGCACCAAAGTAGCTAACATGCTAGCTACTCCATCATACCGAAAAAAGACATTTACTATACATTTCAAATGTACTCGAATAAAATTCTACCATGCTATTTGCCAAAGATGCCTAACAGCCATACTTTGTAAGGAGTCTTCAAGATTCATTGAGATGAGTTTATCTTTTACAAGATTGAGGACACGTCTAGCAACTACCTCCTGTGTTTGCTTTTTTTGCTCAAAAATTCTTGAATTCCGCTCCCTCCAAATCATGTATATCAATGTAGCTAAAAGAATCCGGTATGAACAATTGATCAAGTGTTTTCCCCTCCATTTTCGGGCTGCCCATCGTATTCCTCTTTTCCAATCCGTACATGGCCAACAAAATTTCACCTCGCTACATAAAATAGTCATACATTTTCGAGAGAAATCACACATAAAGAACATATGGTTGTGATTCTCCACCTCATCCTCATCACATAATACGCATTTGTCCTCTCCATGCCCTATCCATTGTTTGTCCCTCATTGGAAGTCTCTCTCGAATTGCAAGCCATAAAATGTATAAATGTCTAGGAATCATTCCCGGCCCCATGAGTAGGGAAGACCCATTCTACATTTAGAGCATTTCTTTGAAAAATCTTATAGGCTGATATTGTAGTAAACTTACCTGAAGTATTTAGCTTCCAACTCACCCAATCATCTCTATTAGCATTAATAGATGGAAGTGAACCCATTATTTGTTGTACTCCAAATTGAGTATTTGAAGGCCATTCCCATTCACCATCTGTGATCACCCTATCTATCTTCACATCTTTGGGTAGTCCCATAAGTAGTGGTCCATTCGGGTATTTTGCTCCAAGTACTCCATCCGCATGCCAAGGATCCTTCCAAAGAAAAAATCTAGACCCATTTCCAATATTGTATTGAAAAGCATGTTGAAAAATAGGCCTCAATTTGAGTAATTGTCTTCAACTCCAAGGACATGATGAGGGAATCTTGAGATTCCAAAACGACTAATTTCTCAATGTATTCTCTTTCACCCATTCAACCCAAACTGAAGATCCTTCATCAACAAGAATAGCCCAAACATCCTTAACCATAAGAGCTTGGTTTTGAGGTAAAAGAGGTTTGATACCATGACCCACTTCCGAAATACTCAAGCATATTGTATCCCATCCCACTTTCGAATATCCTGTATTAGAGTTACCATACCACAAGAATTTTCGCATTTTTGATTCAATACTACGAAGAATGCTCTCTGGTAATACAAACATACCTGCCCAATATACATGGAGAGAGGCGAGAACCGATTTGATCAATTGTACCCGGCCTGCATATGACAAGGATTTATTCATCCAAGAACCGATTCGTTTATCCACTTTATCAAGTAAAGGCTTACAATCAGCGATTGTAAGTTTGGAAGTGATAATCGGAACTCCAAGGTAGCGCACCGGTAGATTACCGATAGGAAAACCCACAATCTGCTTCAATCTTTCACTATCCGGTCTTGCTTTGGAAGAAATGAATATATTACACTTAGCCGGATTGGCTTTGAGCCCCGAGAGTCTCCCAAATGTGTCTGTACCCTTTTTAAGCGTATTAATAGAAGTAGTATCAGCATTGCAAAAGAGTAATAGATCATCGGCAAAGCTAAGCATTACTGTTTTTGTACGCGAACTTTTCCAATGGTATTGGAACTCTGTCTCTTCTTCAATGTATTTTTCAATGATCCCATGCAGAAGGACAAAAATATAAGGAGATATTGGATCCCCTTGACGCAAGCCTCTTTTACATCGAAAGTATCCCTCGGCAGCCCCATTAATATTAATAGAGAATGAGGGGGTTGTCATGCATTCTCTAACCCATCCGATATACAAAGGGTGGAAATTCATTGTTTTAAGCATTTTCATCACGAAGCTCCATTCTACCGTATCATATGCTTTCATAAGGTCAACTTTGAAAGCACATCTTGTCGGGGTGATTATGCGTAATAGGTATATGTGAACCTTTGACCTGAAGTATCAGGCTGAAGATGCACTTGTGACGTCAAGTCTTTCACTAGAGTAGTTAGACCCAATTCACCCTTTGGTGGGGTCAATCTCAAAATGCAGACTTGATGGGCAAGTGGTAATCTTAGCAGATATCTAATATGGGATTTGTTCTCTCATAAGTGAATGAGTATGTACCCTATGTAATTATAGATAAATAGAGATCAAAGTCTTTCGCCAAAGCAAACGAGACGATTATGCTTGGCACTAAATCGATCTCAATGATCTCGTTTTATTATGATTTATACATATGGTCAAGTCCGGTGAGTTTGACATAACCATGACTCTCACTTGATCGGGGAACGTGAACAAAAAGTTTATACATATACGGTATTTACGATTGGAAGGTTTCGGAATGATCCTATCATTCATTTTCATTTGGGTTACGAAGTGGGCCACGTGACTTCGGCTAGGTATTACCCACTTCCTTTGGTTTCCTCTAATTGCCAAACAAAACGAACCTAAAGAGTCACGCTAAAGGATTGACAAAGAAAAATGAAGAAAAATGAATTTCTATTATTTCTTCTGGGAGTTTTAATTTATTGGATAAATTAAATAATTAATTATTCATTAGATGAAATAATTAATTATAATGATAAAATTAATTATTAATTAATTTCCATGTGAAATATATTAATGAATTAATTTATCTAATTAATTTGGTTATTTAATTAATTAATTAATTAATTAATTAGATATAATAAATTATTAATTGAAATAAGAAATTAATTAAACAAAACAAATCTCAGGGCTAAATAAGGAGTCCAATTGGACGCCTATGAGGCCTCAATAAGTCATGAGGTATATAAGGATTCTTTGACTTAGAACAAGAAAAAGAAGAGAATACACAACTCATAACTCTCAAAAGAAAGAAAAATATTCACCCCATCCTATATACCTAGCCGTCGACCATGGAGAAAGAAGAAAGGGGATTTTTCGTTTGTTGATCCATGCGTGACGATTTAGAGACGACGTATTTTTCTTTGTTCGGATCAAGTTCAAGTTTGAGGAATCAAACCAAAGGATTGAAGATTTGGAAGCTTCTATATTTCGAGTTTGGAGAAGAAGAAGTTTTTCTCCATCATCATATTCATATTAACGAGTAAGTTTCATTCGTTATACGCTTTTAGATTCAATTATGCGAATTAGAGTACCAATTGGGTTTTCGTTTTAAATTTTGAAATCTCTTCCGTTGCGTTTATGCTTTTTTGAACGAAGCCCAATAGTGACCAATCAGAGCCAATCTCTGATTTGCATATTTGATCTTATTTACGTGATTTGAAAATTACATGTTATGTGTTTTTGAAGCATGTTTGTATGTTTTTCTTAAATCTGCGTTTTATGGTTTTTTGCCTAGTTTTTTTATTTGATGATATTGAAAATCGAAAAATACCAAGGAAAAATGGGGCTCGAAAGCCCCGAGAAAAACGAGTGCAGGTCCAGCCGGGCCTGCCCAGTCACGGCCCGTCGGGTTGTGACTGTGGCCCGACAGGTCGTGGGTTTGGATACCCAATTCGTTGATCCGGGTCATGGATTCGAGTCGTAAGACAGGCTATGTTTGGGTCGAAATTGATTTTCGAATTTTGGGTGATTTTAATTAATTGGGTGGATCAAAAGGATGATGACCCGAATAATTTAAATCAAGCCCAATTGAAAATTATCCAATTTCGATTTGTTAATTAGTTTGGACTTAATCTAATTAAATCTAAATGGGCCAATTAGATTGGTGATTTGGACTTAAATTAAATTTAGCCCAATAAGAAATTAATAAACGTGAATGTTGTTCTAATTAATTATTTTGAGCCCAATTAAATTGAAACCAAGTGGACCAAAAGGATGGTGACTTGGGTTTGATGAAATCGAGCCCAATGAGATTAATTGGAATATGATATTTAATTAGAACTAATTAATAATTTTTCTTGGAGATTAATAATTGATTTATGGATTAAATATTATTATTTTTTCCTCGACTTGGAAATTACTTCATTTTGAATAAAGAATATAAATTATTTTTCTTAGAGATTAATAATTAATTCTTTGATCAAATAAATGTATTTTCAATTTTTGATGGCTTTAAATCATAATAAAATAAAATATAGAATTCCATATTTTATGTGTTCATATTATTTTAATTAAAGGTAGATGCACTTAATTCTTAATTTCGTACATCTAAGACTATCTAGTTGGACTAGAATGATTTTAATTGAAATAGTGAATATGTGAAATCATAAGGAATTTTATAAAGGACTTTTTAGTTGGACTAAAATTTTAATAATCAACATAAGTGTTTTAATATTGCGAGCATGTATTAATTGATGCGAGCATGTCTTATGTGATTAAAACACTAATCATGGACTTAGGATTATATGTTTTACCTTTAATTTTATGGGTTATCAAATTTGAAGCTATTTATTTCTTAGAAATAATGCATGAGTTGTTTTAGGAATCGAGATAAAATAATTCAAAGTTGATAAAGTCAAAAGGCCCATGAATGTTTAATAGGTTTAATCTATGCCTTTTGTGACGGCCCATTGGCTAGGGCCCTTTAGTAAAAGTCCATGATCAAGTGATGAATTTATTTATTCATTTATTTAAATTCTATGCTTATTTATATTGAAAGGTTGGATTATTAGTAGTATTTTTATGCATGATCAATATAGAATAAAGCGCTATATAAATTGAATAATGTGCAAAGTGAGACCAAAATCTTTTGATGAATTAATTTCTCCCAAATAAATTATGCCGAGTTAGAAAAGGATGTTGACATCCTCACCCCCTCCACTAAGCTTTCTAAAATTAGAATTACTATAAATGTGTAATGCTTCCCAGTTATGGGGGTTATACAATTAGAAATAATTTGAAATTTTATGAAGTGCATGCAAATGCCTTAATCGAAACATATTTCATCCCAGAAACCTGTTCGGTTGCAAGGTGAAATTCAAATGCTAGATTATAGGAGTTAGTGGAATAAACTCGGGTAGTTCACGAACCTAGAAATCGAATGAGTTGCGGTTTGGTGAACTATGGGGAAACGTATTGAAATATTTATTGGATAAATTGATATTAGATATCACTTCAAATAATTAATGGGCCAGAAACCAGTTAGGTTGCAACCTATTTAATTAATTGAGGACCTCAATACCTGCTGTGGAATCGATGCCAATGATGATTCCCGATTTTTTCCATGGGAGTGTGGGATTCGAAAAATGTAGTGGGAGCCAAGATAAATTTTTAAGACCTTAATTTTTTTTGGTTAAGTCAAAACAAGGAATCTAATAAATCTGGTTTATTTCTGCGGTCATTTTCTCGTTTATCTCTCTCAAATATGACAAACCCACTTTCAATTCTAATCGAAAAGAATACTCTGACTGGACCCAATTATGTGGATTGACTTAGAAATTTGAGGATTGTCCTCAATATAGAATCACTGGGATACGTCCTGGAGGCTGATATCCCGGCGGCTCCTGCTAGAACACGTGCCAACGAGGAAGTGGTCCAAGCCCATGAAAAATGGGTTAAGGACGACCTCCCGGTGAAAGGATACATGGTGGGATCTACGATTAATGGTCTTCAAAGGTCATAAGATGCCCACTGTAAGAGCTATCCTAGTTCACCTGGTAGAGCTCTATAGAGAGCATAGTCGAACTGCACGATATGAGATATCGAAAGATCTCTTCGGAGCCAAGATGAAAGAAAGTGAGAAGGTTGGTGATCATGTCCTCAAAATGATTTCGAGGATCGAGAAATTAGAAGCTCTCGAATTCACCATGAATACCACCCTTCAAGCTGACTTAATCTTGCAGTCTCTTCCTGATTCCTTCTCCCAATTTGTGGTTAACTTTTAACTGCAATGAGATTAGAGTACCAATTGGGTTTTCGTTTTAATTTTTAAAATCCCTTCCGCTGCATTTATGCTTTTTCGAACGAAACCCAACAGTTCTAGTAGCTGTGATAGTGGTCTTTAGTGAGTGGGTCAGCCATGCTTTCGGCCGCGGCTATTTTTTGATTGGCAATATTGCCTTTTCCAACGATCATTCAATTGATGTTGTATATGTTTTTAATAATATATTTGGACTTATTATGAGACCTTTATTCCCAGCCTACGCAATAGCTCCTTTCGTGTCACAGTAAAGTGGCAACGCGAGCTCCGATTTAGGGAGTACCTGAAGTTTAACCATGAACTTCTAGATCCAAACAGTTTCCTTGACGGCTCTAAGGAAGCCACGTATTCAGCTTCAGTGGTGGCATCTCCAGTTATGCTTTGCTTGGAATTCTTCCAAGATACTGGTCCACCATTCAAAAAGTGAATACATACCTAGAAGTGAACTTATGGTCATTGACGTCAAACTCAAAGTCTGAGTCCGAATAACCGTTCACTTTTAGCTTTCCGTTCCCGTATTTAAGAAGCGTATCTTTAGTTGTTCCCAAGTACTTGAGACTACAATTCATTGCAATCAAATGCTCTTTGCTCGGGCTGATCTCGTGTACAGCTTAGCATGCATGAGACTCCCTATTATTGATACATAAGTTATGGTTGTCACTTCACATCTATTATCCTCACCTAGAGGACTCATGGATTTCGTGTCACGCCCCAAATTCAGTCCCAAAAAGGGCCCAAACTGAAAGCGTGAGCCTATCAATACCACACACAGTCTAAATCAAAATCCAAACACCAGTAATAGCTTATTTAGTAGGATCACAGCATACTATCATAAACTGCCACACTTCTCCAATAGAGAGTGACCACTATACTCAACGGTCTTCCGATCTAGTCTCATTGCTCAATTCACCTATAACTGTAAGAAAGAAAGTGAATTATGTAAGCAAAGGATTAGTGAGCGCCAGTGTTCGTATGAAAGGTGCTTAAAAAAGTTTTTAGACCTAGACCCAAAAGTCATAAGTTAATGTGGTGAAATCAATAATATTTTTTAATTTTTCAGAAACTCATTGAAATAGTTAAAATGACATTTGCGTTCCTGATAGCAGTTAAGCAATAGGTGATATGACACCAAAACTTTAGTATAAACACTTAATATATGTATTCAATCAATAGGCAGTTACAATAAACTTTTACATTGCACATTTAAGCAGTAAGGGGCCATGTTAGCAGTAGCACCGCGTCCGATGACTTTGCTCATAGTACTTTGGGTCCCGCTGCTTCTTCCTTGTCACCCCTGAACAATCAGCTTAAAAGCCATCACCTTATGCCTCCCCACATAGGCTCGCAAAGCCCGTCTGGTCATATCCCGGGTATGCCACAATTCAATTCCTACGACCCACTCACCCTCAGAACACTCCGTCTTTAAGTTTTGGGATTTGGCCGTGGATAGCGGGAACCGTTTTAAGACTGCAGGCCCGTGCCTGTCCAGCCGAACCCTAGCCCTATCCATGTCCGACACTTGGGCCCGACACTCAACCATATATAATATGCAATCACATAAATTCACAGTTGATGCAATAGTGGCTTTTTGGCTCATGATACAATAATCAGTCAATTTCATTGCATAAGTGTCAAAACGTCTATTGAAGATATACTTTCTTGGAAATCATTTTCTCCAAAATATGCATTTCAAAACGATTCATGACTTTGGAAAAATGTACAATGCGATGGTTTAGGAAAAGTACTTTTGATATTACTTGAAAAGCATTGAAATTCATTAATTTGATAATGGTAAAAGCACGACAAATTGCATATAAATATATATAGGACGTAGTAAAACTTCCTTCCAGTTTTAAAAGACATATAGTTATAATTTTCAGAGGCATCTCACTGTACACTTCTGAGCTACTTGGATTGTCGCCGAGTCAATCTCCTACACTACCTGCTTAACCAAACATCATATTAGAATCCTTTCCTCTATACTTGAACTTAATAACCTACCCGACTTAATTATCCCGAAGAGACCTAGACCAACTGAACTAACATGCTATACAACTAGCCAAAGTATCACGAGTTTATTTACTCCCGAAGAATTTATGCATACAAGGAAACAAACAAACATGTAATATCCTAACAAAGTTTGATTTATCCCGGTTGTAGTGTGTGAATTTTATAAAATCACACAAAGCTCAACAGTATCCCAAATTTTATAAACATATTCTCAACACAAAATTAATCATGCATAATAATTATAGAATTACTTGAAGTTGGGTAAAACCATGTTTAAATATAAAACTTTCATTGCTACTGCATACAAAAATCGGCTAGAGCAGTCAATTTTAAAGAATTCCAAAGTAGTCAGCTAGAGCTCACTTTGTTACCCGCTCTTTCCTCTATATTTTCTTTTCTTTGTTAGTCTTGAATGGAAGAGTGGAATGTGAAATGTCTCTAAGGATCTATATATAGAGAGAGGAAGAGATGAGGAGGGGTCTATTTACAAGTTTACAATTATGTCAAAAGGACCCTACATCTATGCAAGTTAATATTAAGCCCTTGCACATATATATTTTAACATTCAAGTCAACCGAATTACTTAAACATAATTGAGTACGAAATGAACGAATCACATCGTAACCCAATTGAGTACAAAATGAACGAATCATTTACGAACCTCTTGACCATAAATACCGTATGTATATAAGCCCTTCACTGACGTATCTTGATCAAGTGAGAGTTCATGGTATATGTCAAATTCACCAAACTTGATATTCTGCATTTAATCATAGCATAATAAAATTACCAAAGTACCCTCCATAATAAAACCAAGTTAGTTTCATTGATTTGGCCAAAGACTTATAATTTCATTTGCCAATGATCGCACAGGATACTCTCTCGTTTACTATCGTGACAGTGAATCCCATCTTAGCGATCACTTCACAAGTACTACTTGACTCATTGAGATCGCACTTCGAGGTCAGCCCCACAAAAAGGGTGATTTGGGCCGAACTACTCTAGTAACTGATTCAACAGTACAAGTACATTGACCATGAACCCTCAGGTCTAAGGTTCACGCATACTATTATGGTCAGTAATCCAATTATTGACAGTCACTGAGTAAATACCCTTGTGATCGGATTACTGCGAGTCGTGTTTGAATATATCAATTCCATAGGTATATCTATGACACGTGTTCTCACTATCCCATAGTGTTTGACTGACACTCCTTGTCAGAGCATGTGTCATACAAGTGGAATCTTAATGCCCAATTAAGATTCCTTGACTTGCGAACCCCTTTAAGTGATCAGGAGTAAGACTCTTGCCACTTCTTTATTCCATAAAGGGCAAAGAGTCAACATTGATACACATGGACTATTTGTTCAATACTTATTAATGCCATGAAGTTTTATATGAACAGAAGAATATTTAGCCTTTATTAAATATAAGTTCGTACAACATAATTGGATACCCTATACAATCTATTTGTCCTCATTGGCATCTAGGGCATATACCTAACAATCTCCCACTTGCACGTAATGCCAATTGCTATGGTATCTAACACCCATCTTCTCAAGATGTCGCTCTAGCACCGCCTGCGCCAATGGCTTAGTGAGTGGGTCAGCCACGTTGTCCGCTGAGGTTATTTTTTGCACGACGATGTCCCTCTTCCAACGATTTCTCGAATTATGTGATATCTCCTCTCTATGCGTTTGGATTTGTTGTGAGACCTTGGTGCCCTAGCTTGCGCGATGGCTCCATTGTAGTCACACCAAAGTGGCAATGGTAGCTCCCACACTAGGAATAACTTGAATTTCTGTCATGAACTTCTTAATCGAAACAGCTTCTTTGGTTGCCTCTGAGGCTGCGACATATTCAGCTTCAGTGGTCGAATCAGCAGTTGTGCTTTGCTTGGAACTCTTCCAAGACACCGTTCCACCTTCAGAGTGAATATGAACCCAGAAGTGGATTTGCGGTCATAGATGTCTGATTGGAAATCAAAATCTGTATAACCGTCCACTTTCATTTCTCCATATACGAGAATCATATCTTTGGTTCTTCTCAAGTTCTTCAAGATAGATTTCACGGCAATCCAATGTTCTTTACCCGGGTTAGATTGAAACCTACTTACTATGCTCACAGCATTGGAGCAAGATCTGGTCTCATGCATAACATTGCGTACATGAGACTCATCTCTTTTTGATCTTCCTCACTTTGAGGACTCATCTTTTAGGAGAGATGAATTCCATGTCTCATGGGCAAAAGACCTCTTTTAGAGTTCTCCATCCCAAATCGCTTTAGGACCTTCTCTAGGTAGAGAGTCGTATCATCTTATTCGATCTATCCCTGCAGATGCGAATTCCTAGGATATAGGTGGCTTCTCCTAAGTCTTTCATGGAGAATGTGTTTGAAAGCCATGTCTTAACTGAAGTTAGCAGACCTTTATCATTCCCTATAAGTAGAATCATCTACATATAGCACCAGGAATGCGATTTTGCTCCCACTGACCTTTTTATAGACACATGGTTCATCCTCATTTTTTATGAAGCCGTAGTTTCGTATTTCTTCATCAAAATGAAGGTTCCAACTGCCAGAGGCCTGCTTGAGTCCATAAATGGACCTATTCAATTTGCAGACCATTATGAGAATCTGCACTTGATATAATCCATAAATAGCTCGAGTCCATATAGATTTCCTCCTCGAGGAATCCATTTAAGAACGCGGTCTTCACATCCAATTGCCAGATTTCATAATCCAGGTATGCAGCTATGGCATTCTAATGGATTTGATCATAGCTACAAGTGAAAAGGTTTCCTCATAGCCAATGCCCGCCTTTTGACTATACCCTTTCGCCACTAACCTAGCCTTATAGGTACCTTGCCATCCAGACCAATCTTTTTCTTATAGATCCAATGGGTACAATACCTTTGGGTTGATCCGTCAGAGTCTAGACTTGGTTCGAATACATTGAATCCATTTCTACTTTCATAACTTCATGCCATTTTGCAGAATTCATGTCCATCATTACTTGTTCATAGCTAGAGAGATCGTCTCCATGGTTTCCTTCCGCTACTACATACAAATTATGCTCTCCTTGTAGCAGATAACCATATCTCTCAGGCTGTTGAGATACTCTAGCTGACCTTCGCATTGATGGTTGTGCGTTTTTGTAGGGAATTATACGAATAAAACGCAGCAGAAAGTAAATTTAATTCTCAAAGCCAGAATTATCTCTAATCCTTGTGTTTAATTGTGTATAGAAAAATTACCGTTCTCGCGTATGTTGATTTCTGAACGTGATCCTTTTCTCTAACGCCGAATTTGCCAACGTCTCTAATTCGTCACGCCGGAATCAAAACCTCTAACTCCTCCTTTCTTCCTTGTCAAAGACGGCTAGAGAGAGAGAGAGAGAGAGAGAGGTGGGAGACTTTTTCTTGGAGAGAAAGTTATGTAAATTGCCTTGTGTTATTTTTCACCTTGTGATATATTTATATCATTATGAAACAATAACACTAGCATGCAAGAGCCTATTTGGGCGTCTATTTGGCCGCCCCTTAGTGGGCTCGGAAACCTTCGGGCTTTCGTCTTGCTTGCTAATTAATTAATCGGATAATTTATTTATCCAATAAATAAATTGATAATCCAATTAATTCAATTCCTAATTAATTTATAATTCAATTTCTCCAAGAAATTAATTAACTCATTAATTTAATTAATTAATTAAATTATCCATTAATTAATTAATTAATTACGGCATCCAATGCCGTGAATTTCTCTCAAGTTTTTTTCCCATGTTTTTCCTTTTGCACTTCCTTTAAGCGCGACTCTTTAGGTTCGTCTCAAAAGGCAATTGGGAGGAATTCAAAGGGGTGTGAGTAACACCTAGCCAATCTCGTGGCTCACACCGTAACCCAATTGAGAACGAATGAATAGGATCATCCAAACCTTTACGCCGTGAATACCGTACGTGTATAAACCTTTTATCCTTATATCCCAGTCAAGTAAGAGTCATGGTTTAAAGTCAAACTCATATAACTTGACCATATGCCTAAGCTCATAATAAGTCAAGGTATTTAAATGCTTTGGCCAAAGACTTTCATCCTCACTTATTCATGATCGCATAGGATATTTTATTCATTCACTTATGAGAGAATAAATTTCATATTGCAAATCAGTTAACAATGCTACTTGCCCATCAAGTCCCACTTCGAGGTCGATTCCACCAACAGGTGATTTGAATCTAACTCCTCTAATGACAGACTTGATGTCACAAGTACATCTTCAACTCAATTTCTCAGGTCAGAGGTTCACACGTACCTATCACTACTTATCAGTTTCATCATTGACTGTCAATGAGTGAATACCCACCCATGTGAAGAACTGATGCGAGCCGTGTTTGAACATATCAGTCCAACTGATACGTCTATGATAGAAGTTCCCACTATCATTTCCATAGTGTACGACTGACACTTTCTCTGTCGAAACTTACATCATACAAGTCTTTATTCACTATTGATGCCCAATCAATATTTCTTAGACTTGCGAACCCTTTTAGATTCTAGGGTCAAACCATTCTAGTGGCTTTCCTCCTATCCCATAGGAGGTAAAAGGTTCGCCTTGTCATCAAGGACTTTACATTGTTTATTCACACCTTACAAAATGTCTATAAGAAAACAACAATCAACTGTCTTATATTAATAGAAAAACCAAAGTTTAGTTACAATGTTTATGCCCTATAAATCTATCCTCTTTATGGCATTCGAGGGCATATACTCTAACAATCTCCCACTTGCACTCAATGCCATTTGCTGTGGTATTTAATACCCATCTTTTCGAGATGTTTTTCCAGCACCGCCTGTGCTAATGGATAAGCGACATTGTCGGCTGAGGCTATTTTCTGAACAGCTATTTCACCTCGTGCAACGATCTCTCTTATGATGTGATATCTCCTCTCTATGTGTTTGGATTTATTGTGAGACCTAGGTTCCTTCGCTTGCGCTATAGCTCCGGTGTTGTCACAATAAAGTGGCAACGAGAGCTTTATGCCAGGAACCACTTGAAATTCCTCAACGAACTTCCTAATCCAAACAGCTTCTTTAGCTGCCTCCGAGGCAGCTATGTATTCAGCCTCTGTGGTGGAGTCTGCGGTTGTGCTTTGCTTGGAACTTTTCCAAGTCACCGCTCCACCATTTAAAGTAAATACAAATCCCGAGGTGGATTTCCAATCATCAACATCAGTTTGGAAATCCGACTCAGTGTACCTGTCCACCCTTAGGTCACCACTTCCATCGGTGAGAATCATATCCTTAGTTCTTTTCAGATACTTTAGGATATTCTTCACAGCTATCCAATGTTCCTTACCAGGGTTTGCTTGAAATCGACTAACAACGCTCACAGCATAACAATGTCGGGTCTAGTACAGAGCATCACGTACATCAAGCTTCCCACAGCAGACGCATAGGATATAATGTTCATTTCTTTTCTATCTTCCTCACTTTGAGGACACAGATTTCGAAAGATGTATCCCATGTCTCATTGGTAGGAACCCTTTCTTAGAATCTTCCATCCTATACCTTTTTAGGACCTTTTCTAAGTAAAGGGCTTGAGAAAGTCCTTTCATTCTTTTGGTTCGATTTCTATAGACCCGAATCCCTAGAATATATGTCGCTTCTCCCAAGTCTTTCATGGAGAATGTACTCGAAAGCCACTTCTTGGTTGTGGTGAGCATTCCTATGTCATTCCCAATGAGTAATATGTCATCTACATATAACACTAGGAATGTCAACTTGCTCCCACTGACCTTCTTGTAAACACAGGGCTCGTCTTCATTTTTGATGAAATCAAATCCTTTGACAACCTCATCAAAACGTAGATTCCAGCTACGAGATGCTTGTTTGAGTCCATAAATGGATCTCTCAAGTTTACACACTTTATGAACATGCTCCTCGGATTCAAAACTTTTAGGTTGTTCCATATAGACATCCTCTTCTAGGAATCCATTTAGGAAAGCAATTTTGACATCCATTTGCCATATTTCATAATCTAGGTGTGCTGCTATTGCAAGTAGAATCCTTATTGATTTGATCATAGCCACTGGCGAGAAGGTTTCTTGGTAGTCAATTCCTTCCTTTTGAGTATACCCTTTCGCCACTAGCCTGGCTTTGTAGGTGTCTACTTTGCCATCAACACCAATCTTTCTCTTGTATATCCATTTACACCCGATTGGTTTTACCCCTTTAGGTTGGTCTACAAGTTTCCAGACTTAGTTTGCATGCATCGAATCGATCTTAGTTTGCATAGCCTCACGCCATCTAGCAGCATCCACATCCACCATCGCTTGATCAAAAGTGGAGGGATCATCTCCATGATCCTCCTCTAACACAGAATGGAGATCCAACTCCCTCTGCATTAGATATCCGTACCTCTCAGGCGGTTGAGATACTCTATTCGATCGTCGTGGTTGTGGTTGTGTTACAGAAGGTTCGGTTCTCACTCCCTGTGTAGATGTATCCAGTGGGGTTTCACTTTGTTCTTCTAGAACAATCTTTCTACCAGCTCCTCCTTCTTGAATGAACTCATCTTCAAGAAAGTGGGCTTGTAAGGCTACAATGATCCTTTGATCATTGTTCAGGTAGAAGAGGTATCCCATAGAATCTTCAGGATATCCAACGAAATGTCCCTTTAAGGACCCAGCCTCCAACTTGTCCACTTGTCCCCAAATCTTTATGTGATTAAGACTTGGCTTCCTATTTCTCCACATTTCATAGGGACTCATAGGAACGGACTTGGACGGACATCTATTAAATATGTGTGCAGCTGTAAGCAGCGCGTGACCCTATAGTGAAATGGGTAAATCAGTGTAACTAAGCATGGAGCGACCCAAGTCCAACAAGGTTCGATTCCTTCGCTCTGCTACTCCATTCAACTGTGGAGTCGCTAGAGGTGTGAGTTGCAATACAATACCATTCTCTCTGAGGTATAAGTCAAACTTGTCGCTCATATATTCTCCTCCTCGATCAGATCGAAGAGTTTTTATATGTTGACTTGTTTGATTTTCCACAAAAGCCTTGAATTCTTTGAACTTATCAATGGATTCAGACTTATGCTTCATCAGGTACACTAGACCATACCGAGAATGGTCATCAGTGAAGGTGATAAAGTAAAGGAAACCTCCTCTAGCCATTTCTCCAAATGGACCACAAACGTCAGTATGCACTAAGCCTAAGATTTGTGAGGGCCTTTCAAAATTCCCTGTGAAGGGCGATCAATCCATCTTGCCTTTGAGACAAGATTCACAAGTAGGATAGGGATCCAATCCCAGAGGGCCAATTAGTCCATCTTTTTCCATTTTGCGAATCTTTTGTTCGTCAGCATGGCCTAGTCGAAGGTGCCATATTAATCTTTGGTTTATTTCAAGCCTACTACGTTTCCTTTGTATTGTATTCACAGCACACATAAACATTAAGGTAACACAATGCATGTATCAAAGAAACAAAGCCTACTAATTTATTACGATAATAAATCTTGCATTGTTCATTAATAAAACGAAAGTGTAACCTTATTTAACTAAAACAGAAATTGAACCAATGTTCAACAATATCCAGAAATAGCACATGTCTAGAATAAAAAATAATGAGGCAGATCTTGTTTTTAGTAGCCGCGACGCCTTGCCCGCTGCCTACTTTGATCTTCTCCTCATTAGGGCTCAGCTCCCTTCTTCTTCCCAGATTCTGATTCACGCAATTATACAAAATGAATTAACTTTTGAATCATAATCGATGAAGAGGGAATATTATAAAGCAATTAGTTTCAAACTATAAAGTTATTCACCTTTTGCTTGTATATTAGGACAGTCTCTTCTCCAGTGGCACAGCTCACCGCAGCATAAACATGTGTCCTGTTTTCTAGCCCTCTTATTTCTCCTTCGTTGTGCCTTGTTGCAAGTCGTACTGGATGCTCCCTCCTCTAAATGGGCATTATTCCTTTTTCGATCAAATGTTTAAGGAAATGTAATAGCCATCAGATTGTTCCATTTGTCCGTCTTTATTTGTTTTTGAGCAACCTTGAGTTTTTCCAATAGCCTAGCTAAAGATCCCTCAATGTCATTCATATCAAAATTTATGACAAAATAATAGAACGAATCTGGGAGTGACTGTAGAATAAGATCTACTTGGAGAGGCAGGTCCATGTAGAAGTTTAAAGATTTTAGTTTTTCTATCATGGTCATCATTTTGAAAACGTGTTCTCCAACATCTTCTCCTTTAGTCATTTTAGTTTGGAATAGATCCCTTGAAATAAAGTATCTGGTGGTCCTACCGCATTCTCCGAACAATTCATCCAGATGAAGGATAATGTCTCTTGCATTATCCATCTTATCATGAGACCTTTACAGCTCTATGCACATTGAGCTCAATATGTACACTCTTGCTCTATGGTTGTCACAACACCAATCCCAACGAGCTAGGCGAACTTCATCACCCTCGTCTGGTCTAGGAATGGGAGGACGACCAAGTTCCAATACATAGTCAATGGATTCACAGCTAAGGACCATCCTAAGCATAGTGAGCCATTCTATGTAATTTGCACCGGTGAGAATCGTATTTTCCATTAACTTCGACAGTGGTTTGGGAGACATGGTTTTTGATTGAGAGAGATAAAACAAAATGACTGCAGAAAATAAGTCAAACTTAATTAGAATATTGGACTAAACTAAGACCAAGTTTAAAATCAAGGACTTCGACTTATAACTTGGCTCCCACTACATTTTTTGAAATTCCACACTCCCACTGTGAAATGACGGAAGCGATCGTTGATGAAAACTTCGTGGCGGGGATTAAGTTTTTTAATTAATATAATGGATGGCAACCCTTTAACGATATTTGGTCCATTATTTAATTAAAGTGATGTCAAACATCAATCTATCAAATAGACGGTTCAATCATATTTATCCCATAATCCACAAATACCGCAACCCTTTAACGATTTATTGGTAAAGTGGACTATCTAAGTTCATTCCCACTAACTCCTCATAATCTAACATTTGAATTTCACCTTGCAACCCTTTAACGATATTTGGGGTGAAATATGTCTCGATTAAGGCATCCAATGCACTTAATAAAATTCTAGAATTAAATCTTAATATATGACCCCCACTTACTGGGAAGATGCCACATATGGATTTAATCCTTGATCTTATTAAGTTTAGTGGAGGGAAAGGATGCCTAGCACCCCTTACTAACTTAGTATTATTTTTGTTTGGGAGAATTCATGTTCAAAACATTTATTTCGTCTCACTTTGCACATTTACCAGTTTATATAGCGCATATTGATAACACACATGCTTCATACAACTAACGAACATGCATCGAAAGCAATAATACAACACACAAGTCTATGGGCTTTTATCTAGAGGGCCCAAGCTAATGGGTCATCATAAAATTGAAAAAGAAAAACCTAGCTAATCTTTGTGGGCTCCAACCTCCTCTTCTTTTGCATGATCTCCATCTTGAAAGGCCTATTCTATTTCTATTTATTACAAGAGGTAATTTAAAACCTATACATAAATCTAGAAATAAAATAAAATGGGCTCAAACGGGCCCTTTCAACCCTTCAAAAGAAATACATAATCAAAAGAAGCAACCTAAGTCCATAGACATATGTCACCATCACATAATACATGCTCGCGATAAATAAAGCACTTATGTTGGTGATTAATAAAAATTAATTAGTCCAACTTAATTAATTTCCACAATAAAATTCCAAATTTTATTGATTCATATGAAAATAATCCTATTTCTGAGAATTCCTTATTTAAATAAATAACTTAATATATAAAATTCTCCTAGAGTTTATTAATTAATTATTTCATTCAAATAAAGATCAATAAAAACTATATTGGGCTTAATTTTATCAAAATTAAATTACCAACCATTGGCATATTCAAAATTAATTAATTAGGCCCAACAACTAATTTATTGAATTATCCACAATTTTAATCAAAACAATTTGGGCCCCTTTTTAATTAAATCCGGGTCATCATCCTTTTGACCCACCCGGATAACTAAAATAGCCCAAACACCAATTCAATTAAAATTTGGACCTTAGGAAAATATAACCCGACCCATTAGGGCCCGAGTCGCGAAAACCCGGGCCCCGAAATAGGTCCGTGCGCTGGGCGCATGGCACGGCGTATGTCGTGCGCCCAGCGCACGGTTTAATTGTGCTTGGCCGGACGCCCAGCATCCGGACAGCCCCTCCTACTGGCGCCGTGAAATAGCACGGCGTTGGGGCCCACCCAGTGTGCGTAGTGCGCACGCTGGGTGCGCAACAGGAGGCCGAAAAGGCCTCCTATTGCGCGCCCAGCGCGCAGACTGCGCACGCTTTTTGCGTCGCCCTCGTCTCGGTGTTATACTTCTCCGATCCTCATAAAATTTATATGCCCAGATTCGAAACTCAATAAACTACAACTTTCATGAAGAAACGGCAGCGAGATTCAGAATATTTGCATATGAAAAACACGTTCAAAGCAGGCCTCAAAAACGCTAAAAAAAACAGTCAATCACATAAGCAATTAAACACAGAATTCAAAGATTGACTCTCATACCATTATAGGGAATTATACGAATAAAAAGTAGCGGAAAGTAAATTTAATTTCCAAAGCCCGAATCATCTGTAATTCTCGTGTTTAATTGTGTATAGAAAAATTACCGTTCTCGCGTATGTTGATTTCTGAACGTGATCCTTTTCTCTAATGCCGAATTTGTCAACGTCTCTAATTCGTCACGCCGGAATCAAAAACGAAAAACTCCTCCTTTCTTCCTTGTCAAAGACGGCTAGAGAGAGAGAGAGAGAGAGAGGTGGGAGACTTTTTCTTGGAGAGAAAGTTATGTAAATTGCCTTGTGTTATTTTTCACCTTGTGATATATTTATATCATTATGAAACAATAACACTAGCATGCAAGAGCCCTATTTGGGCGACTATTTGGCCGTCCCTTAGTGGGCTCGGATGCCTTTGGGCTTTCATCTTGCTTGCTAATTAAGTAATCGGATAATTTATTTATCCAATAAATAAATTGATAATCCAATTAATTCAATTCCTAGTTAATTTATAATTCAATTTCTCCAAGAAATTAATTAACTCATTAATTTAATTAATAAATTAAATTATCCAATAATTAATTACGGCATCCAATGCCGTGAATTTTCTCAAGTCTTTTTCCCATGTGAGAGTCTTTAGGTTCGTCTCAAAAGGCAATTGGGAGGAATCCAAAGGGGTGTGAGTGACACCTAGCCAGCCAGTCTCGTGGCTCACACCGTAACACAATTGAGAACGAATGAATAGGATCATTCCAAACCTTTACGCAGTGAATACCGTACGTGTATAAACCTTTTATTCTTATATCCCAGGCAAGTAAGAGTCATTGTTTAAAGTCAAACTCATATAACTTGACCATATGCCTAAGCTCATAATAAGTCGAGGTATTTAAATGTTTTGGCCAAAGACTTTCATCCTCACTTATTCATGATCACTTATGAGAGAATAAATTTCATATTGCAAATCAGTCAACAATGCTACTTGCCCATGAAGTCGCACTTCGAGGTCGATTCCACCAACATGTGATTTGAATCTAACTACTCTAATGACAGACTTGATGTCACAAGTACATCTTCAACTCGATTTCTCAGGTCAGAGGTTCACACGTACCTATCACTACTTATCAGTTTCATCATTGACTGTCAATGAGTGAATACCCATGTGATGAACTGATGCGAGCCGTGTTCGAACATATCAGTCCAACTGATACGTCTAGGATATAAGTTCCCACTATCATTTCCATAGTGTAGGACTGACACTTTCTCTGAAGTACTGAAAATCACCGCGGGCCACATTTCCAAAAGGACCGCATACGACTTCAGAGGCTCTTTCAAAATTCCTTGTGAAGGGGGATTTGGTCATCTTGCCATGAATACAAGACTCACAAGTGGGATAGGGATCCGATCCCAATGAGTCTATGACTCCATCCTTTTCTAACTCGTGTAGTCTTTGATCCCTGACATGACCAAATCTTAAGTGCTAGAGTTGTCTTAAGTTTGTATCAGACAAACTGCGCTTTCTTGTTACAGCATTAACAGTACAATTATTTTAGACATTAATATAGTATAAATCATTTATCAAAGACGCACTGCCAATGCATTCATTTCTAAAATAAATGTCACATGAATTGTTTGCAAAGGAAAATAAATTACCTTTCCTACTAAAGCAGGAATAGAAATTATATTCTTTAGCCCATTGGGCAAAATAAGGCAATCGGCTAACAATAATAAATGTTCAGAAAATAATCTAATAGAAGTGGCTCCAATGTGTGTGGCTGCTACGCAATGACCGCTGCGAAGATTGATCATCACTTCTCCATGCTCCAGCTTCCTACTTCTTTCCAACGTTTGATTCAAAACACATATGTGAGCACTTGCCCCAGAGTCTAGAATCCAGGAAGTAGACAAAAATAGTAACAGAACAATTTGTTTCCAAAATATTAAGTTCTATACCTGAAGATTAGTCTGCGTTCAGCTTGGGACAATCACGTTTCCAGTGTCTCGTCTCATGGCAGTGGAGACACGTGTCTGTCTTCTTTGGACCCTTGGTCTTAACCTTCTGAGTTTTTGTAACTCTGGGTTCTCTGATTTTGCCAGCCAGTTCAATATTATTCGAAATAATAGGAAACCTGAATGCATCCCACCTTTCTTTCATTCGTTGTTGTGCAATCATCAACTTGCTCATAAGTGTTGAGAGTGATCCTTCAATGTCATCCATGTCAAAATTGATGACGAAATCTGAGAAGGATCTAGGGAGTGATTGGAGAATGAGATCCACTAAAGGTGAAAAATCCATGTAGAACTCCATAGACCGCAGCCTCTCTAATATGGAGATCATCTTCAAAATATGATCTTTAACATCCTCATGCTCTCTCATCCTTGTGTTGAATAGCTCTTTAGACACATAGTATCTGATGGACTTTCCGTGTTCCCCGAACAACTCCTCCAAATGTAGCATGATTGATTTAGGACTATCCAAATTTTCATGCATACGCTGCAACTCGCCACACATGGAGTTCAACATATAATCCTTGACCTTACGAGCATCAGAAACCCAATCTGAGTATGCCAGTTTGACCGAATCTTCCTCTTTGACCCCAGGCCTCAGTGGCCGATCTAGTTCCGGCATATACTCTAGATTTTCATCATTGAGGACCGTCCTCAATCCTCTGTTCCAATCGCAGAAGTTCTAGCCGTTCAAAACGTTCTTTTCAAGCAAAACTTCAGTGGGTTAACCATTTTGAGAGAGATCTAAATGACTGCAGAAAATAAACCAAGATTTTATTAGATAATTATGTTGTACCCAAGTAAAATTAGGACTTTAATTTGACTTGGCTCCTACTACATTTTTCGAACCATTGCACTCCCACTGCAATGAACGGAAATCTCGTTGGACAGATTTCGTAGTGAGTGATTGAGTTCTTTAAAATTTTCAATGAGTTGCAATCTGTAATGATATATGGCTCATTGGAATTTTTGAAGTGGCGTGCCACGCCAATCAGTCTTACTGATGGTTCAATCTCACTTTTGGCTCATGGATCACTTAACCTCAGCTTGTAATGAAATATTGGTGGTGATCCATCTAAGTACTTTCCCATCAACTCCTATCGATCTAACAGTTGAATCTCATCTTGCAACTTGTAACGGTAAATGGGATGAGATTTGCTTCGACCGATAGCATGAAATACATTTAAAGAGATTTCAATTATGAATTAGTGCATAACCCACATTAGTTGGGACGATGCCATGCACAACTCATAATTCTATCTCTCAAAGTTTGATGGAGGGCCAGGATAATCAATATCCTTTTCTTACTTAGTATATTTAATTCGGGAGAATTTGTTAATTTATTTAAGGTCTCACTTTGCACATTAATTTATTACGCGCATATGTGGAATTAATCAAAGCCATGCACTAATAGAAAAACCTAGTTATTCCATCAACATGCATTCCATGGACATTCTAGATTGATCTAAGCCAATAGACCAATCAAGGGGATAGGGGCCTATATCAAATCTAATCTTGATAAGCTCCGGGCTCCAAGCTCTAGGAAGGTCCTACTTCTAATTACATAACTTAGAAGCACCCTATACATTATACTATCAAAAGTGAAAATACAAACTGTGGGGCACTATCCGGCCCATCACAATCCAGATAAAACAAAATGGTAAAACCCTAAGTCCACCACAACATGCATCAAAGCATGTAAGTAAACTATTTAAAATTATGTTAGCATTTATTTTAAAATCGAAAAAGAATTCATGCTTAATTAAATCTAATTTAATTATGAAAAGATGAATTTAATTTCAATGTAAAAAGAATAAATCCAATTTATTACTTAAGAAATAAGTTTAACTTATTCTTAATTATTTTGAAAAAAATTAAACTCAACCCAAAATAAATGCAATTTATTTAATCGTCTTGGATCATAAATAAAATTCCCAATTCAATTTATGACATAACTAAATCTAATTTAATTATAAAAGCCAAATCCAATTTAACTAATTAAATCTAATTAAATTTTAGAAAAACAAAACCAGTTTTATTAGGAAAAGGAGGATTCGACAAATTTCGGGTCAAATTTGTCTATTGGGTCAAACCCAATAATTATTAATATTTACATATTTAAATATATTAAATATATATAATATTAATCGTTGGGCCGGGCCCAGCAACCCGAACGCACACATATGCACTGGGCATTGCCCAGTGCGCTGTGCGTTGGGCTCGGCCCAGCACCGTGCGTGTTGGTGCTGGACCAAGCCCAAGACATTGAATTTTGCCCATTTTGCCTTTTTGTTTTCCTAACACATGTATAGCAGCGGCGTTGTCGCTGTTCGGCAGCGCTCACCCGGCGCCGCTGTTCGGCGGAGCTAGCGACGATTTTGAGGAGATAAATATTTTCAAAAAATCAGATTCAATATGAAATATGAAACATGCAAAAATCTAATTTTTCAAATTCCAAATTAGCTAACATAATCTCAAACGCATTAAAGTCGGCTCTGATACCACTGTTAGGAATCCTTTAGAGCCAAAAACATAACGGAAGAATTGAGGATTCCTAGAGTTTTATCACTGTAACGTGGTTCGATGATTTTCAAAGGTTTTTCAAAAATAAACGAAACTGATTACCTTATCGATTTCATATCCTTGAATTCACATAACAGCAACTCCTAGAATTCCTGTCTCCAAAGATTCACGCAAAACGTGCCTTCAAAAGACCTCCAAAAATCTCCTCTTTGGTGGTGGTCGATGGCTAGGAGAGATATTTGCGATAGGAGCTTTTTCCTTTTGTGTTATGCAATTAGGGTTAGGGTTTGTTGTAGCAGTTGGAGTTAACTTATAACACTATTGACTTAAACAAGAAGTAGGAGTCCATCTTTGGACTCCTCTTGGCTACCCCTAGGGCTCCAAGTGGATGGTCAAGGTGGGCTTTTTGGCCCGACTAATTTAGTCCACCTTTTAATACATATTGAATTTAAATCCTATTTAAATTCAATACATATTATTAAATAATTCCATTTAATTAATATTTCACATAAATAACTTAATTTAATCTAATTAAATTAAATATTTAATTTATTGATTTAACTGATAAATCAATCCGTCCAATTAATTTTGTCTTTCTAAAAGATTAACACAAAAAGACATTTTGTTCGTTTCTTGTAGCGCGACTCTTTAGGTTCGTCTTGATTGGCAATGGGAGGAATTACCAGAGGATGTGAGTGTTACTTAACTAGTCCCGTCACATCGTAATCCAATTGAGTACGAACTGAACGAATCATTTACGAACCTCTGGACCATAAATACCGTATGTGTATAAGCCCTTCATTGACGTATCCCGATCAAGTGAGAGTCATGGTATATGTCAAACTCACTAAACTTGATACTGTGCATTTAATCATAGCATAATGAAATTACCAAACTACCCTCCATGTCCTACGTGAGTTAGTTTCATTGCTTTGGCCAAAGACTTATAATTTCATTTGCCTATGATTGCACAGGATACTTTCTCGTTTACTATCGAGATAGTGAATCCCATCTTTGCGATCACTTCACAAGTGCTACTTGACTCATTGAGATTGCACTTTTAGGTCGGCCCCACCAGAGGGTGATTTGGGCCTAACTACTCTAGTAATAGATTCAACAGTACAAGTACATTGATCATGAACCCTCAGGTCTAAGGCTCACGCATACTATTATGATCAGTAATCCAATTATTGACAGTCACTGAGTAAATACCCGTGCGATTGGATTACTGCGAGCCGTGTTCGAATATATCAATTCCATTGGTATATCTATGACACGTGTTCTCACTATCCCATAGTGTTTGGCTGGCACTCTTTGTCAGATCATGTGTCATACAAGTCGAATCTTAATGCCCAATTAAGATTCCTGGACTTGCGAACCCTTTTAAGTGATCGGGAGTAAGACTCTCCCTGTTCCACTTCTTTATTCCATAAAGGGCGAAGAGTCAACCTTGATACACATGGACTATTTGTTCAATACTTATTAATGCCATGAAGTTTTATATGAATAGAAGAATAAATGCTTTTATAAGTTCGTACAACATAATTGGATACCCTATTCAATCTACTTGTCCTCACTGGCATCTAGGGCATATACCTAACAGATAGATGGAGACCATGTCTCATTGGGCAATGAACCGCTCTTAGAGTTTTCATTCCAAAAACCTTTTAGCACTTTCTCTAAGTAGAGGGCTTGGGGAAGCCTCATTGTCCTATTCGATCTATCCCTGTAGATTCGAATTATAAGGACATGTGTGGCTTCTCCCAAGTCTTTAATGGAGAATGTGTTCAAGAGTTATGTCTTGAAATAAAATACATAATTGCACCTTAGCCTCTATACTTTTGGAATGTTGCAAAATAGATGACTATCAACCCAAAAAGTCAACCTTTCTCTCTCTAGAAAAAATGCTCTCTCCTCTAAACTTTTTTGAATTTTCTAGTGAGTTCATCATCTACACGTTTGTTTTCATCTTCTTCATCAATTCATGCAAACTCTCCTTCTTACAAAGATTCTCGCCTAATTTTGAAACTATTACTCGACGCGTTCCGTCTTTTGATCGAAGTTTTAAAATTCCTAATTTCTTAAATTTGGTGAAAAGGGGTTGATGGTTATGAAGGTAAAGGGGAAGAATTTCGTGCAACTCCATCTTCGATGTATAAAGATCGGTTCGTGCAATGGTTACAAATCAATCTCCATTATCGGATGTACAAAACAATTCAAAATTTGCAGATATAGCTCCCTCACCCGTTTTAATTCGTGAAAAATTGAATGGAGGGCGTAAATATGGTGATTCTTCATCAATGGTGGTGGTGGACGAAAATAACACCACGGTAACATTATTTTCGTCTATACATGAAAAGAAGAAGACTCCTTTGATTGAGGAGACATCAAATATCACACAAAAGGTAGGAATCTTGGCAGATTTAGAAGCAATTTCTTTCCCTTCTCTCAAATCCATCTTCTCAAACTACTCTCCGATATATCAAACCCGAAACAATTAATGGTAACGTGTTTGTACGACCTACGTGGGAGATTGCTAAAGAAGGTATGAAACGTTGGGAGTTCACGGCTGTGGGATATTTCACTGGTAAGAAATTGTCTTTCATTGCTATCAAGGATTATGCATATTCAGTATGGAAATGACTTATAGAGGTAAAAGCTACGTCAAATGGTTTTTATTTCTTTAAGTTTGAATCGAAAAAATACGTGACGAATGTTATTGAGGGGGGGTCCGTGGATGTATGCGGCGCAGCCCTTGTTTCTCGAATGTTGGATGGAAAGCATAACTTTAGAAAAATGCAATCATAAAGAGGTACCAATTTGGGTTAAGTTCCGTAACTTACCAACTGAATTTTAGACTCCGGAAGGGTTTCGTACTTTGGCAAGTGCGGTGGGTAGATCGCTATATCCGGATGCATTCACATCAACCATGGAGAGGATTGATTATGCGCAAGTTTGTATCATTTTTGATGTTGATGCTAAATTCAAGGATCATGTATTCATATTACTGTCGTCATCCAATGGTGAGAGTATAATGGATCGTGTAAAAGAAATATTGAATATGAATGGAGGTCGATTATTTGCTCTTCATGTAAATCTTTTGGACATACAGATGGAGATTGCCCGATAGCAAAGAAAGTGGTGCAGCGACCTAAACTGGTCCAGATTTACGTTCCTATACCTCAAGTTGAAGAACAGTGGAAAGAACAAAAGCGTGCGAAGCATGTGGAGGTAACTAATCGAGATAGCCATGTTAAAATAATAACAAGCGAACACAAGGAATGGCTACCACTTCACGGAATGCATCTATGGAGATTGAAGATATGATAGCTGGTAATGCATTTGCTCTCTTGGAGAACTTGAAAATGGAGGAAACTAATGAAGAGGTGATTGGCAATCTTGAATCAAGGAGGGGTCCTATGCAAGCAGCCCCTACAAATGGTGTTAGATGATCCCTATTGCTAGTTGGAACGTGTGTGGTCTTAATAAACAAGACCACCAACAATCTGCCCGTGAACTAATATCATCTTATAATCTTCAGGTATGCGCTTTTATTGAAACTCGAGTCCTTGAAATGAATTCTTCATATGTTAGTAGTCGTGTTCAGCCGAATTGTAAATAGCTTTTTTATTATGGGAATGGTTATGGTCGTAGAATTTGGGTTGGGTACTGGAATTCTGATTTTGTGGATGTATGTATTTTGGGTGGTACGAAATAAATTATTCACTACCGAATAAAGTCTCTTGAAAACAATATGGTGATCTACGTTTCTTTCGCATATGGGTTGAACTATTGGTGAAAGACGAGAGCTTCGGGATTAAATGTTGTCTTTTTCAGAATTGTGGGGGAATGATGTATGGGCCGTGATGGGAGATTTTAATGCAATTATTGACTCGAGTGAGGGATTAGGAGGTAATATGGAGGATGATTTGAATGATAAATTCCAAGCCTGTCTTACAGCTTCTGATCTCATAACTTTACCGATAGAAGGTTCTTGGTTTTCTTGGAGTAATAATCAAGGTGGGGTTGATTCCATATGGCGGAGACTCGACCGGGTAGTAGCTAACCCTGTATGGTTCTCTCAGTTTCCCAATTTGGCATACGGTTGTACTCCTCCTAAAAAGTTTGATCACTCGCCTATTGTGTTTAAAAGTACAATGGGTAGACGTGGTAAGAATCCGTGGTTTCATTTTGATAACGGTTGAAGATGTTTGGAAGCATAATATTTATGGAGTGACGATGCATTCTATTATTTGCAAACTCAAGTTGTTGAAACCTCTTTTTAAGAAGATTAAAAGGCGTACAGGTGATCTTGCAGAGAACGTTAAAGAGGCGAGTTGGTTTCTTGAGATTGTGCAAAGTTTTCTAGCTGATAATCCTAATTTTGAGCCTCTCTTGGAGCTTGAAAATTGTGTCGGATTTTATATACTAAGGGCGGTATCATATGAGCAATTCTTTCTCAAGCAAAGGGCAAAAATTGATCGGTTGAAAGATGGTGACCAATGCACATCATTCTTCTTTAGACGGATGGCTGTTCAGAGAGCTAGATCGCGCATAAATCGTATTGAAGGAATTGGAGGTGTGGATATTGATGATCCGCGGCTTGTTCGCAATGAAATTGTCTCATTTTATGAGAATTTGCTTAGTAAAACTATTGATCCGGAATTATTTGATGGAATCTTTGAACAGTTCATCCATAAAAAATTACAGCCGGAAGAAGCATTACATATTGTGGCACCCACCGAACACCTGTGGCCTGCCACACCGCGACGCTAGCTCGATCCAGTAGACCATCCATCCCTTCTCGAGCCAGCGCTAAGCGTCAGAACTATACCAATACTTCATTTACTGAAATTAAACTTTTACATTCTAATTAAACCAACAATACATCCTTCATCAGTCGTGCATAGACAACTCTATCAATCAAAGGTTATTTCAGACAAACCATATACATACCCAATTATACAGCCCAAAACATAACTCCCTCTAATGGCAATGATCTATGCTTCTTTTATTCCTCATTTCCCCCTTCGTATACAACATACTAAGTTCATCTGAAAAAGAAGAAAGAAGGAGGGGTGAGTCTGAATGACCCAGTGAGGTACAAACAGTTTGCTTTACCTTTGATCTTTGAAACAAGATCTGCAGCGGAAGATATAACAAAAACAAGCATATATATATATATAGCGGGGAGTATATGAGTCAATCAAGATATTAGAAGGGTGAACAATCGATTGTCAAAACAAATTAAGAACGAAGAGAATAACTCATGTACTTTAGAAATCATGTCAAACGATTGTGCTCTGTCTCCCCACTGTCTCATACCAGCAGGAGACTTCACACTTTTCAATGCATACCATATGGTTTCAAGTGTCAGGACTCTAGAGGTGGCTCCTATGGACCCAAGAGGTGGCTCCCGCCGTCGTGTAGCACTTTGCCCCATATAGCACTTAGCTCCCTTCACTCTGTCTTTAAGAGTCAAAGCTTTAAATCAAAAGGAGGGACATATCGCGGATGGGTGGCAGACATCGGGACTCTAGAGGTGGCTCCCGCCATGTAGCACTTTGCGCCGAAACCTCAAGAGCTGGCTCCCACGACGTAGCACTTAGCTCCCTTAGCCGACGGAGTAGAGCCAAGAAGTACAACGGTCTCAACGAGGTGATGAAAGATACAAACTAGGTATTGGTATGACAAGACATAAGGTAATTAACACCGATCAGACCGAAGACCATTTTGAGGCATGACATGTACTATAGACGTGAAAGGAATCATTGTCGAGGATAACGAGATATTGAACCAAACGAGATATTTAGGAATCAACAATTATTATGAACCAATCAATAAGATAATGATAAGACAGTTGTATAACAAAACAAGGCAATCACAATAGGTAAAACAATTAAAGAGCTTTGAATTATGGCGACGGCAGCAAGGTGGTGGAGATGGTGTAGACAGCCGGCGAGGTGGTGGAGGTGAGGTGAAGGGTAGACTAGCGGAGAGGAGGTCTAGACGGTGGCGGACAGGTGATAACCCTCATACAATGTTAAAGGTATATAGATGAAATGGAAGAGTAAAAAGAAGGAAGAAGGGAAAAGATAAAAAATTGACAAAGGAAGAGAAATGGAGATTGCAGTTGCAGCGGCGGACGAGGACTTGCTAATCTAATTAAGTACTAGGTTTTTACTTTTTATCTCTTAATGTTGGGCCAGCCTCAATTACTTTTTTTTTTTGGGCCTTTCCTTTAGCTCTAAAACTTTATTAATAATTCGAATATAAAGAATAAGGAATGGAAGAACTTGTGGCTGGGCCCTTTTCTTAAGTTGATTAATGACTTGGATTATATTTAATGTGTAGAAGTGAATTGCTATGATTTATGAATTTTAAAATTGCCACGTAAATTAACAATAATATACATATAAAAATTAATACTACTTTTTATATATAGATTAATAAATATTTATTTTTTATTTTTAATAGACGCTCCATCTCTCAATTTTTTTTCAAAATTGCCGCTCTCACGCTCCCGCTCCCCCTCCTGACTTATGTGACTTAGGTTCGAACCAAGGATATATCCTGCTAGTCAAATACACCATCATATTCTCTAAGGTACATTATAACTTAACCGAAAGTAGTAAGTTACAATAATCCTCATAATTCTCAATGTTCAGTTTTCTCTCAAATTTCATAGTAATAGGGTAATCAGGTTGAATAACATTCCACAATATTTTCAGAATTAATTGACATATTTAGGTTGGTGATTGGTCATCAAAACGTGGCTGCACAAAAACATTTTTTCTAGAACGGCCAGGATAATTTCAAATATTTTTATAAAATCTCCAGCTTCTTTAAAAATTCTCAAATTTAAAGTAAAATCTCCTAACACCTTTACATTCATATAGTAAAAGTTTCAGAGCAATCTAAAATCTTCAGTTTGGTCGAATAAGCTCAAAACAGTAACCTTTCAAAATCCCGTAGAGCAGTCTGGCAGTGTTATTCATATATTTTTAGAAAATTCCACAGAGCTCCAATGGTTTCCAAACTTTATAGAGAGGCTCGAAACACGTGCTTGTGTGTACAGAAAATTTCACAAGATTAAATTCTCACGTTTAGTCACTTAAATATAGCCTTGAACAACTAAAGCAGAAACTAAAATTTTAGAAACTGGTTCTCATGCAAATCAAGTTAACTAAAATACATATATGTGATAGCTACTTCCATTTTCAGGTATTCATGTGTTCTCATCTCAAGTTCAACAATTTAATCAAATTAATCCGTTCTTAAAATAACTCATTCAAAGGCAAAGAAATCAAGAATCAACTTACCAATTCACCAAGTGGGAATAGAATGGGAGGATAATGAGTTGAGTTTCTTCCTTGAAGTCTTTCTCTAAAGTTTTTGCAAGATTTCGGATGGAAAGATATTGAATAAGGTATGATAAGAGGAATGGCAGTGAGTAGTGAGTAACCAATGGCTGCAAAAATCCTTCTCTTGCCACGTTTGAATTGGAAGTAGGAGGTGTAACATTCCAATTCATTTTTCCAACAACTCTTGTAGTCTCAGCTGCTCTCACTCTTCTTCCAATTTCAGATAATTGAAATTCTTCTTTATCAACTCCATTAAGGTAACTAGATTTGATATGTATGTATGTGGGGCATTTGAGGCTGAGGTGTTTGGCAAGGTGGGTGTGGCAACACCACTTGAATGACACGGATGAAAGAAAGGAGCATGAGATGTCCCTTTATAAATTTTTAGCTTCACCCCCTTTGCAAATGCATTAAATACTTGATATATAAACATATATATTGCTTAAACATAATATATATTGCTTAAAGCATACAACACAATTCAGTCTACAACTATTTGTAAATATTACTAACCTATTTTACGTATTGCGAGTGGATAGTTTTAGTGTGCAAGTGAATAACTAAACATATGTAGACACGTTCGCGTGACTAAAATAGAATAGGTTATGCATTTCAATTATATCTGAAACATAAATTAGCGAGAATTATAGCTCTTACCTTAGCCTCTATAAAATTAAGAGTCGGGAATATAGGGTGTTACAATCCCCCCTCCTTGGGAGAATTCGGCCTCCAAATTCAAAAAAAAAAACAAAAACAAAAAACAAACATTGATGAAACTTCGCTCTCTTAATATTCTTCTTCACGTTCCCATGTCGCATCTGTCACGTGTGGTTCTTCCAGACTCTATGAGTAGTCATTGTCAGTTGATCTTCACTACTATGAACTTCGTACTAAACTATATCTTATTTTATTGATAGATGAAATTATATGAGTTCGAACAAGCTAGGGTTTAGATATTTCTCGGGTTCAAGACTAAGAATGTAGAGAGGACACTCAATCCTCTCAAGTATAAATGTTCATGGGAAAAATGAGTTAGATCAATAGGAGACTTAATTAGGACATAAGTCCTCAACATTCTGAAGTGACGAGATATATAAAAAAAATTGGCTTAAAAATCACTTTTGACGGGCTGCAGCATTCGAATAAAGGCATTCAAGATCATGACAGGAATCAGGTTCAATTGCTCGAGTTAAGGGTATAAAGTTCAAGGATTTCAAGATAATTGAGCAATACAATAAAGGGGGTTAAGAGAAGCGATGGTCGATTGTTTTTGAATCCTAAGGAGGAAAAGGTATATAACGTACTCGACGAGGTCAAAAATTGAGAATATATGTTTTTTTTTCCAAGCAAAGGAAGCATTGGATGCACAAAGTTTCACAACAACCAAATCAAGTTTCAAAGGGTTCAAGAATATAATATCAATGACGAGGGAGTTGATCAATAAAAATAATTTGAAACGATATATAGTTGGAAAAGAAGATAGAATTTCACAACAATGACGAAGTCAAAAGTAAGGATTAGCAATCAAGAGACGTATTTGCGGAGAAAATACAGGATACTCAAAGGTGGAATGGGAAACGGTATATTTGAAGACTTCTGAGGGAGGCCTCGGTATTACCCCACTCCTTCCACAAAATCAGGCGCTTATGGTGAAACATATATGGGCTCTCCATGTTGATAATGGTTCTTCAGTTTGGGTTGCATGGGTTAGAGAGAACGGATTGAAGTATGAATCCTTTATGTTTGTGGAGTTGGCGACAATTATTGAAACTGAGGCCTTATACATGCATTCCAATACAACGTTGGGAACGGGTCTACATTCCTACTTTGGCGTGATCCGTGGCACACTGATGGAATACTTGGAAGGAAATATCCAAATGGACCACTACAAACGGGACTACCAATTGATGTGAAGATTGAAAATGTAATTGTGGATGGTCAATGGTCATCGCCAGCGGTGACGAGGTTTGAAATACAACAAATAAGCTCACATCTGCCTTTAATTTATCCGGATAGAGAAGGCTGGGTAAGCTGGAAACTAACCAACTCGAGTAAATTTACTACGACATCGGCTTACACTATCTTTAAGCAATCTGAACCTAAGGTTGGATGGGGATCATTGCTACTTGGACCAGGTAAGATACCTAGACACACCTTCATATTATGTGATGATAATAGGGTTGAGACACACAACCATCGGTTCTTTGAGTGTGAATATTCACAAAGTTGTTTATCTATTCTACATAGAGAAGTTAAGTTCATTTGGCCGCAAATGAACTGGGGAAGAGGGATCTTATGGGCTGCTCGGAAATGGCGTGGAAAACACTCGGTAAATTGCTCCTACCGCATCCTTCTAGCGACTTTGGTATATTCATTATGGAAAGAAAGGAACATGCGCATCTTTGACAATCACCGACAAAATCCTGAAGTAGTTGCCACATGCATCATCAACTTGGTCAAGGACAAGCTATTCACCATGTATATGGATGATTCTCTTCAAAATAGGGCGGTAAAGAGATTATGACATATAGCTTGGTAGAGCATATTTTGTTAAATTGTTTGGATGTGTATTTTTCATTTTGGTATTATTGGATGTAGGTATAGCTAGTATGCTAGCTATGTTGGTGCGGTAAGAACCATTCCCTTATGCGCTTTTTTGTATCATCTTTACTTACATATATGAAATTGAACCTTTAACCGAAAAAAAAAAGAATGGCCAAGACATAATTTTTGACTAAGACCATTGATCCTTAGAAGCAAATGGATCAATGCACAAAGGGTTAGGGAGAAAGTTTAAGTTTAAATAGAAGAGTTCTCAAATGTAAAATATTCAATTTGGTATCCAAGAATAGCGATTATAATGAAGTATAATGCTTGAGAGGTGAACAAGAGCCAAAAGAAAATATCAAATAATAAAGGTTTCAAGAATAATGATAATGTAAAACTTGAAATTGGATAGGATTCCAGATGTTGAGTATGATAAGGTTTCCAGTTAAATGATGATTACTCTGGAAATCAAAATGCTTCAAATGTCGATAATAACAAGAAGAAATTAAATCCTATAAACGATACAACAAGATTAGAGCTTAGAAGACTATCAAGATATGGCTATAGGTAATTCCGACGAGTAGATGTCTTATGAAGGGTAATCATCAATAACGAAGAACATAACTTGGTTCAAGCAATATAGTGCTTACTCACTTTAACTTGTGGTTACCACTAACGTAAGCAATCGTTCGAAATTTCCCTCACCCTATAAAGGAATGAAAACGTGTTCGTAATTCTTAGATTAGGTTCAATCCTAGATCAATACTATAATTGTAGTGAATCTCATGTTGGCTAGCTATCCCAACAAAGATTTACCACAATTAAAATATTGACTTACTAATATAACTAATCATCCATAGACATGTCTAATAAACTCAATCTACTATGTTATTTGGGTCCGAGGAGCCTACCCTTGTATAGCCTAGGATAATCGTATTTATCTCTAGTAGACAGCTAAAAGATGTAGTTCAAAAGATGAAATTTCCCGAGCGCACAACCAATGATCTCTTGACATCATCCATATCAATTTTTTTTTCCTTGAAACTTTCTTATCTTAGATACCCTTTATTTCACCATCCTATTTATATATCTAAACTTGTCTTCCAACCTTATACATCTTCAAAACTTCATCTTCTAACTTCAACAGATCACAACCTCACACCACAGTCCAAAGATCTTATCTTAGTATAGCTCGGCTACTAACCCAAGCTCTGATACCACCAATTGTGGCGCCCACCGAACACCTATGGCCCGCCACACCACGACGCTAGCTCAATCCAGTAGACCATCCATCCCTTCTCGAGCTAGCGCTAAGTGTCAGAACTATACCAATACATCATTAACTGAAATTAAACTTTTACATTCTAATTAAACCAACAATACATCATCCTTCATCAGTCGTACATAGACAACTCTATCAATCAAAGGTCATTTCAGACAAAATATATACATACCCAATTATACATCCCAAAACATAACTCCCTCGAATGGCAATTATACTTTTTCTCTCTCTAGAAAAAAATGCTCTCTCCTCTCTCTAGAATTTTTTAAATTTTCTAGTGAGTTCATGGCGAATTCATCATCTACGTGTAGTTTGTTTTCATCTTCTTCATCAATTCATGCAAACTCTCCTTCCTTACAACGATTCTCGCCTGATTTTGAAACTATTACTCAACGTGTTCCGTAGTTTGATCAAAGTTTTAAGATTCCTGATTTCTTAAATTTGGTGAAAAGGGTTGATGGCTATGAAGGTAAAGAGGAAGAATTTCGTGCAACTCCATCTCCGGATGTATCAAGATCAGCTTTTGCAATGGTTACAAATCAATCTCCATTATCGGATCTACAAAACAATTCAAATTTGCAAATATAGTTCCCTCACCCATTTTAATTCGTGAAAAATTGAATGGAGGGCGTAAATATGGTGATATGGCTGGTGATTCTTCATCAATGGTGGTGGTGGACGAAAATAACACATTATTTTTGTCCATACATGAAAAGAAGAAGACTCCTTTGATTGAGGAGACATCAAATCTCGCACAAATTTTAGTTAATCAATGAACAAAAATGTTTTGAAAAAAAAATGATAATTGACGAGCTTCTCACCCATCTCAGGACTTGCTCCCGTCTGAGCGCGCTTAACTTTAGAGTTTTGATTGAACTTTGTACACGATAGCTTTCCACTAGTCACCAGGTCAATATATTTCATGCACTACATGCTGCTTACGTGTCATTTATATGTCACGATGAATGTAAATATGCGACACAGAAAATATAAGGCACAAACGTATAACACGTATTAAGCTAGCAGCTGCAAATAATTCATTGAATATAATAATATTAAACTTAACAAAACTTCACGATTAAGTTTGTTAGCCGACTTAGAAGTTTTAAAAGGTTTCTGGACAAAACAAAATGGAAAGAAACGTAAGGAAAAGAAAGAAAAAGAGAGAAGAAAGAAAAGAAAGAAAAGAGAGGAAAAATAGGGAAGGAAGAGTAATAGGTAGGGCTGTTAGGAAGACCATGTGTATTTTCTCTCTCTAGAAAAAATGCTCTCTCCTCTCTCTAAACTTTTTTGAATTTTTTAGTGAGTTCATGGCGAATTCATCTTCTACATGTGGTTTGTTCTCGTCTTCTTCATCAATTCATGCAAACTCTCCTTCATTACAACGATTCTCGCTTGATTTTGAAACTATTACTCGACTTGTTCCGTCTTTTGATCAAAGTTTTAAGATTCCTGATTTCTTAAATTTGGTTAAAAGGGTTGATGGTTATGATGCTAAAGAGGAAGAATTTCGTGCAACTCCATCTCCGGATGTATCAAGATCGGCTCTTGCAATGGTTACAAATCAATTTCCATTATCGGATCTACAACACAATTCAAAATTTGCAAATATAGTTCCCTCACCAGTTTTAATTCGTGAAAAATTGAATGGAGGGCGTAAATATGGTGATATGGCTGGTGATTCTTCATCAATGGTGGAGATGGACGAAAATAATAACACCAAGGTAACATTATTTTCGTCCATACATGAAAAGAAAAAGGATCCTTTGATTGAGGAGACATCAAATCTCACACAAAAGGAAGGAATCTTGGCAGATTTGGAAGGGATTTCTTTCCCTTCTCTCAATCCATCTAAATGAAAATGTTAAGGTAAATACTAATGAAAATGTTGATTTTATGAATTCATTCTCTTCATCTTCTCGAACAACTCTTCGATATATTAAGCCCGAAACTATTAATGGTAATGTCTTCGTTCGTCCGACGTGGGATATGGCTCAAGAAGGAAGGAAAAGGTGGGAGCACACGGCTGTTGGGTATTTTCTTGGTAAGAAGTTATCGTTTATGGCTATCAGAAAGTATGCCTTCTCGGTTTGGAAGGGACTTCGAGAAGTAAAAGCCACGTCCAATGGGTTCTACTTCTTTAAATTTGAATCGGATTCCTTTATGATGAATGTTATTGAGGGAGGCCCTTGGTTGTATATGGGGCAGCCATTATTTCTTGAAAAATGGAAGGAAGGTATGTATCTTGAAAAGAGGAACCATAAGGAGGTGCCAATATGGGTAAAATTCCGAAATATTCCGACAGAATATTGGACAACGGAGGGTTTGAGTACTGTAGCTAGCGGTGGGACGTCCGCTCTATTCGGATGCGTTCACTTCATCGATGGAGAGGATAGATTATGCTAGAGTTTGTGTTATCATTGACATAAACTCTAATTTTAAGGATCATGTTTATATGCTATTACCGTCAAGAGATGGAGAGTATAATGGCTCATGTAAAGTTCACATTGAATATGAATGGAGACCAAGAATATGCTCGGTGAAAAATTTCGGACATAAGGATGGGGAGTGCCCGTTAGCTAAAAAAGTTATCCAACGCCCTAAACCGGTACAAATCTTTGTACCGAAAGTTAACAAGGAAGAAAAATGGCAAGAGCCAAAAAGTAATCGGAAGAACTTGGAGATGCCAAAGGAGAAATCAGCCAAGGAAATTCAAGAGCCTAATGTCACTACACATCATTATGACAATAATCCTTTTGCCCTATTGGAGAATTTGGAGTCGGATGAAGGAAATATGGAAGATGTGAATTTATTTGATTCTATACGGGGTCCTATGCAGCCCCTATTGATGTTGATAGATGATCCCAATTGCATGTTGGAATGTCCGTGGTCTAAACAAAGTAGACCACCAACAATCGGCTCGTGAGCTGATTTCTTCTTGTAATTTACAGGTATGTGCTCTTATTGAAACTCGAGTGGCGGAAAGCAACTCACATTTTATTAGTAGTCGTATTCATTCCACGTGGAATTGGTATATGAATTATGGGAGTGGTCCGGGAAAACGTATATGGATTGGGTGGGACCAAACGTGTGTGGATGTTCATATTATTGATGAAGCTGAACAGATTATTCATTGCCAAATTATTTCTCTTGAGGATAATTTGAGTGTATTTATTTCTTTTGCATATGAGCTTAATACTATTGGTGAAAGAAGAGAGCTTTGGGATAATATCTTGGCCTATTCGGTAATACGAGTTGATGCTGCATGGGCTGTTTTGGGAGACTTTAATGCTATTATAGATGAAAGTGAAGCCTTGGGAGGAAGGGCGGCGGGGGAAACTAGTGATGAATTCCAAGCTTGTCTTTCTGCATCGGATCTTACTACTCTTCCGATGGAGGGATCAATGTCACCATCAAAAGCAAGATTTTAATGGATTTTGTCATAGCTATGGCAAAAAGGGTTTCCTCATAGTCAACGGCCCCTTTATGACTATATCCTTTCCCATCACCTCGGCCTTTCCATTGTAATCAGTCTTCCTTCTTGTAGATGCAAGCTTTACCCCTTTCTCCTCCGACGGCCAAGCAGGTATCAGGCAAAAACCCTAAATCGCAGGTCACGTCCGGACATGCCAATCAGACTGAACAACAATTGACTTTCGAACGTGAGGATCCCCACGTTCGAACGTCTCAAACAGGTACTGTGTTTAAGGAACATAAGACAAAGGAAAATCTCTCGGATCATTCCTTCATGGTTGGGAATATATGTGTTAATCCTAGCCTGGATACTGATAATCATTTTTGTAATCATAAACGAACTTCATTGCGTTATATTCCACTGGAAAAGTTTAATTGTAAATGCTTTGTCCGACCAACCTGGGATCATGCTAGGGCCGGATTGAATCGGTGGGAGAATACCCTTGTGGGTTACTTTATTGATTAAAAGTTGTACTTCCTCGGAGTTAAGAATTATGTTCTATCAGTGTGGAAAGGATTAAAGGAGGTTAAAGCTACGAGTAGCGGTGTTTTCTTTTTCAAGATTGAATCTAAAACAAAAATGACAGAAGTCTAAGAAGGAAGACCTTGGTTATATCAAGGCCAAGCTTTTTTCCTTGAGAAATGGCGGACGGGAATGATTTAGAGAAGAAGGAGCATAAGGAAGTTCCGGTATGGGTGAAATTTAACAATCTGCCTGCAGAATTCTGGACTACTGAGGAGTTAAGTATTGTTGCAAGTTCAGTAGGACGTCCATTATATCCAGATGCGTTCACGCTATCAATGGAGCGAATTGATTATGCTAGGGTATGTATTCTTATGACTATAGGGGTGTTGGGAAAATGATTCAAAATCGAACCCAAATTGGTACGCAGCGGAATTAAAATAGAGACCTAGCTCTTATGCGTACATGCATGACATAAAAAATTAAAGCATACATACTATGACTTAAAGCAATTAATTAAACACTTTAATTAATAATTATTATTGTCTATCTACAGCTAACAATTAAAAGACTACATAATTAAACACTTTAATTAAAATCAATAATTGAATAACTATAAAACCAATAACATTTGAAAATGAAGAAAGCAAACCTTACACCGAAGATTGGAACTTGCCGGTAGAAGAAGAACTCGTTCACCGCAAAGCCTTCTTCGCAATGCCTCAACAAACTCATGAGTGTGGGCTCCAAAAAATACTACTAAAATAAAACTCCTTAAAATGAATTTTATTTTCTTAAAGACTAGCTTGTTCTTGAAAAATTGTTCAAGAACTACTTGTCTTTGTTGTGTTTTGTGCATTTGAACTTCCAAATGACACCCCTTTATATAGGGTGAAAAAGAAATGAAGAGACATTAAAAAATTCATGTGGGATGTTAAAGAAAACAAGTGGGGTGGAAAAAACAAAGAAACTTTCGGTGCCCATTTCAGCTGGTGGGCCGCGCGTGAACAGTATGCGCGTGCTGTTCACGTTGTTACTATTCACATTTTTTTTAATCACTATTTAATTAAATATCTTTTTCCAAACATATTTCCCACATTAATTTTTCATCTAAGTTCAAACTTATCCATCTAATAGATACTTTAGTATTTATTCGTAGAGTTTCAATTTGAAGTTTGCGAAGGGACCTTAGGGAAAATTAATTTTAGCTCCAAGTAAATTAAATCAAATTATCATCACATGATAATATTTAATATTATTTAACAATATTTAATTCCACTAAATAAATATTGTTGCACTCTAAAATTAACTTCAATTTATTTTTGAGTTCCCATTCTTTCGTAAAGAAATATTTCATTAACTCCTCTATTAAAATATCCATGAAGAAATAAAATTGAGACTACTTTTATTTTATTTCTCACATCTTATCCTATAATGCTCAATTTGCTTCTTATCAACTTTCCAAATGAAAAACTATTTTTCATATAATTTCAGCGACACTTCACTTGAAACAATTTGGCCAAAGTTTTAGAAAAGTCGAATATTGCAAATCCATTATAGGAGATATATCTTATCTCTTATAGAGATTATAGACCCCATATGAATGTCCTTTCCAATCACATTTTTTTGTCATTACCCAATGTATAAAGTATATTGGTCACCGAAGACCTCACTTCTAAATACATCAAAGCAATGTGCACTAGATGCATTAGTCCACGACAATCATAGGATTAAGAGTTATTGTTCAAAATTATTTATTTTCGATAGTAGTCAAAATAAATAATTTGATTGGTCCGGTTCAGTGTTTCAATCTAATTGATTTACACGAATATACTATATATGGAATCCCTATTCCCATGATTAAGACAAATCATTGAATATAGCATATTATAGTCTTTAGCAGATAAGACGCCCATTCTTATCACCGACTATAACCAATTTATAATAACACATGATATACGTAATCCAAGTCTTTCATGGAACATCACTTCCATTTGGATTCTCATATGTAATTATGGACTATGCCTATCCCATAGGACATTTAGTAATACTCATAACTTCTAATATATATTATTTATCTATTCATAATAAACACATTAAATAATTGGATTTTAGGGTACATTCCTAACAATCTCCCACTTGCCCTTAAAACCAATTAGCAGTATATCCAGCATACTCATCCCATTTAGATAAATAAAACTCTTTTGTGTCAACACTCTAGAAAGGGAATTTGTCAGATTATACATGAAAACTAATTTGGTTTCTACAATCGCATTGTAGTCTACATATTCTCTAATATGTGATACTTTCAATTATGACTACTAGAATATATAGAATTAACTACGCAACCAAATATCACATCGGTATATGATTGGTATTAGTCAAATTCTAATAACATCTAGTTCATAAAAATTTCTTTTAAGCCAATAAGCTATTTTAGCAACTTCATAAGTCGCGGCATATTCAGCTTATGTAGTTGAAAATGGTTAATTCATAATTATACATTTCTCCAACCAATAGTTCCTTACAGTAAAAGGTAAATACATATGCCAGTGGAGTGATCACTTATCTAAATAAATACTTGATCTTGTGTATCTAATAAGTTTCAACTCTTCACTGAGATAGATCATCATATAACATATAGTCCTTCTCAAGTACTATAATATATGATTCACTCCTAGCCAGTGTGGTTTATAATTTAATTGATAACTGTTGACCTTTATGTAATACTCAAACCACATAAGACAATCCAAAAAAATATGTGGTACTATCTCATGTGTTCTTTCTTTAGAGAAAGATTAATTTCAAACTTAAAAGGAGATAAACCCTTCTTGAAATCCATCACATCATACTTCGTCATTATCTCTTATATGCAAAATGTGATTATTTTAGCACTTCGTTCTTTTAAAAACATTGCTAACTTCACATAGGTCATCTATATCAATCTTATTCAGACAACCAAAACTTGGCAACAGATAATATTCATACATCATTCATAATGATTAGGATATTGTCTATATATTGTACTAAGAACATTATAACTCTCAGGATGTCTCTTATATACACTTAGGACATCCGGCATTTATTCAAATTCAAAATTTGATAGCTTCTAATTTTGATGTTTCATGATATAGACGTTTATCTAAGTCCATAAATGGACTACTTCAGTTTTCATGCCATATGCACCATGACTTTTCAACTAAAAGATCATTGAGTTGTAACATATAATATTTTTCTTGAAGGTGCCCATTCAAGAATATTGTCATCATAGCCATTTCTTAACTCATAATCATAATGAGAGTAATGGACAGGAGTATCATTCTGGATTTAAGCATGACTACTGGCTGACAGGTTTTATCATATAAAACTTCACCAATATCTTTGCTTAGAGGTTCTCTACCTTCCAATCCATTCCTTTCTTTCTCTTGTAGACTCATTTACATCTCATGAGTTTAATGCCTTTTGGCTCCTCTACAAGTTATCATACATATGTTAGTTTGACGCATTAGTCAACATCTATATCTAGTAGAGCTACATCGTTGCTAAGAGTATCAGATTCATATTCAGGTTCCACCCCTAGGGTCTCCTGAAGATATCTGTCATGTTAATGATAATACTCCCACTACATTGTGGCTCACTCAAGTATATTAGACCCACAATCAATAATTATATTGGATACATCTTATGTCCCAATTATGTTCTCAATTATTCTAGGTTGTCAACATGTAGTATCTCATACTATCATCCTCAGAAATACAAGTTCATTTTAACTCTTGTGGTTAATCAGTAGTCCATCATCTAGATACTTAGTATTTGTACTTTACAAAATACTCGTAATGATTGAACTATAGTATTAACCACCCTTTGTTTCTTTAGGACACTCTAGAGACAAATATACCTTTGTCATTTATTTATCTTTGTCAAGATCCTTCCCCAACATATGTGCTTGAACTTAAAATCAAGCTTAACCCAATCAATGGTTCCACAATTATCTCAGGAACTGACTTATAAACAAGTACAATAGGTTGTAACTATTTGAATACAGATCCCAAAAAAGGAACTTTTTGGAAGAGTCATAAAACTGATCTTACCATTTTCTCTAATGTCCTATTTCTTGTTATCTGCAACACTATTCAACTAGAGTTACCTAGTACAATAAGTTGAGATCTTATCTCATTTGCAATTAAGAAATCCAAGAACTCTTTAGACAAATGTTGATCATTGTGATCATATCAAAATGGTTATACGTTCATCTAATTAATTCTCGACATGAGTCTTAATCAATTTGAACTATTCAACATTTTAAGACTTATGTATCATATACATATACAAATGCATTGAGTAATCATCTCGCATGAAAAACTCAAAGAACTCTATTGACTTAAACACGAATTGATTCACAATCATCAGTGTAAACCAATCAAGCAATGTTAGCAGCACAATTGGTTTGGCCTATGGCCTCATAGTCATTATATCTTCCACAACATGATTCGCAGACTGGTAGGCCCTTCTACATCCAATGAACATTTAAGTCCATCATAAATCAGTCTTTAGATCATATCAGGATTAATATGACTTACTGCTAATCATACACTTTATTAGTCATTAGAGATCATGTTTCTAATGGTAAGTCACATACTTGTATCTAGAATTATGAACAGAGTATTTAACAAAATAAAAAATAATATCTTTCCTAGTACCTTTACTAATAAACAATTTATTATGAATAACTTTTATTCTTTTAAATATTAGTGAGCCAAACATTCACTATATTAACAGAAATTATGTTTCTACAAATAAAGGTACATAAAGACATTATTCAAGACCAATACTTTACTCTAAAGCATAAACCCTATTTTTGTTAATTGATATACTCGTACCATCTTTCTTTAGTTCTCAGCACTCATTTCTTCCATAGAGTCATGCAATATATAATCTCATTATTTATTACACAGTGAATTATAAAATTCACAAAAGATCAATACATGGAAGTTTAGGATCCTATCCTATTGGGGTTGACTGACAATTATTATACTAAGGAATTCTAGTTTATTCATTCACCTCATCATCTTCATGATGTGTTTATTGATCTAGTATTCCTTAAGACATCTTGGTAATGTTCAACTTACTCATTACCCATGTCTAACTGTCCAATCCCGCCATTAAACGTCTCCTTGAAAAAATAATTTTTTTTTTCAGAAGAACCATCTCTTGCATCAAGTGCTTGAGAATGGTTGACTAAGTGGTCTGGATATAGCTTTTAGTCATCTCAATGACTTTAGGTGACCATTCATAATGGTCCGCAACAGTCAATGATTAATTGTCAATTGGAACTAAAAGAACATGTAGATATATGAACGAGTTTATATATACCATAAGTAGATACACTTTCAAGATTCACATTCCACTTGACATATCTAGACCTTAGGAACTAATGTTCTCGAAATACGATTGTAAAGGACCAGCTAACGCAATTATGAAATAAATAAATTATAAACAAGTTATGAGTCGAGTCTTTAGCAATAAAAACCAAATATGGGATCCACAAACCACATTTTGGTACATGCAATGATGACCTGGTTTTATACATTTTCCTTTCTGGCGGCAGGACCGAAAAATGTAATAAGTTTAGGCAAGAACATTTCTCAATTAATATGTTTTTCTCTTGTAACTCTTACTAAACATCATTAACCCACCATATTAATCTTCAGCCTTTGGGATGACATAAAAGAGCTCCTCGGGGAGGCTAATATGTTTTCCCAATCAAGTGTACACCATTACTTAGATATTCATATGGTATTCAAGATACTCCACGACAGCGTGATCGCACTCGTTTACGCATACTTCAATCCACCCATCAAGGATCTAATCTTGTAACCTTGAGTGAATACCTTCCTCAGGGAATAATATTCACTTGCTACATCGTTAGACCAGTAATGGAGGCCATGAGAATTCAACTCTTGAATCTCTCTCCCACTTGATATTTCAAAACTCGTGGATTTTTCATTATCATATAATGAATACATTAAATAATAATAAGTACTAATCAAATTAGAATTTCCAAGAAATTTAATTAAAGAGGAAAAATTCAACTATTTGAATTATATGATCTCATCAAAACGTTTCTCCTTATCTTGGAAAATACTCCCACTCAACCATTATGTCAAAAACAATTTGACATCATATATTTAAACAATTTAAATAAAATATTTAATCAAATCAAATCTATCATGTTGAATAAATATATTAATGTTATAAACATGTATTCATACTTTTAAACAATTGATCTAATCAAAATAAGCATGCTTTAAGAATCATAAAAATTTTACATGTTAAAAACATTAATATCTAGAATCTAATTCCATAAAATTCCATAGTATCATTTAATTTTAAACATGTAAACATGTCTCACATGTACGGATCAAGAGCTGAGGCTCTGATACAACTTGTTGTGGAACTCAGAGCCATATTCCACCAAAAAAATAGAGAGTAAATATTGTATTAGAAAACCACACTAGTTTTAATTCCCAGGAAAGATTGGAGGCGTCACAACGGTCGCACTTAAAACCCAATCTCCTAGACAGAATTAACTAGATTTAATTCCCAGGAAAGATTGGAGGCGTCACAACGGTCGCGCTTAAAACCCAATCTCCTCGACAGAATTAACTAGACGAATTTAATAGCACAATATAATACTACAACTATAACTAACAATTGATCCAATCATACAAGAATGCTTATATCATAATAATCGATACATGTCTAAAGCTTTAATATCTAGAATCAAAATTCTAAAATAAATAACATCTCATCATGCCAATATGTCTCACATGTACGTATCAAGAGTCTGGCTCTAATACCAGTTGTTGGGAAAATGATTCAAAATCAAACCCAAATTGGTACGCAGCGGAATTAAAATAGAGATCTAGCTCTTATGCGTACATGCATGACATAAAAAATTAAAACATACATACTATGACTTAAAGCAATTAATTAAACACTTTAATTAATAATTATTATTGTCTATCTACAGCTAACAATTAAAAGACTACATAATTAAACACTTTAATTAAAATCAATAATTGAATAACTATAAAAACAATAACAATTGAAAATGAAGAAAGCAAACCTTACACCGAAGATTGGAACTTGCCGGTAGAAGAAGAACTCGTTCACCGCAAAGCCTTCTTCGCAATGCTTCAACAAACTCATGAGTGTGGGCTCCAAAAAATACTACTAAAATAAAACTCCTTAAAAGGAATTTTATTTTCTTAAAGACTAGCTTGTTCTTGAAAAATTGTTCAAGAACTACTTGTCTTTGTTGTGTTTTGTGCATTTGAACTTCCAAATGACACCCCTTTATATAGGGTGAAAAAGAAATGAAGAGGCATTAAAAAATTCATGTGGGATGTTAAAGAAAACAAGTGGGGTGGAAAAAACAAAGAAACTTTCGGTGCCCATTTCAGCTGGTGGGCCGCGTGTGAACAGTATGCGCGTGCTGTTCACGTTGTTACTATTCACATTTTTTTTAAATCACTATTTAATTAAATATCTTTTTCCAAACATATTTCCCACATTAATTTTTCATCTAAGTTCAAACTTATCCATCTAATGGATACTTTAGTATTTATTCGTAGAGTTTCAATTTGAGGTTTGCGAAGGGACCTTAGGGAAAATTAATTTTAGCTCCAAGTAAATTAAATCAAATTATCATCACATGATAATATTTAATATTACTTAACAATATTTAATTCCACTAAATAAATATTGTTGCACTCTAAAATTAACTTCAATTTATTTTTGAGTTCCCATTCTTTCGTAAAGAAATATTTCATTAACTCCTCTATTAAAATATCCATGAAGAAATAAAATTGAGACTACTTTTATTTTATTTCTCACATCTTATCCTATAATGCTCAATTTGCTTCTTATCAACTTTCCAAATGAAAAACTATTTTTCATATAATTTCAGCGACACTTCACTTGAAACACTTTGGCCAAAGTTTTAGAAAAGTCGAACATTGCAAATCCATTATAGGGGATATATCTTATCTCTTATAGAGATTATAGACCCCATATGAATGTCCTTTCCAATCACATTTTTATGTCATTACCCAATAAATAATTTGATTGGTCCGGTTCAGTGTTTCAATCTAATTGATTTACACGAATATACTATATATGGAATCCCTATTCCCATGATTAAGACAAATCATCGAATATAGCATATTATAGTCTTTAGCGGATAAGACGCCCATTCTTATCACCGACTATAACCAATTTATAATAACACATGATATACGTAATCCAAGTCTTTCATGGAACATCACTTCCATTTGGATTCTCATATGTAATTATGGACTATGCCTATCCCATAGGACATTTAGTAATACTCATAACTTCTAATATATATTATTTATTTATTAATAATAAACACATTAAATAATTGGATTTTAGGGCACATTCCTAACAAGGGGCGGACTTTTAAGATGAAATATATATGTTGTTGCCATCGGAATTAGAAGAATATCATGGTACTTGTAGGATAAGGATTGAATATGAATGGAAGCCTCTATCTTTTACTTTGTGTAAATCCTTTGGGCATAGCTCTCAACAGTGTCCTATGAATAAGAAGGAAGAGAGACCCCTGGTATTTATGTACTTAATGTTAGGTATATGCCAAAGTTGGAAGAGAAAATGGCGAAAGCAATAATTCTCTCTCTAAACTTACATCCCTAAATCGACCGATAATGGCTTCATCTTCTACTATTCTGAAATCGTCTTCATCCGCATCTTCTCCGACCTTTAGCTTATCAGATTTCGAATCCATAGCCAAGAAAATCCCATCTTTTGGAAATCAATTTAATGTACCCGACTTTATTTCTTTAGTTGAGCGAATTGACGGGGTTAAGTTGCCGGCCGTAAATCACGATGCGGTCTCGAGAGAGAGAAATATCCCGACGGATGCCGACTCTCAATCGGCTGTTGTTTCATCTTCAGCATGTTCAAACGTTCATGGTACCTCTTCGCCTCTAGGGATAGAACACTCAGATGGTCTTTTGGCTCTGACTGAAGTTCATAAGATGGAGAATAGGGCTTCTTTCCCTATTCCCTCTTCGCCGGGTTTGAATCGATCTTAGATCAAATTGGTAAATTCCCCTTTTTCGAATTCGATTTCTCCCCCAATATCTACGCGTTTCGCAAATGTGGTTTCATCTCCCTCTCTTTACAAAAATCGAACCTTTGGTAATTTGGGATCTATTGAATTTCTACCGCCTTTGGCTAGGTTACCCACTTGCACTCAAGTTTCAATTATCTCAGACGTGACGCCGGTTGACAAAGTTGCGGTTGGTGCTACATTCAATCAACCATCTTCTCAGCGACCGATTGAACCAAGAAGACGTTTCTAGGACTTGGAGAGTCTAGAGGCAGTTTTGTATCGGAGATTGGTAATAATATTTTGAATGAGGAATTTGTTGGACTTGTAGGAAAATCCATGACTAAAGATCAGAACCAACAGGATGTTATGGTAGCTTCAATTGGTGAGAATTTGATTGGGACTGAAACAGGGGATCAGACTGAAAGAAGTACAGCCCCAGTTAAATTCATGGTGAGTGACATTTGTGTTGGACAGAACTCTTCAACCTGAGCTGAAACAGTTACATCCAAACGTAACATTCTTCACTATGTCCAACCCGAAGTTATCAATGGACAAACCTTTGTTCGTCCAAAATGGGAAATTGCTCAATCAAGTATGCAACGCTGGACCAATACACTAGTGGGATATTTCATCGAAAGGAAGCCTTATTTTGTTGGTGTTAAGAGAAATATGTCAATTCGATTTGGAAGGGGTTGATTGAGGTTAAGGCAACACAGTCGGGTTTTTATTTCTTTAAATTTGACTCATTGGAATTGATGAATGAGGTGCTGGAAAGAGGACCATGGTTGTATGAGGGTCAAGCTCTTTTTCTCGAAACATGGCGAGAAGGTTTGACACTTGAGAAGAAGGTTCATAAGGACGTACCAATTTGGGTTAAAATGCGCCATCTTCCGGCGGAATACTGGACTCTAGATGGGCTGAGTACGGTAGCTAGTGCCGTGGGCAGACCTCTTTACCCGGATGCGATTACTATAAACGTGGATAGGATAGATTATGCTCGGGTTTGTATCAATATAAATGTTAATGCTACATTTCCGGATCATATCCTTATGCTATTACCCTCAGCTAATGGAGAATACAATGGAACCTGTAAGATCGATCTTGAGTATGAATGGAAACCTTCAGTTTGTAAAAATGCATATCCTTTGGTCACTTAGAACAAAGCTGCCCCAAGGCAAACAAAACTACGAGACCTCTTGTCCATATTTACATGCCAAAGAAGATGAAAGATGACAATTCAGAGGCTATTAAGGAGAAAGTTGGTAAGGATTGGAACATTGAATCTCGTCGAAGGATCCCTAACCGAGATAAAGAGTCGAAGAAAGAGAAGGATGAAGATGGGGTATTACCGCTATCGAATTCATTTGAGAGTCTTGTTTCAAATATCCTTGAATATGATCAAGAATTAGCTCAGGATCCCATAAAACACGCAATAGTTAATGCATTGGATCGTGGACCTATTAGCAAAGTCACTAGGGAAAATGTCATAAAATAAGATTATCGAAGAGGGTAATCAGTGAGGAGTGGCAGGTACTTGGTTTTGTGCCTGGTTGGTTCAACACACGATGAAAGGGGTGGATGCAGTTGGGTATAGCTGAGATACATAAGATTGTTTCTTTGGTTGGCTCACTAGTTTTGGGTTTAGTTGTTCTCGTTTGAGCTTTATGCTCTTTAGTTTTTTGTCTCGACTAGATGTTTTCTAGCTAGGTTCAGCAAAGGGCCAACCTTTGTTTGACTTTTGTAATCTATTTATTTATTTTTAATGCAATTGAATTTTCCAAAAAAAAAAATGTTAGGTATATGCCCTAGATGCCAATGAGGACAAATAAATTGTATAGGGTTTTCAATTATAATGTACGAACTTATATTTAATAAAGGCATTTATTCTTCTGTTCATATAAACTTCATGGTATTAATAAGTATTGAACTAATAGTCCATGTGTATCAAGGTTGACTCTTCACCCTTTATGGAATAAAGAAGTGGCACGGGCAGTGTCTTACTCCAGATCACTTAAAAGGGTTCGCAAGTCAAGGAATCTTAATTGGGCATTAAGATTCGACTTGTATGACACATGCTCTGACAAGGAGTGTCAGTCGAACACTATGAGATAGTGAGAACACGTGTGACAGATATATCAATGGAATTAATATATTCGAACATAGCTCGTAATATTCCGATCACACGGTTATTTACTCGTTGATTGTCAATGATTGGATTACTGACCATAATAGTATGCGTGAGCCTTAGACCTGAGGGTTCATGATCAATGTACTTGTACCTTTGAATCGGTTACTATGGTAGTTAAGCCCAAATCACCCTTTGGTGGGGCCGACCTCGAAGTGCGATCTCAATGAGTCAAGTAGCACTTGTGAAGTGATCATCAGGATTCACTGTCTTGATTATAAACGAGAAAGTATCATGTGCGATCATAGGCAAATGAAATTATAAGTTTTTCGCCAAAGCAATGAAACTAGCTCATGTAGGACATGGAGGGTAGTTTGGTAATTTCATTATGCTATGATTAAATGCACAGTATCAAGTTTAGTGAGTTTGACATATACCATGACTCTCACTTGATCGGGATACGTCAGTGAAGGGCTTATACACATACGCTATTTAAAGTGCAGAGGTTCGTAAATGATTCGTTCATTTTGTACTCAATTGGGTTACGATGTGAGTTAATTGGGTAAAGTGACACTCACATCCTCTGGTAATTCCTCCCATTGCCAATTGAGACGAACCTAAAGAGTCGCGCTATAAGAAACGAACAGGATGTCTTTTTATGTTAGTCTTTTAGAAAGATAAAATTAATTGGACTGATTGATTTATTGGTTAAATCAATAAATTAAATATTTAATTTAATTAGATTAAATCAAATTATATATGCGAAATATTAATTAAATGGAATTAATTAATAATATGTATTGAATTTAAATAGAATTTAAATTAAAGAAGTATTTAAAGGTGGACTAAATTGGCCGGGCCAAAAAGCCCACCTTGACCATCCACTTGGAGCCCTAGGGGCGGCCAAGAGGAATCCAAAGATGGACTCCTACTTGTTGCTTAAGTCAGTAGTGTTATAAGTTAACTCCAACTGCTACAGCAAACCCTAACCCTAATTGCATAACACAAAAGGAGAAAGCTCCTATCCCAAATATCTCTCCTAGCCGTCCACCACCACCAACGAGGAGATTTTTGGAGATCTTTTGAATGTAAATGATTCGACTCTAGGAATCCTCAATTCTTTAGCTGCATTTTTCGCTCTAAATGATTCCTAACAGTGGTATCAAAGCCGACTTTAACGTGTTTGATGATTTTTCACGTTTGAAATTATGTTGGCTAATTTGGAATTTAAAAATTAGATTTTTGCAAGTTTAATATTTGATATTGAATCTGATTTTTTGAAAATATATATCGTCTCGAAATCGTCGCACGGGACACACCACAGCGCCGCCGCCAGCGACGCCGAACAGCGGCAGCGCCTCTACTTTAGATGTGTCCGGAAAAAAAAAGGGAAAACAGCGCCGCCACCGGCGAATTGAATCGGGGCGGCCATCAGCGTGTTGAGCTTGGCCCAGCACCAACACGCACGGTGCTGGGCAAGGCCCAGCGCACAAAAAACAGCACTGGGCCTAGCCCAACACGTAAAATCTTTGTTTATTATCTAATAAAATCTTGGTTTATTTTCTGTGGTCATTTAGATCTCTCTCAAAATGGTTAACCCACATAAAGTTTTGCTTGAAAAGAACGTTTTGAACGGCCATAACTTCTCTGATTGGAACAGAGGATTGAGGACCGTCCTCAATGATGAAAATCTGGAGTACATGTTGGAACTAGATCGACCACCGAGGCCTGGGGTCAACGAGGATGATTCGGTCAAACTAGCATACTCAGATTGGCTTTCTGATGCTCGTAAGGTCAGGGATTATATATTGAGCTCCATGTGTGGCGAGTTGCAGCGTATGCATGAAAATATGGATAGTTCCAAATCAATCATGCTATACTTGGAGGAGCTGTTCGGGGAACACGGAAAGTCCGTCAGATACTATTTGTTTAAAGAGCTATTCAACACAAAGATGAGAGAGCATGAGGATGTTAAAGATCATGTTTTGAAGATGATCTCCATGTTAGAGAGGCTACGGTATATGGAGTTCTACATGAATTTTTCACCTTCAGGTGGACCTCATTCTCCAATCACTCCCTATTCTTAGATTTCGTCATCAATTTTGACATGGATGACATTGAAGGATCACTCTCAACACTTATGAGCAAGCTGATGATTGCACAACAACGAATGAAAAAAGGTGGGGTGCATTCACGTTTCCTATTAGTTCTAATAATACTGAACTGGCTGACAAAATCAGACAACCCAGAGTTACAAAAACTCAGAAGTTTTAGACCAAGGGTCCAAAGAAGACAAACACGTGTCTCCACTGCCGTGAGACGGGACACTGGAAACGTGACTGTCCCAAGCTGAAAGCAGACATTACTTCAATTGTAGAACTTAACGTTTTGGAAACAAATTGTTCTGTTACTATTTTTTCTACTTCCTGGATTCTAGACTCTGGAGCTAGTGCTCACATATGTGTTTTGAATCAAGAGCTGGAAAGAAGTAAGAAGCTGGAGCATGGAGATGTGATGATCAATGTTGGCAGTGGTCATAGTGTAACAGCCACACACATTGGAACCACTTCTATTAGATTATTTCTTGGACATTTATTATTGTTAGACGATTGCCTTGTTTTGCCCAATGGGCTGAAGAATATTGTTTCTATTCCTACTTTAGTCAGGAAAGGTTATTTATTTTCCTTTGCAAACAATTCTTGTGACATTTATTTTAGAAATGAATGCATTGGCAGTGCGTCTTTGAGAAATGTTTTATACTATATTAATGTCCAAAATAATTGTAATGTTAGTGTTGTAATAGGAAAGGGCAGTATGTATGAAACAAACTTAAGACAACTCTGGCACTTAAGATTAGGTCATGTCGGGGATCATAGACTAGACGAGTTAGAAAATGATGGAGTCATAGACTCATTGGGATCAGATCCCTATCCCACTTGTGAGTCTTGTATTCAAGGCAAGATGACCAAATCCCCCTTCACAGGGAATTTTGAAAGAGCCTCTGAAGTCTTAGGCTTGATTCATACTGATGTGTGCGGTCCTTTTGGAAATGTGGCCCACGATGGTTTTCAGTACTTCATTATATTTACCGATGACCATTCTAGGTATGGCTATGTGTATTTGATGAAGTACAAGTCTGAATCACTGGAGAAATTCAATGAATTCAAGACTTTGGTCAAAAATCAAATCGGGCATCATATTAAGGCACTTCGTTCTGACCGCGGTGACGAGTATATGAGTGCCGAATTTGACCAGTTCTTACGGGAACATGGCATACTGTTACAGCTTACTCCTCTAACCACTCCACAATTAAATGGCGTAGCAGAACGAAGTGATCGATCCATGCTCAGCTACATAGATTTGCCCATTTCGTTGTGGGGGCATGCGCTGCTCACAGCTGCTCACATTCTGAACAGATGTCCCTCCAAATCTGTTCCTAAAACACCGTATCAAATTGCGTGGAAGGAAGCCTAATCTGAAACACATAAAGATATGGGGTTGCCCACCTTATGTAGAAAAGACCAAGGCAGAGAAATTGGAGGCTAGGTCCTTAAAAGGACGATTCGTTGGATATCCCGAGGATTCCACAGGATACCTATTCTACCTTCATGATGATCAAAGGATCATTGTTGCCTTACATGCAATCTTTCTCGAAGAAGAATTCATTCGAGAAGGTGGAGCTGGTAGAAGTATTGTTCTTGAAGAACAAAATGAATCTCCTTTGGAAGACACTGTTCAAGAGACCCAACCCGAACTGAAAACGACACAGCCATCAATGCGAAGGTAAGCTAGAGTATCTCAACCGCCTGAGAGATATGGTTATCTACTACAAGGAGAGCATAATTTGTATGCATTAGCAGAAGGAAACCATGGAGACGATCCCTCTAGCTATGACCAAGCAATGATGGACATGGATTCTACAAAATGGCATGAAGCTATGAAAGTAGAAATGGATTCGATGTATTCGAACCAAGTCTGGACTCTGACAGATCGACCCAAAGGTATTGTACCCATTGGATGTAAATGGATCTATAATAAAAAGATTGGTCCGGATGACAAGGTGGACACCTATAAGGCCAGGCTAGTGGCGAAAGGGTATAGTCAAAAGGAAGGGATTGACTATGAGGAAACCTTTTCGCCTGTAGCTTTGATCAAATCCATTAGAATTATACTTGCCATAGCTGCATACATGAATTATGAAATCTGGCAAATGGATGTGAAGACCGCGCTCTTAAATGGATTCCTCGAGGAGGAAATCTATATGGAACAACCCAAGGGTTTCATATCAAGTGCAGATTCTCATAAGGTTTGCAAATTGAATAGGTCCATTTGTGGACTCAAGCAGACCTATCGCAGTTGGAACCTTAGTTTTGATGAAGAAGTACAAAACTACGGCTTCATCACATTCCTGGTGCTATATGTAGATGATATTCTACTTATATGGAATGATGAAGGTCTGCTAACTTCAGTTAAGACATGGCTTTCAAGCACGTTCTCCATGAAAGACTTGGGAGAAGCCACCTATATCCTAGGAATTCGCATCTACAGGGATAGATCGAATAAGATGATAGGACTCTCTCAAGCCCTCTACCTAGAGAAGGTCCTAAAGCGATTTGGGATGGAGAACTCTAAAAGAGGTCTTTTGCCCATGAGACATGGAATTCATCTCTCCAAAAAGATGAGTCCTCAAAGTGAGGAAGATCGTAAAGAGATGATGCAGCTCCCTATGCATCCGCAGTGGGAAGTCTCATGTACGCAATGTTATGCACGAGATCAGATCTTGCCTATGCTGTGAGCGTAGTAAGTAGGTTTCAAGCTAACCCGGGTAAAGAACATTGGATTGCCGTGAAATCTATCTTGAAGTACTTGAGAAGAAACCAAAGATATGATTCTCGTTATGGCAATGGAGGATGAAAGTGGACGGTTATACGCATTCTGATTTCCAATCAGACATCGATGACCGCAAATCCACTTCTGGGTTCATATTCACTCTAAAGATGGAGCGGTGTCTTGGAAGAATTCCAAGTAAAGCACAACTGCTAATTCGACCAAAGAAGCTGTTTGGATTAAAAAGTTCACAACAATGGAGCCATCGCGTAAGCTAGGGAACCAAGTTCTCACAACAAATCCAAACACAAAGGGAGGAGATATCACATAATTCGAGAAATCGTTGAAACGGACAACATCGCCGTGCAGAAAATAACCTCAGCGGACAACATGGCTAACCCACTCACTAAGCAATTGGCACAGGCGGTGCTAGAGCGACATCTTGAGAAGATGGGTATTAGATACAATAGCAATTGGTATTTAAGTGTAAGTGGGAGATTGTTAGGTATATGCCCTAGATGTCAATGAGGACAAATAGATTGTATTGAGTATCCAATTATGTTGTACGAACTTATATTTAATAAAGGCATTTTTTCTTCTGTTCTTATAGAACTTCATGACATTAATAAGTATTGAACAAATAGTCCATGTGTATTAAGGTTGACTCTTCGCCCTTTATGGAATAAAGAAGTGGCACGAGGAAAGTCTTGCTCCTAATCAATTAAAAGGGTTCGCAAGTCAGGGAATCTTAATTGGGCATTAAGATTCGACTTGTATGACACATACTCTGACAAGGAGTGTCAGTCGAACACTATGGGATAGTGAGAACACATGTCATAGATATACCAACGGAATTGATATATGCGAACACGACTCGCAGTAATCCGATCACATGGGTATGTACTCAGTGACTGTCAATGATTAGATTACTGACCATAATAGTATGCGTGAGCCTTAGACCTGAGGGTTCATGATCAATGTACTTGTACTGTTGAATCTGTTACTAGAGTAGTTACGCCCAAATCACCCTTAGGTGGGGCCGACCTCGAAGTGCAATCTCAATGAGTCAAGTAGCACTTGTGAAGTGATCGCCAAGATGGGATTCATTGTCTTGATAGTAAACGAGAAAATATCTTGTGCGATCATAGGCAAATGAAATTATAAGTCTTTGGCCAAAGCATTGAAACTAACTCATGTAGGACATGGAGGGTAGTTGGGTAATTTTATTATGCTATGATTAAATGCACAGTATCAAGTTTAGTGAGTTTGACATATACCACGACTCTCACTTGATCGGGATACGTCAGTAAAGGGCTTATACACATACGGTATTTATGGTCCAGGGGTTCGTAAATGATTCGTTCATTTAGTACTCAATTGGGTTACAATGTGAGACCACGAGACTGGCTAGGTGACACTTACATCCTCTGGTAATTCCTCCCATTTCCAATTGAGACGAACCTAAAGAGTCGCGCCATAAGAAACGAACAGGATGTCTTTTTGTGTTAATCTTTTAGAAAGATAAAATTAATTAGACGGATTGATTTATTGGTTAAATCATTAAATTAAATATTTAATTTAATTTAATTATTTATGTGAAATATTAATTAAATGGAATTAATTAATAATGTGTTTTGAATTTAGATAGAATTTAAATTAAATATGTATTAAAAGGTGGACTAAATTGGTCGGGGCAAAAAAGCCCACCTTGACCGACCACTTGGAGCCCTAGGGGCGGCCAAGAGGAGTCCAAAGATGGACCCCTACTTGTTGCTTAAGTCAATAGAGTTATCAGTTAATTCCAACTGCTACAGCAAACCCTAACCCTGATTGCATAACATAAAAGGAAAAAGCTCCTATCCCAAATATCTCTCCTGGCCGTCCACCACCACCAACAAGGAGATTTTTGGAGATCTTTTGAAGGCTTGTTTCACGTGAATCTTTGGAGACAGGAATTCTAGGAGTTCCTGTTACGCGAATTCAAGGATACGAAATTGATAAGGTAATCAGTTTCGTTTATTTTTTAAAAACCTTTGAAAATCATCAAACCACGTTAATGTGATTCGACTCTAGGAATCCTCAATTCTTCTGCTGTATTTTTCGCTTTAAAGGATTCCTAACACCTAAGAAGCAAGCAAGTACAAAGAATACAGAATAGAGTTCAAAGGTGGGGGAATGGATCAATATCCGTAATAAACATGTGATAATTAAAGATGAAAATAAACAATATAAGAGAATGCCAACAAACTCTTTGAGGAATTCGGGTAAAGGAGGAGGTTTAGGGACGGAGGCTTTGAGTCTCCAAAATACTTTTGCAAGCTTGGTAGAAGAAATTTTAGATTATGATGAGGAACATTTACAAAACTGTCGTGTACAATCCGATTTAAGTGGAATAGAGATTGAATCTAAAGCTATAAAAGGGCCTATGGACGCACTTGTGTAAGAAGTTAAATTCAATAGAACGGGTTGGAATGTTGATGTTCAATCTAATATTATTAAACAGATTTGAGTTTTCGTTGGCATTTGAACGTTTAATGCTCAACGTTCGAACGCTAGGGCAATTGTTTTTCTAGTATGCATGTTTGAACATGAATTTCTCATGTTCGAATGTGCACAGCAATGCTTGGTAGATGTTATTCCGAACAATTTTGGCTTGCAAGGGCTCGGATTACTTAGAGTTTGGTCTAGAGTCGTTGCTTTTTTGGCGTGGCAAGGTAGTAGTACCTTGTGCATTTTATTTGTATTTCCTTTTTTATTTTAATGAAATTGTCTTTTTCAAAAAAAAAAAAAGCTATTGCGAATAGAATGCATATGGATATGATCATGGCCACTGGAAAAAGGTAACTTGGTAGTCAATTTCTTCCTTTTGACTGTACCCTTTTGCCACTAGTGTGGCTTTGTAGGTGTCTACTCTGCCATCCGGACCAATATTCCTCTTATAGATCCATTTACACCCGATAGGTTCCACACCCTCAGGCCGATCCACTAGAGTCCACACTTGGTTTGAATGCATTGAATCCATTTCTACTTGCATAGCTTCACTAGAGGATCAATTCCTTGGCTTTGTCCCACTACATTGTGGAGTTCTAGCTCCCTCTGAACTAGATAGCCATACCTCACAGGCGGTTGAGGTACTCCACTTGATCTTCGCGGTTGTGGTTATGCTACACTTGGGTAGGTCCTTGGTTCTTGCACAGATGTCTCCTGAACGAACTTTCTACTTGTACTACTTTCTTGAACGAACTCATCTTCAAGAAAAAATGTGCCTGTAAGACAACGATGATCCTATGATCATCGTGCAAATAGAAGAGGTATCCCATCAAATCCTCAGAATATCCAACAAATCTAGCCTTCAGTGATCTAGTCTCCAACTTCTCCACCTTTATCTTTTTGACGTAAGCGGGGCATCCCCAAATCCTAATATGATTAAGACTTGGTTTCCTCTTTTTCCATATTTCATATGGAGTCTTATGAATGGATTTGGAGGGACATCTGTTCAAGATATGTAGAGTAGTAAGTATCGCATGACCCCATAATGAAATGGGTAAGTCAGTGTAGCTGAGCATAGAACAAACCATGTCCAACAATGTTCTGTTTCTTCGTTCAGCCACCCCATTTAATTGTGATGTCGCTAGTGGGGTTAGTTGTAGTACTATGCCATGTTCCTTGAGAAATTCATCAAACTTAGTACTCATATATTTTCCTCCATGATCCGACCGCAGAGTCTTTATATGATTCCCAGTTTGATTTTCCACCATAGCCTTGAATTCTTTGAACTTATCAATGGACTCAGACTTATGTTTCATAAAGTACACTAGACTAAACCTAGAGTGGTCGTCAGTGAACGTGATAAAATAGTGGAATCCTCCACGAGCCATTTCATTGAACGGCGCATAGACATTAGTATGTATTAATCCTAAGATTTCAGTGGCTCTTTAAAAGTCCCTATGAAGGGAGATTTAGCCGTCTTGCCCATGAGACATGATTCACAAATTGGATAGGGATCCAATTCTAGTGGGCCTATAAGCCCATCCTTTTCCATCTTGCAAATCTTTTGTTCACCAACATAGCCTAGTCTAAGATGTCATATTAGTCTTTGATTAACACTTTGTCTACTATGTTTCGTTGTCATTATATTAGCCACACAAGTATTTTGAACATTCAAATAGTATAAACCGTTAACTAAAGTAGCATTGCCAACACACTTATTATCATAATAAATGTCGCAATTTAATTTAGAAAAACGAAATAAATAACTAGTTTCAACAAGAATGGGAATAAAAACAATATTCTTGAGCCCCTTGGGCAAAATCAAAACATTATTAAAAACTAATAAATGTCCAGAATTTAAAGTCAAAAAAGTTCTGCGACCCTTTGCCCGCTGCCTACTTTGATCAGCACTTCTTCACTCCCCAGCTTTCCACTTTGCTCCAAATCCTGATTCACACAACTATGTGAGCACTAGCTCCCGAATCAAGAATCCAAGTAGAAATATATGGTCATAGAACAATTAGTTTCAAAAACATAAAGTTCCATACCTTGTGCGCTTTGGCCTCCATTCAGACAGTTCCTCTTCCAGTGGCCTAGCTTGCCGCAATGCAGGAACCTATCAGTCGTTGTTTTAGGCCCTTTACTTTTGCAAAACTTGGAAGGTTTTCCCTTTTCCTTATCGACGCCACCCTAAGCACCTAGCCCACCAGACTGCTTATTGGTTTTCTTCTTTTTCTTGTTCTTGGGCTTATTTGGCCCAGAGATAACCCAATCAGTTTCCTTTCCCTTGGGCTTCAACTGAGATTGTGCAGTAGCAAGTTTGTTCATCAGGCCAGCTAAATTGCATTCAATCTCGTTTCAGTTGAAGCTCATGAAAAATTGGAAGAAAGAATCAGGAAGAGACTGCAGAATAAGGTAAGTTTTAAGTTAGGCATTCATGGTAAAATTGAGAGCCTCTAATCTCTCAATCCTTGAAATCATTTTCGATAAATGATTCCCTACTTTTTCACCTTCCCTCATTCTGGCTCCGAAGAGCTCTTTTGATATGTCATATCTTGCAGTATGACTATGCCCTCTATAGAGCTCGACCAAGTGTGTTAAGATGGCCCTCGTAGTGGTCATCTTCTCGTGGGACCTTTGAAGCTGATTTGTCATTGAGCCCAGCATGTACCCAAGCACTCGGATGTCGTCTTTAATCCATTTCTCGTGGGCTTGGACATCTTCCTCACTGGCACTTGTTTTGATTGGAGGAGGCAGGATATCAGTGTCTAACACGTAACCCAAGGATTCCACATTTAGAACTATCCTAAAGTTCCTCAGCCAGTCTACATAGTTGGGTCCAATAAGAATGTTTTTCTCGAGTAAAATTGAAAGCGGATTGATAATCATTTTAAAAAAGATAAAATAGAAATAGCTGTAGAAAATAAACAAGATTAAATTAGATTGATTTCATTTGATTTAACCAAGATAAATTTAAGGACTTTCAATTTATGCTAGGCTCCCACTACATTTTCCGAACTCTTCGCTCCCACTGTAGAAACGGAAGTGATCGATGGTTTTACTTCGTAGTCATGATCGAGATCTCTAATTAGCTGAACGGATGGCAACCCTTTAACGATATTTGGTCCATTAACCTTTTAGAGTGGTGTCTTACACCAATCCATCAAATGGATGTTTCGATCTTCTTTTCCCATAACCCACTAAACCGCAACCCTTTAACGACATATAGGTTCGTAGGTTAGCTAAGTTCAATCCCGCTAACTCCTTTCAATCTAGCATTTGAATTTCACCTAACAACCCTTTAACGACATTTGGGGTGAAAATGTTTCGATTGAGACATCTAATGTACTTAACATAATTCGAATCATAACCCCCACTTACTGGGAAGATGCTATGTATCAGATACAATTATTATTTTGTTAAGTTTAGTGAAGGGAGAGGATGCCTAGCACCCTTTACTAACTTAGTATGAGAGTGGTCCTTGGATGTATTCAGGGGGGATCTCTCTCTAGAAAAAATGCTCTCACCTCTCTCTAGAAAAAAATTTGAATTTTTTCTTTATTCTCATGGCAAACTCATCATCATCATGTGGTTTATTATCATCTACTACATCAATTCATACTAATTCCCCATCTCTACAACACTTCTCTCCAGATTGTGATTCGCTTACTAAGCATGTACCATCTTTTGAAGAAAATTGTAAAATTCCAGATTTTTTGAAGCTAGTTAAACGTGTTGAAGGTCATGAGAGTATCAAAGATGATACTTGTTCGTCTCCAATGCCGGATGAGTATACTTCAGCTCTTGCTATGGTGGTGATTGAATCTCCAACGTCAATACTTCTTAATACGTTGAAATTTGCGGATCTTGTTCCCTCTCCGGTATTGTTACATGAAAAATGGAACATTGGATCTAAACAATAGAAATTGGGTGCTAATATGAATGAAAACATGGAAAAGCAAGGATTGATTGATAGGGTGGCGGATGAATCAAGACACATGCACATATGCAAAATATGGTAGTGGATTTGCTACTAAGGAAGGAGAGGGTGGCAGATCTTTCCAAATAGGAAGAGATTATGGCAGATCTGGATTTGAAATCTTCCCCTAGTCTTAATCTGGAAATGGATCACATATATTTTGGTAATGTCAAGGTGAATACTAATGGTAATTCTGATGGATTGAAGGTGTTTTTCAAATCAACTCGTGCTACTCTAAGATACATTGAACCTGAAGTTATCAATGGTAATGTGTTGTTCGACCAACATGGGAAGTAGCTAATGAGGGCATGAAAAGATGGATACACACAGCTGTTGGATATTTTTTGGGTAAGAAATTATCGTTTATGGCTATTAAGAACTATGCATTCTCGATTTGGAGTGGACTTAAAGAGGTTAAAGCTACACCTAGGCTTCTACTTTTTTAAATTTGAGAATGAACGTGAAATGATGAACGCCATTGAAAGAGGACCTTGGTTATATGTGGGGCAACCATTATTTCTTGAATGTTGGAAGGAAGGAACATATGTCACTTGAAAAACGTGTTCATAAGGAGGCGTCAATATGGGTCAAGTTTTGTAATATCCCGCCGGAATATTGGACGTTGGAGGGACTTAGCACGGTGGCGAGTTCTATTGGGTGTCCTCTCTACCCGGACGTAGTCACATTAACAATGGAAAGACTAGATTATGCTCATGTGTGTGTTGTTGTTGATATCAATTTGAAGTTTATGGATCATGTTTTCATGCTTTTACCTTCGGAGGATGGAGAATATAATGGGACGTGTAAAGTGCATGTAGAGTATGAATGGAGACCGGCCTTATGAAATTCGTTTCAATCATTTGGACACGTTGAGGGAGTATGTCCATTAGCTAAAAAGGCAGCCCAACGTCCTAAACCGGTAGACATCTAATGTACCAAAAAAAAAAACCCGAAAAACCTATGGAATGAACAACGTAACAACAAAAAGGAGGGTTCGATTAAGAATCATGAAGTTTTGAAGGCTAAGGTGGTTTCTCCACCTAAATGTGATAGCAATAAGATGTCTAATAAAGGAAAAGGAATTGTGGTGGATCAAAATCCTTATGCTATTTTGGATTCACATGATATGGATGATACGGATAATGGATCGAATAATGTTGAAACAAACGAGCATATTGAATCTTCTCAGGGTCCTATGCAAGCAGCCCCATTGGATGTTGTTTGATGATCCCTTTAGCTTGTTGGAACATGCGTGGTCTTAACAAATTAGATCACCAACAAGCTACCTGTGAATTATTTTCCTCTTTTAATTTATAGGTATGTGCTCTTCTTGAAACTAGAGTTGCTGGTGATAATGCTTCTTTTCTTAGTAATCGGGTAAATGCTTCTTGGAATTGGTATATTGACTATGTGAATGGTCCAGGGAAGCGCATTTGGATTGGATGGGACATGACATATGTGGATGTTCATATTTTGGGAGGTAACAATCAGATTGTGTATTGTATAATTCTATCACATGAACACAATATAGTGTTATATGTTTCATTTGCTTACGGACTTAACACTATTGTGGAACGAAGAGAACTTTGGGATGAGATTATGAGTTATTAGGAGCGTCGAATTAATGATGTGTGGGTTGTTATGGGCGATTTCAATGACATACTATAGACCATAGTGAAGTTTTGGGAGGCCGAGACGAAGATGAGGTTAATGATGAATTCTAAACTTGTTTGTCGGTGTCAAATCTAACCACCATCCCGATGGAGGGACGTTGGTATTCTTGGTCTAATAAACAGGGTGGAGTTGCTTCTATTTGGAGGAGATTGGATCGAGTGGTTGCAAACCCATCATGGTTTGCACAATTCACAAATATGGCAGATACTTGCACACCACCTAAAAACCTTGGATCACTCCCCCTACTCTTTAAATTTGAGAAGGGCATCCGGGAAAGGAATCCTTGGTTTCGCTTTGATAACTTTATTGCGGATGCAACGGACTTCTTGGCCACCGTTGAGCATATATGGAAGCATGTTATTCATGGAGTTCCTATGTGTTCGGTCATTAGCAAGCTGAAAATGCTAAAACCATTGTTCAAAGCGATGAAAAGGCGAAAGGGAGATCTTAGTATTAATGTTCAAGAGGCGAACAAATTCCTTGAAATATCCCAAGAATTCCTTGCAAAATACCCGAACTTTGAACCAATCTTGGAGCTTGAAAAGAAATGCAGATTGATTTGCACAAAAGCGGTTAGCAATGAACAAACTTATCTCCAACAAAGGGCGAAAGTTGCATGGTTAAAGGATGGTGATCAATGCACATCCTTTTTCTTCAGAAGAATGGCTATCCGGCGGGTTAAATCACATATCACACATATTGAAGGTATGAATGGGGACATAGTCGATGAGCCTTCACTTGTTCGGAATGAGCTTGTATCGTTCTATGAAAACTTGCTTGGTACGTTTATTGAACCTAATGTGGGTGAGGGATCACTTTCACCTTTTATCCACAAAAGCTTATCCGGGGATGATGCGATACGTATGATTAAGTTGGTTTCAATGGAAGAGATAAAGGAGGTCATTTTCGGATTTAATGAAAATAAAGCTCTGGGGCCGGATGGGTACAATTCCCTATTCTTTAAAAGGGCAAGGGCAGTGGTTGGAGAGAGTATCGAAAGCGATTATTAATCCTTTTGAGACGGGGAAACTTGAGAAGCAAGTGAACTCTACTATCATCCCCTTTATTCCGAAAGTCGAAGTTCCTAAACACCGTAAGGATTTTCGACCAATATCATGCTGCAATGTTATCTATAAGGTATTATCTAAGATTATGGTCAATCAAATGTGTGAAAAACACCCTAAGGATTTTCGATCAATATCATGCTACAATGTTATCTATAAGGTATTATCTAAGATTATGGTCAATCAAATGTTTGAATTCTTTGATAATTTGGTTGATAAAGCACAAAACGCCTTTATCGGGACGTAAAATCAGTGATAATGTATCAAAAAAATCTTCCGCCAAGATGCTTTCAAAGTGGATCTTATGAAAGCATATGATAACGTAGAATGGAGCTTTGTTATTGAGTTATTGAAAACAATGAATTTCCATCCTATTTTCATCGGCTGGATACGAGTGTGTATGACATCTCCATCATTCTCTATCAATATTAATGGGGCTGCCGAGGGGTATTTCAAAGGGAAGAGAGGACTACGTCAAGGGGACCCTATATCCCCTTATGTTTTTGTCCTAGTTATAGAGGTGCTGCACGGGATAATTGAAAAATGTATTGATGATGAACCGGGGTTCAAGTATCATTGGAATTGCAAGCGGACCAAAACAGTAATGTTGAATTTTGTCGATGACCTTTTGCTCTTTTGTATTGCTGATCCTATCTCTATTCAGACTCCAAAGAAGGGGACAGATATATTTGGTGGTCATTCCGGGTTCTGAGCTAATCCAGCGAAGAGTAATATGTTCATATTAACTAAAGCACAATCTGAGGGTGATATTTTGAGGCAGATTGTAGGCTTTCCTATTGGAACCTTACCGGTACATTATCTTGGAGTCCCTCTTATTACCTCCAAACTTACCTTAGCGGATTGCAAGCCATTGCTTGAAAAGGTGGATACGAGAATTAGGTCATGGACCAACAAAATATTGTCGTACGCGGGAAGAGTGAAACTAATCAAATCAGTCCTATCTTCATTGCATGTATATTGGGCATGTATGTTTATATTACCGAAAGCTATCTTATGGAATATAGAGGCAAAAATGAGAAGATTCTTGTGGTATAGCAATTCCGACTCAGGGTACTCTACAGTAGGTTGGGAGACGGTTTGTTAAAGAATTTCGGAGGGAGGACTTGGTATCACGCCACTCCTTCCCCAAAATCGGGCACTCATGGTCAAGCATATTTGGGCTCTATTGGTAGATGATGGTTCGTCGGTTTGGGTTGAGTGGGTGAAAGGAAACAGAATGCATACTGATTCATTTTGGAGTGTCACAATTCCTTCATCATATCCTTAGAGTTGGCGTCAATTACTCAAACTTAGGTCGTTAGTTCAGCATGCCTTTCAATACAACATTGGTAAATGTACTAAGTTTATGCTTTGGAGGGACCCTTGGCATCCAGAAGGTGTTCCTGGTGATCGGTACACTAATGCCCTTTCCTAATGGGGCTGCCCGCGAATGTTAAAGTAGCAAGTGTTTTAAATGAGGGGAATTGGAGATGGCCATCTAACACACACTTTGAAATCCAACAAATTATTGAGGCCCTTCTCATACTTACCCGAATCGGGAAGATTGGGTTAGTTGGCGTCTTAATCAAAAGGGGATCTTTACAACAGCTTCGGCTTTAAATATCTTTCAGAATGAGTCATCAAATGTTACTTGGTCAACTTTGCTAAGGGATCCAGGGAAGATACCTCGTCGAGTTGGAAAAGTTTAACTCGTGTTACTAATTGGAAAATATGTTCACCCCTCTCTCTACCTTTCTCTCTCTAAAAATCTCATACTAAAGTTCGCCATGGCTGATTCGTCTTCCTTGTGTGGATCTTCTTCATCATCAATTCATGATAAATCCCCGACGATACAACAATTTTCAGATGCATCAGATTTTGAAGCTATTTCAAAAAGTATTCCATCTTTTGCTCGAGTATTTAATGTGATAGAATTCTTAGATTTTTGGTTATTGGGTGGAAGGTTTGCAAACGTAATTTCATACTCATTAATACAAGATTTGCAAACGTAATTTCATCTCCAATTTTATATAAAAATCAATCAAAAGGTGAATTTGGCCTGATAGGATTAAAGCCGACGGTAAATACTCAAACATACTCATTGTTGAAGGAAGATATCACGCCGGAAGTACACGGTTTGGCCAGAAAAGGGGTTGTTTCGACTGGAGAAGACGCACCAGGTATGCAGATGACATATGAACATCGAGATATTCACGTTCGAATGTCGATTGGAGGCGCGCAATAAAAACCTAATACTCAAGACACGTTTGAATGTCATGAAAACAACGTTCGAACGTCACGTGCAAAATCACAATTTTCAGAAGTTGAATCAATGTTCGAACGTGATGGTTTCAACGTTAGAATGTCACGTCCAGAATCAAAATTTTCAGAAATTGAATCAACGTTCACCAGAATTAATTGAGCAAGTTGATCAGACGGAGTTTTTGATTGGGAGTGTACTTGTGAGCCTTAGAGTGACAATGATTCTTCAAAATTTATTGAATCTAAACGTACATCACTTTGATATATTCCACCTGAGAAGATAAATGGTAAATGTTTTGTTCGTCCAACATGGGATCATATGAAAGCTGGATTGAATCGATAGGATAATACTCTGGTGGGATACTTCATTGGTAAAAAGCCATACTTCCTTGGATCAAGAAGTATGTTCTATTGGTTTGGAAAGGGTTTAAAAAGGTAAAAGCAATAGCAGCGGATTCTTCTTCTTCAAGTTTGAATCAGAAGATGCAATGACTGAAATTCTTGAGGGAGGACCTTGGTTATATCAAGGCCAAGTGTTGTTCCTTGAAAAATGGCGGATGGTAATGACACTTGAGAAAAAGGAGCATAAGCAAGTTCTGTATGGGTTAAATTATGCAATTTACCGGCGGAATTTTGGACAATAGATGGGTTGAGTGTTGTTGCAAGTGCATTAGGACGTCTATTATATCATGATGCATTTACTCTATCTATGGAGCGTATTGACAATGATAGAGTGTGCATTCTTATGACCATTAGGGGGGGGGTGTATTCTTATGACCATAGGGCCTGAATTTCAAAAGGAAGTCTATATGTTGCTACCATTGGAACCAGGACAATACAATGGTTCATGTACAATAGGAGTTGAATATGAACGCAAACCTAAGGCTTGCAAAGTATGTAAATCTTTGGGACATAGTTGTCAACAATGTCCTAAAGTTAGGAAGGAAGAAAAACCACTGGTGACTATAAAAGTTCCTAAGCTGCTAAGGCAACAAGTCACCAGTAAAACTCGGAATTGAATTCTACGGTGGATGAGTGGATTAATGTAAGTAAGAAGCCGGCGACAAAGAAGAGTGATCAATTGTTCCAGGTGAGGAATGCGGTTCATAGAGATGATTCAGGTAAGGATACATTACTGATCACGAACAAATTTGCAAGTTTGGTTGAAGACATAATGGATTATGATTCGGGCAATTCTCAAAGATTCCGGGATCAATCTGAAGAGAATGAGACTAATTCATTAAGAGAGCCTATAAGCAAGGATGCCCTTGCGAAGGGTACTAATAGATAAATTTTGATTTTAGGAGATGCTATTATCATTCGCATTAGGAGAATTTGGATGATACCGTGATAGGTTATTATTTGTAATTTTTTGAACGTGCCTTGTAAACGTTCGAGCATGGGTCATCTTGTTTCTTGTAGATGTTGGTCTATAGTCTAGAATGGTTAGATAATAGTTATGCTTATTTATGTTCTAATGTAGGAGCGTGGTTATGGCAAGGAATATCCTTGTGCACTTTTTATAATACCCTTTTTTTATTTTTATGCAATTGATCTTTCCAAACAAAAGAAAAGAAGATACATCGTCATATATTTATATTATGGCTAGCCAATCATGAAAGATTACTGATGAGGGACAAACCGTGGAGTGGTAATGGAGATAACATATGTGTATTGTGTAATAACAACTTCATCGAGGATTATAATCATATGTTCTTTGCGTGCTCATTCTCTAGGAGATGTTAGAGATAATTCGAGAAGAAGTTAAGGTAAAGTGGCCTAATGTTACTTGAAAAAGGGGGGAGTCATGTGGGCTGCAAAAAGGTGGAGAGAAAGGCACTTGGTTAATGTGTCTTACTGTATACTTCTTTCTACATTGATTTAAATGATTTGGAAAGAATGCAAAGTACGGATATTTGAGAATAAGATTAGCACTCCGGAAGTAGTGACTGCGCGCATCATCAACATTGTCAAAGACAAACTTCTTACAATGCATTTAGATGATTCGGTTCAAAGTAGGGTTGTTAAGAGAGTATGGCAGATAGTGTGGTAGATTGTTGTTTGTTTGGTTTATTTTGTTTTATGTTGTAATTTCTTTGGATATATGGAGTAGCTAGCATGCTAGCTACTATGGTGCAGTAAGGGCCATCTCAATTATGCTCTTTTTTTGTATCTCTTCCTTTACAATATATGAAACTGAACTTTAAATCAAAACAATAACTTAGTATTATTTTAGAATTGGGTTCTCATTTAAATGATTTTGGTCTCACTTTGCATATTATTATATATTTAGAGCGCAATGGGGGAATATAATAAAAGCATGCTCAACAATACAATAAAGCTAAACACACACAATCCATGGACTTTTTCTAGAGGGCCAAACAGTAAAAATAGAAGGCTAAAAGAAACCCTAATCTAATCTACAAGGGCTCCAAGCTCGCTTTCGGTCTTCATGGGCCTAATCTATTACATCATAATTTCGAACAATCTTTACAAAATTTCTAGTAAAATAAAATAGGCTCAAACCAGCCCTTACAACCCATGAAAATAAAATGCATTCAAAAAGCCTAAGTCCGTGAAAAGGTGTCCCCATCACATAATACATGCTCGCAATAAATAAAAGCACTTATGTTGAGGATTATTAATTAGTCTAACTAATCAATTTAATATAAAGTTCCAAACTTTCTATTAGTTTATAATTTACAACCTAGTTAGAGAAAAATAAAATTTAACCCAAAATTTAATTATTAATCTCCAAGAAAAATAATTAAATATTTCTAATTTAAATATTTTTATTTCAATAATAATTACTTGGGCTTGATATTATCAAATTCAAGTCACCATCTTTTTGGTCCACTCAAATTTAATAATTTCGACCCAAAGCTAATTAAATTGAAAACATATCCCAACTTTATATTAATCCCATCTGGGCTTAATTTAGTTGAGTCAGGTCATCATCCTTTTGACCCACCCGACATAAACATAGCCCAAAATCCATATTTATAAAATTGGATCAGCATTCTTTAACCCTACCCACATATTGGTCCAACCATTATGCCCATAGGTTGAACGGATCGGGTCATACGACCTAACATATGCGGAAAACAAACTGTGTGTCAAACACACTGCCTTCCACGTTCGAACGTTCAAATTTCCACATATGGACGTGGATGTCGTGTGTAGTTTTTGCCACTGTCGCCCACGTCCGAACGTTGCACATCTGCACATCAAACATGAGCGTCGGGAAGAATCTGCCCGCGACTTTTTCAAGGTATACAAGCCCATTTTTCTCATATTTCTCAGTACCAATCAATACCATATTATCGTATATCCGAAATAACATAAATATTCAAGCTTAAAAACATAAAATTCATGATTTATAAAGCATGTTGAAAACATGAAAGATAAATCACGTAATTCGTATATTCATCGATTAAATATGTTAGAGCTGGATTTGGCTCTGATACCACTGTTGGGTTTCGATCTAAAAACACAGCAGAAGATTAAAACTACCCAACGCAGATAAATCTGGGTGACATATTTAAATCTAACACAAAAATGAAAATCTAACTCGTTGTAGCGAAATGGTTGTTTTTCAATCTCGTTATTCCGGATGTGAATCCTTGTAAAATCCAGCACAGCAAGAGCTCTGCCTCTAGATTCCACGCGCCGGGAAAACCTTGAAAAATCTCCCCCCCGTGTCACTCTAGGGACAGCGGCTAAGTGATAGAGAGGGAGAGGGTTTTTCGACTTTCTTTGTTTTATGTGAAGAGGACAACTTATGAGGCACAATGAATAAGAGGAGTATTTATTTTCCATTATGTTTCTTGTACCCCAAAATGACCTAGTCAAACTAGGTCATCTACAGTCCATTAGGAGTCACACGCCCTGCGTGTGACACGTGTGCATACACATGTGCATATATACATATATATATATATACACACAAATATGTAATATATTACATTAATCCAATTAATTAATATAGGCCAACTTAATTAATTAGTTGACTAATACTAATATATCATATTAATTTAATTAATAAATGTATTCCAACTTAATTAATTAATTGATTGATATTATTTTTTCTTTAATTAATTCAGCCAATGACTAATTAATAACCCATCGAATCAATTTGACATCCAATCATCAAATTACCTCCTTGAAGATTTCAAGCAAATCCTATAAGCTTGACTCTTCTAGGTTCGTCTCAGATGTCAATGGGAGGAAACCAACAGATGTAGGTAACACCTAGCCAGCTAGGTGGCGTACATCGTAACCCATCTGAGCTCGAAATAATTGAATTACTATCAACCTTCCAATTATGAATACCGTGTGAATGCAGACCTTTTATTCACGAATCTCATTCAAGTGAGAGTCATAGTTATGTCAGACTCACTGAACTTGACTATATTCTTATGTCATAATAAGATTGGGTCTTTCAGCTTCCTCTCGTGTCCTACAACGTGCAACTTGATTGCTTTGGCCAAAACTTGACCTTACTTACTTATGACTACATAGGATTCATTGTTCACTTACAAGAGAATAAATTTTATCTTGGTGATTAGTCAAGACTACTGTTTGCCCATCAAGTTGCAGTTCAAGGTTGACCTTACATTTATGTAATCAGATCGAACTACTCTAGTGACAAACTTGATGTCACAAACATATCTACGACCTAATCCCTCAGGTATGAGGTCCAGACACACACATCATAATCAGTCAGTTCTATCATTGACTATCTACGAGTGATAACTAATGTGACATAACTGATGCGAGTCATGTTCTAACCCATCAGTTCCACTGATGTGTTTGTAGCACAAGCTCCCACTATCCCATAGTGTCAAACGGCCACTCTACATATCAAAGCTTGTGATACACAAGTTCTCTCAAATCTTGTTGTCCAGTCAAGATTCTAACTTGCGAACCAGTTTAATTGCGAAGTATTAATCACTTCCAGTGCCAGTTCTCTATCCCATAGAGAGTGAAAGGTTTTACCTTTGCTATAAGAACTATAAGTTATACACTACTTTACAAATGCCAATAATAATAATGAAATAACTTGAAATGCTTTTTTATTAATGATTATGGTTCAAATACAAATCATTTGCCCTATACAATTTATCCTCCATGGCATCTTGAGGGCATAAATCTAACAAAAATCATATACCGGTTTTTTTCCTTTCAAGGTAGACACATAGGTATTTCCAAAAATGTATGATGCCTTATCAAGAAACGTCTAATATGAAACATCTTTCTCTTCAAACGTAAGTTAAAATTTGTTGCTAGTTTTGCGCAACTTTACAAGAAAGTGCATAACACGTTGTGCAAAGTTTAGAATCATATATAGTGTTTTTTTCTTTCAAAGTAGACACATAGGGTTTTCTTAAAATGTAAAACACATTATCAAAAAAATCTAGTATGAAACAATTTTATCTCCACACGTACGCTAAAATTTATCAACAATTTTGTGCGACTTCACGAGAAATTTTATAACGCAGTGTAGAATGCTCAGAATCATAAATTATTTCTTTTTCATTTCAAAGTAGACACATAAGGTTTCCCAAAAATGTATGACACATTATTAAGAAATATCTAGTATGAAACAGATCTTGCTTCAAACGTAAGCTAAAATTTGTTAATAGTTTTGCGCGACTTCACGAGAAAGTCAGTAACGCAGTATAGAATGTTCGGAATCATAAACTATTTTTTTCTTTTCAAAGTAGACACATAGGGTTTTTCGAAAATGTATGACACATTATCAAAAACTATCTAGTATGAAACAATTATTTTTTTTCAAATATAAGGTATTATTTGTCAACACTTGTGTGCAACTTCACGAGAATGTACATCTATGATGCACGGATACTTCTAAAATTGGACCCGTGCAGTATCGTACTCGTATCGGATATGATACTCTGCGGATATCACTCGAATACATATCGGATACCCTTTTTACGTATCCAAAAATTAAATAAAAAAGACAATTTTGGATACCGTATCTGATACTTCCGGATGCCATATCCCATACAAAATTTAGAGTATCTGACACGCCTTGAATATCAGACATAGTAGTTTTGAATATTATATAATACTTTATAGGTTAAAATGGAAAAATAATAATGACTTTGACCGTACGTTAAAAGGTTAAACAAACAATAAGAAAATTTAAAGAAGCAAAAAACTGTTTCAGTTTCACTTTTTAATATAATTTTTTTTTCTTGCACCATGTGAAATCTATCATTTATACTTTATTTCCAAAGATTTTGGATAAAAAGGTAAATGTTGGTATACTGAAGTGACATTCTTACACCGCCGTAAATGATGAAATATTATGGTTACCTTCGAAATTTTTTGAACTTATAAACAATGAACCTGTATCTGTATTGCACTTTTATTTATGTTAACAAACATACTGACTCAAATTTATTTTTAAATATTATATATATATTAGTATCCCCAACGTATCGTATCCTATAATTTTGAAGTTTGCCGTATTTCATATTCGTGTCATATCGTACCCATATCCGTATCCGTGCATCATAGATGTACATAAAGCACCGTAGGATGCTCAGAATCATAAACGGTTTTTTTTCTTTCAAAGCAAACACATAGTGTTTTCCAAAAATGTATGAAATATTATAAAAAATCATCTAGCCTGTCAATCAAACCGAGCAACCCGAGCCTAGTCACGCTCATGCTCGGCTTGATATTATACGAGCTTTCATAACCAATACTTGTATTTATACAAGCTTTTTTTTTTCCAAAGCTCGGGCTCAGCTTGAAAGTTAGTACGAGCTTCAAGCCGAGCCTGAGCTAGACCTAATTTATTCTTTTTTAAAAAACTATACGTGATAAAGTTCTAATATATAATTTAAAAAACTAATCTCAAAAACATCAAAAATTAACATCATCCGTGCTCCAAAAACAAATCATAACTAATATATATCTTGAAAATTCTCAATTAACTTACCAATCTTCACACAAATTAAATGGAAATATATCTTGAAATATAAGTTGCATATATTATTTAAAATTTAAAAATATTATAACAAAATATATGATATATCTACTTACAGAATATTGCTTGTATCACAAATTTTGAGAAATCATAAATGAAATGCAAATTCTTGAAGACAAAAACTAACAGCCCTCCAATGTCAATTTATGTGAATTGTCATATGTTTGTATTAGATGCGATTTGGTACGGTTAAAGTGATTATTTTTTTTACTTGTTTAATTTGTTGAGTATAGCTTTTTATATTAAACAAACTTGAGTTAAATGATGATTTTAAGAATTCCTTTCCCTAATTTAAATGTTGCTATTTTCGAAGCAATTTAGAAATATTTATGTAACAATATTATATTTTATCTTTGTATATGATATATAACATTTTTTTCACAAGCCCAAGCTCAATTCAAGCTGAGCCTACTCCCGCTCACTCTCGACTTGAATTCAAATTAAAGCCTTAATAGTGGGCTTGGGCTCTGCTCATATAAAGCCTGCCATGAAAATTATCAAGTGGAGCATACGAGCTTCGAACTGGTTAGGCTCATTGACAGTCCTATCTAGTATGAAACAACTGTTTTTTCAAATATAAGCAAAAATATGTCGACAGTTTTGCACAACTACACGAGAATGTCCATAAAGCATTGTAGGATACTCAGAATCATAAATCAGTTTTTGCATTTCAAAGTAGACACATAGGCTTTCCGAAAATGTATGACACATTATCAAAAAACGTCTAGTATGAAACGAATTTTTCTCATTCTTCTTTTCCACGTTTTGTCCACAATTTTGCGTGACTTCACGTATGATGCTCGGAATCATAAACTGTTTTTCTCTTGGAAAGTAAACACATGATGATTTCCAAAAATGTATGACACATTATCAAGAAACGTCTAGTATAAGATAATTTTTTCTTCAAAAACAAGCTAAAATTTGTCGACAATTTTACGCGCGACTTTACAAGAAAGTCTATAACGCACTGTAGGATGCTGAAAATCATAAACCTTTTTTTCCTTTCAAAGTAGACACATGGGGCTTTCCAAAAATGTATGACACATTATCAAGAAACAGTTACTATGAAATTGATTTTTCTTCAAAGATAAGCTAAAATTTGTCAACAGTTTTACTCTATGATGCACGGAGACGGACATGGACTCAGATACGGACACGGGACACATCAATTCTTAAAAAAATTAGTACACAGATAAAGTTTGGACACGACTACCCATTTGTATTTTTTCCTTTCTGTCAATAGTTGGACATAGACATGGCGCGTGTCCGACACTACATGTAATAATTTTTTGGAGTGTCTGTGCATAATAGGTTTTACTGTAATCATACTACATGTTCGCTTTACCCATACTTTATCTTCACTTTAACCATATTTTGTGTTCATGATGGAAGGCAATATTGGTGCCGATGCGGCGATGGTGCGCTGGTGTCGTGGTGGTTGTTGGCGACGAGGGTGGTACATTGGTGGTGTCATCGATGGTGGTACGTTGATGGTGCCGGTGGTGGTGCATCAGTGGTCACTAGCAATGGCGGCGTTTGACGACGATGGTCGACTTCGCTGTCATGGTAGTCATCACCTCTGTGATTCCCGGCGCTGGAGGTAGTGGTGGTAATTGGGGGCAGGGGTGGTGGGGGGATTGGAGGGGTGGTGTTTTATCTATTATTTGAAAAGAAAATGAAATGGCATTATGTAATTATTATTTTTAGTTGAGGTATTATTGTCTTTTTGCATGGACTATGGAGTTAGAACAAAGTTTTTAGTTAAAGTAGGGAGTGTAGAATTTGAGAATATGGTAGGGGATTGATCCTCATATTGAATTAGTGATACCCCTAGTTATTGGGAAATTCTGGAATAGACCGGGTTCAATGAAGCCGGTCTATTCAATATCATTGGATGCAAGTATTTTAAGTGGTTTTTACTATCTTGTGCCTATATCCAATGGTCTATGGTGTATTGGTCCTGTTGGACCGGTGTGGCATAGAATCAACCCCAGTTTACATATATAAGGTGATAATAAAAAATTGAGAAATTAAAAATATATTATGAAAAATGAAAAAATAAAAAAATTGTAAAAAGAGAAAGAAAAAGAATAACGATAGTTAGCCGTTGGGTAATGGATGTAAGGTTTTACCATAATGAGGGGAATGGGGGTCTATTTTATGCTCCAAATAAATGGATTGGACAATAATTACACTAAATAGGAGGGTAGTTAGTACAATCAACCTTTTTTTAAAATTATTTTTTATTTTTATAAATGAGGGTGGTATTGTCATTTTACTTTTTGTAACGCTTGACTAACGACCGCTTGTCAGAGAAGGATCAATGTAAGGTTTTATTATAAGTGGGACTGTCTATTGTGGGACCAATGAGATGAAAAAACTCGTGCTAAAGGTACACACGACTTGAAAGAAATAAACATGCCCACCGAGAAGAACTGAAAAATGCTCTCCTTAAAACCAACATGTACCTTTCACATGAACATTTCCTCAGATGCCAACATAACTAACGACCACGTGACATTCACCTATTATGTCGAAAAACTAACATCATGGATCAAAATTGAAAAATTCTAAATTGTGGAACCTAATGTGCAAAGTACATAATGATCGCAACCAAGTCTTCACTTTGTCCAGTGAGACCAAAATATGCAATTTTGCCCAATTTGCAATTTCTCAGGAAGAAAAATTCTAAGATAAAAAAAGTACTAAATACCATTAACACGGAAATGCTAAAATAGATATAATTATTGAAAAGTTTGTGAACATTATTTCTCTCAATAGTCTTTTGTCCAGATACATTCCAAAATGATTAAATCCTATTTGTTTCTTATTATTTATAGATCAATTATTTATTTGACTTTCGTGATGCATAAATTAGGGGTGCACAATATCTGATTTTCACTGTATTTTTATAAAATTTATATCATACCATTAACATCGGTTTTGACAATTAATATCAAAACTAAACTTTTTGAAATCGATACCATTGTATCCAGTATCATACAGTATCGGTACAGCACGACTTTTTGGTTTTAACTAAAAGATAACATGATTTATCTTCATATTATTACGTCTATTTCTTACGTTAAAAATTCTCATGCAAAATTATTTATACAATGCACTAAAAGAGAATAAACCTTATCTCAAATCATAATGCATTTTTTTTTGGTACTTTTGCGCGTAGAAAAGAAACAAAGTTAGAAAAGAGAAAAACTAAATTTTGCAATAAAATGAACTTTTTGGATGAGAACAAAGAAATTTATGTTCAAAGTTAATATGTTCTCTTTTCCTTAAGAAAGGTTGTAACTTAGTTGTTAAATATAACTATTACATAAAAAAATTAAAAGCAATTGTCAAACTAAATAAAGATTAAAATGACAAAAAGAGACTTTTGAATCCAACCACCGAAAAAATTGGTCAATACCAAATTCTGCGTTCTATATCTTAGCATGATGGCGTCTTCTATGCCTCAAGGGTCAGTTGATATTGTTAAACTCAAATTTTAATACTAATATTTTAAATCTAGAGTTTAGGTTTTGAAATAATTCTAGGAAATTATTTCTCTTTTAACTAGTTTACAATTTCAATAGGGCTAGTATTTATATTTCTAAAAATATCACACATTCGTACACATGTTTTTGTAATAAATTGATATCTAGTATACTTGTGTTTATAAGTTCTAAAAATTCCTTCTATATCCAATACAAATAATACAAATAATTATAATGTATATATAATATATATATATATATATATACATACATATATTTCGATACAGTTTTTACCGGTATGAATTTTTTTAAATCAAAACTATACCAAAATAGTTGGTACAATATGAGCGCACTCTCATACCAAAACCTATGATTTTTTTTAGTAAAAAAATCATTATTTCGATACGATCAGTATGGTGCAATTTTGAAAAACCATACACACCCCTATGCATAATTACAAAATTACAAACAAATTCTTAATTTTCATATATTTTCAATATTAAAATATCGGTTGTCATCTCACAGTGCAATGCACGTTCTTCCTACTAGTCCTTAGAAAGGACATAAATAAAGGCATCCACTTCTCACTTCTCAATCCATAAGTCAAATTTATAGAATTGACTTTTAAACATGAATTTTTCAAAAAGAGTTGCACATGTCAAATATTTGATACACATGCAATTTAAAAACTCATACTAAATATACAGGAAAAGAATGTCAAGAAGTCACTAATTTGCACTTCTTCAAAATGAAATTTTGAAAATGTGACTCAATTCAAAAGTCCATCCAACAATTTTTTACAAAAGGACTTGCAACCTAGAAGTCCATTTGGAATGGATTTCCATACACTTCCAAGAATTCTTCAAAGTCACCATGACGAAGGAAGTTTGATCAAAATCAGAAGATGGTATGCACTACATGCATACCTATTGCATTTAACCAGCATCAATCAATATTCAGTTGTGAGAATTAGTTCTGTACAAAATACAAAGAACAAAAGAACAGTTCAACTCGACGAGTAAAGTATCATGAATTGATCGACAGATGTAATTTTACCTTTCCCACCCCCTACCTTTGCTTGCAACCTGTTTGTCTTCGCTGGATGTTAGGATAGCAGCTGGCTTATAAGGAAAACTTCATTCGTACAGCCGCCATAGCAGAAAAATCACTTAGCCATCAGTATTGTGCAGCAATCCATTATTTCAGGATTATGAGTATCATCAGCATGAGTATTGAGAACTCGAGAGCAAACTTAGGACTACTCACACGGTTAACCCAAAACTGCCACCTGTAAGTTCAACCAGTAGATAGCCGCTCGTAAAGCCTGCTAAGCAGTACCACATTTTTCACAATATTAAGAATGCTGATTAATATCAGTTCAGATAAAAGAGTTACTCAAATTTCTTAGCCAACCAATTAAATTAGATATTTGAATTAGTTTTCCAGAACTCTATATCGACTACCTACAAGCTGTCAGAACCATCAAAGTAAACAATCTCAACAAGAAGAAGCTTAATAAACTATGCTCGAAAGTGCTCATTCAAGTATTACTTGAGTGAAGCAAGAAATTTACCAAATTTCATGAGCAGTGAACCGAAGGCGAGCGCTTGCAATGCCTTATCATCCAGCTAGCTTTGATATTAGGTTGAAATAAAGTTATTCAAGCATAAATCATGAAACAAAAAAGTGAGCTTTTGCAAATGAAGTTTTGAAGCTAGAGCATACGGAGCTCGAATGAGGTTGCAATGCCTTATCATTCAGCTAGCTTTGATATTAGGTTGAAATAAAGTTATTCAAGCATAAATCATGAAACAAAAAAGTGAGCTTTTGCAAATGAAGTTTTGAAACTAGAGCATACGGAGCTCGAATGAGGTTTTAGGCCAAGCTTTTATGGCTAAAAGATTGTCCTTGGGCATAACATCTCACGGTTAAATAAGGAGATACACACTGATAACGATCAGCTGACCCGTTTTGCCAGGGAGCACAACCCAGCGGTTCATTTTGAGTAGCTTAAAGAAACTGTTGTAAACCACAGTCCACTAATGATTCAAAAGTCAAAACCAGAGCAAACTATACTCTCAAAGATAATGCGCTTCCATTTAATTCTAATACAGAGATTGACAAAGATAAAGCTGAAAGAAAACTATACTCTGAAAGTGAGATTTAATTTCTTAATCCCATGGATAATCCATTGAATAACAAATCTAAAAATTTTCCCTTGTTTTGTAAGCAAGGATTTAAGTTTAAAGTTCTGATCTCAAATATCACGAAGAGTTCTCCTTAACGCGGGGACAAATTATTTTACAATATGTTTAGGGCCAGGATGAACTTCTTATATAATTGGATCTAGAAGAATTCAATGAAGTTCTGGCTCAACTAAGCAAAATTTTATGTCAATTTTATGACACTTTTGTCGTGACTTCATAGTCAGGAGTAGGGGTGGGCATCTAATCAGGTAGCTTGGGTTCAGGTAGTATTATGTGCTACCATGTACTGACCCGATATAGCCTGGTACCCAAATTTCTGGGTTCTTGAACTTACAGATTGGATTACCTTCTAGCACAACCTATGCTAGAGGCAGAGACAAGTTTCTTCTCTGATTCTAAAAAACATGCCAACCATACATGCACACACCCACCTGCACCATCAATTTTCCACTTTCAACACCCATAACTGTTGTGGAGCGGTTCATGGCGTAGAAAGGAAGGAGCAGATTAGGCGTGGGGTATCAGATTAGACATGTTTTATTTTTATTTTATGGTTCAAGTTAATTAATTAGTAGAGTCTAATTGTTAGTACGTTTCATTTCCTAGCAAGTTACCTTATGTTTCTAGTAGCGGTATAAATAAGAGAATTTAGGGTTTATTTTTCATCATTGAGAATTTTTGAGAAGGAAACGAGCTTTAAGCTTGGGGCAAGATTTATTCTTGCTAGTATCGTTTAATAAAAAAATAAGTTCTATCAATTTGGCCCAACATGCCGGATCCCCACCCCGCAAAGATGACGAACATGAGATCTTCTTCTGACAATCGCGGAAAATCTTACCGTTACTAAGGAGTACGCACGTATTAGCGCGCGAATGGAATCTATGGAGATGCATTTGAACACACGAATGGATTCTTTGGAGACCCATATGGCCGAGTTCCTCTCGGCCTTACACGCGTTGAAGGCGCCTGAAGTTCACACACCACTAGTCGCTATCACTTCAGCGGCGTCGGTGTCTACAACGTTTGCCGATCATCCAGTTGCCACTGTTGAGCCCATCGTTCCGCCCCGACGCAAATTCCCATTGCGCCGGCTATCACACCCCTAGCTGTGAATTTACCCACTTTTGATGACACAGACTTGATTGGCTGGCTGGCTCGGGCCAACCAACAATTTAAGATTCATAGTACACCCTCAGAACAGAAGGTGCAACTAGCCATGGTTGCTATGGAAGGAGCAACTCTACACTGGTTCCGTTGGTTACGTCATCGCAAGCCATAGGCTACATGGCTTGAATTCTCGTAGGCTTTAACAGTACGTTTTGATGATCGCTATACGAGAAGCACGTATGAATGCTTGGCAGCGGTGAGACAAGTTGATTCAGTAAATACGTATCTTAATTTGTTTATTCAAATTGCCAACCAAGTGCCTGGTTTGTCGGATGCGCATTATAGGGGATATTCTATGAAAGGATTGAAAGAGACGATTCACAATAAGATACGAATTCTGGACCCCAAGGATTTGGGGCCTGCCATGCATATGGGCAAGAAACATCGAGGCAGACCTTCGCCTCCATTTGGGCAGTCGTTCAAAGGGGGAAGGTCACCTGAAATTTCGGAGTTTGCCTCCGAGTTTTCAAATCTGAATTTCAGCCAACAACCCTCGACCTATCAGAACGGGGTGCGAGCTGTTGATTGGCCAGAATACGCAGGCGTGGACAACAGAGGTTGGTTGGATGTTGTTGTCTCATGATCCGGCGGGTGAGGTCACCCACTGCATGAATGCCCGAATAAACAGTTGCGGGCGCTTCTGATAGAGGAAGTAGACTCCCTTAGGATTGAACTTACAGAGGTCAACAAAACTTTGGAAGTAGAGGAGACGTTTATTTCGGCCGAAGATAAGGCTGCAGATTCTCTACTACAACCTTGGGGACATAGTTGTTTTTAAGGGGGGGGGGGGGGGAGGAGTTGTGAAGCGGTTTATGGCGCAGAAAGGAAGAAGGAGCCTATTAGGCGTGGAGTATCAGATTAGACATGTTTTATTTTTGCTTTATGTTTTGAGTTAATTAATAGTAGAGTTTGATTGTTAGTAGGTTTCGTTTCCTAGCAAGTTACCTTATGTTTCTAGTAGTAGCATAAATAGGAGTTTTTATGGTTTATTTTTCATTATTGAGAAATTTTTAGAAGGAGTCGAGCTTTAAGCTTACGGCAATCTTAGGTTTGTTGGGGCAAGATTTATTCTTGCCAGTTTATCATTTTAATAAAAAAGATAAGTTTCTATTAATACCTCTTAATAGCACGCCTATTGATGTGGGTTTCTAATTTCAGTACTCAAGTTTACTATTCGAAATCATTTCATTCTCTCAATAAAGTCTGACTCACTAAAATTAACCCATCATGTATCTTTTTACCTCAGCTTGGAGAAAAAAACTTGAAGGTGATGCAACATACCCAGCTCTCTCGGCCTCTCTCTCCCCTGCAATCTTTCTAGTTTTCTTTTCATATTGTAGTTAGTAATTTTCTTCAACTAATTTCAAGGACTACATACTCTTGTTCACAAAGTTTGAAGGAAACAAAGTAAAGAGAAAATTAGACCAGGCTGAAGCAGTAAAAGCTCTAACAAAATCCAAATCCTGTTGTGTTGTCTCTGGGTACGTAATCCGAGTCATTAGAAGCAAACAAATATAAACTTACCAACTGCCTTCAGCTGATGTGTTATTTTTGTCAATTATTTCCTTCTCAAATTCTTCTAGTATAGCACGTTGTTTCTCGCTCACAAATCTGGAGATAAACATAATAAACAAAAAGAACGCTAAATTGGTAGTTCACATTTCTTTTGCAGCATTACTGGTAAATAATCCAAGAATTTCTGAATACATAAAAGTTAAATTTATAGCATGTAACAATTACACAGAGGTAGACAAAGAAAGTTTATCTGAAGAAAGAGAAAATTGTATGAACCGTCGAGTTTAAGAAGTAAAAAAAGAACTCAAACTCAACCTTCCATAGTATATTTCCAATGAATAACTTGTCCATAGAAAGAGCTCAAGAACTAAACAGTATCTCCAAAACACTTGCATTTTGTACTTGACTAAATCCCTCACCTCATCCAACTAAAACATTACATAGAACATGTATAATGTAATTCACTCACAATGCAGGCACATTAACAGAAATACATACTTTCCTTTTTCTTTCTTTTTCATTTTGGGAAAACAAAGCTTGAGAGCTCAAAATCAAGAGAATAATTTGAGGAATAACTTTTTTTGAACAATCATGCGAGGAAAAGTCCGTTGATGATTCCAAAAGACCACTTTGAGAGAACAAGAGCAGATATATAAAATAGTCCAAGAAATTTCTTGAGGTGGCAGGTGTGATTGAGTGGATCTAATTATGTGATAGACTAAAACCATCCAGAATTTGACGTTTTCTACATTCCCTCCTTATTTCCAGTAAAAACTCATTATTTCAAGTTAAACCAGCCTTTGACATTTACCCACTATCCGTCTTTGATTACCTACTATTCGTCTTTGAGTACTCTATACACCCCCTAACTAGTTGCATCCTCCTCACTGTTAAGGCCAGTGGGCTCGCACTGTGTCCTACAAGCTTAGATGCATCATACAGCATGTCATTGTAATCATCAAGACCATTCACCTCCAAAAGAATACGGACTCGACCCTTGCCATGGATGCAGCCCAAATGAGATTTTCAGGAAGAGTAACTAGGATGTCGACAGAGATTGCCTGGAGATGAGAGGACGGTGAGAGGGTTGGGGCAGTGTGAGGGGCAAGTTGACTCGCATTGAAACTAGTGGACAGGGAAGTGACATTGCTTCTGCAAATATTCACATATAATAATATCATTAACATTAGCCCAAAATTAATTGGTCACTAAGATATAACAATCATTGCTCAAGTAATATAAGAAAGATGAACTAAGGTAAGCAAGCAGGTTTGGCGGTAACCAAGAAGATTAGTACGTGATGATCATGGTACTACATGTATCAAAAGAGGTTTGTCATGGTAATGCAGGATAAAGTGGGAAATAGTGATGATCGTAGGATGGGAGATGATGAGGGCCGTACGATCAAGGGTCCAATTGGGGAATTGACTCAGCGAACGGCACCGTTTTGGTAAAAGAGGGGTCCTGAAACTTAAGTGGAATGGTGGCGTTTTGAGCAACGGCTCTTCAATATCTACCGCACACGTAGCATGCATCCAGGCCGGCGGCCGCAACAAAATTGAAGGGGAAGCTGCAATTCAGTGCATTTGAAGAAGATGCTCTCTGACAAGGAAAAACAACTATTTTGTCAACCATTTTCATCTAACACATCAGAAAGTTTGTTAGGTTTCATCTAACACTCGAATATTTTTTCTATTTTCCCATCTTCTTCATAATATTATCTGAAAATATAACTAAATATGCTTAACAACGTAACATTTGGTCAGCCACTTGATTCTTGGATTATTCTGCACAATTTAATACGAAAAATGGCTGATGTTACAAGATTGAAAGATGTTATGGAGTCTTTTAAAGAAAACTGAGGCAATGGTTATGGAAGAACGTACATTGAGAGAGGATGGAGAGCAGCATACTCGTGCTCAGTTGGAAGGATTAGTTACGGTACAGGAGGGCATGCAAGCATCATTTGCTGTCATGGACAACATTCAAAGGATGGTGCAACAGTAGCTGCATACTATCCCGTATCCCGGAACAAATGCAGAAGTACGACGCGAACAAATCTGTTTTGGGGGATGGACTTACTGCCAACGTTGAGAGGGGGTCAACTTCACTGAATTCCATGCCTTCCAAGGAGAGTGAATCCTCTAACTCCCAAAGTTCATTTAACCCTTTCCCTGGAGTAGCATATTTTAATGGGGATAATCCCAGAACGTGGATTCGAAAGTGCAATAGATTTTTCCAGATTATGACTAATATGCCTAAAGATCAAAAAAGTGGCATTGGCTTCAGTTCATATGGAGAGTAAGGTTGAGTTGTGGCTACAAAGTTATTTGGGAGGGAAGACATATCCAGATTGGAAGTCATTTGTCATAGCCATTCTAGGACGTTTTGATGACTTGAACCCTAAAGAGATGATTGGAGAGTTCAATAAGTGACACCAAGAAAGCACTGTTGATAACTATCTAGAGAGATTTGACAAACTTGAGTTCTGCATGTTGATCATTAACAAGGACCTGAAGAATCTTTTGTTGCTAGCTTCACCAGTAAATGAAGGATGACATTAAGAGTTGTCTTAGCTATGAAGTTCAGTTTCAGTTCCTTTCACGAGACTTGGGTCTTCTAGAAAACTTTGTGTGACAATAAAACTGCTATTAGTATTGCTCGTAACCCAATTCAACACGATTGGACAAAACACATGAGTGGATCATCATTTTATCAAGAAGAAGATCGATTAGGGCATCATTTGTACCACACTCATTCAAACGAGATCAACTTGCAGATATCTTTACGGAGGGGTTAAGTGGTGCATTATCACAATCTATTGTAATGAAATTGGGGATGAAAGATATCTTCTCCCAATTTGAGGGGGAGTATATTGGATATATAGATATATTATTAGCTTAGTCTTTCCTCTATGCTTTTATTACTTCCGTCCCACATTGGATGAGTTCTCTTTTTGAAGTTCACCCTCTACCTATACATATATAGAGGCAGGGACGGTGTTATGAAGTTGATTTCGAAAAATTAGTTAATTACATTATATTATTTTATTTCCCAGTTTGAGTCCTTATTTATTTAAGTTGCTTAGTTGGTTTAGGCAACAAGTTATTTCAATCCTTGTTAGTTTAGGATTTTATTTACTTGTTGATTAAGTTTCCTAATTCTTTGTAGGGTTCTAGTTATTTCCTTTCTAGTAAGAGTCAATAGCTTCCATAGCAAGTTACCAGGGGTCTTCAGGGTTTATTTTGATTATTCAGTTTTTGAATCAATAAAAAATCAGCTTTTAGCTTGGGGCAAGATTTATTCTTGTTATACTTTCGAGTTATCGAAAGTATCTCTTTTATCATTTTTCTGTTTCTATCAGACGGAACCAGAATTTTAACTCAGTGGAGCAAGACCAAAATGTAAAAATATTAGTATTTAATTTATTTATTTTACTTACATGTTTTCGGCGTGGTCCTTTTCCTTAAGATAATCAATTGTTGAAGCACAAGTGAAAATAAAAATATTGTATCTAATATTGACACAAATTATAATATGTCTTATTTCAAAAATATACAATACACTACTAAATAAAACATATGTGCTATTTATTCAATTAGTTTTGGGCATCCTAAATTGTGCTCGACCATTCTAGTCTCTTTCTTAGTTAACATATTTTACATGAATACTACAAATACCCACAATCCACAATCAATTACATGGAAGGAACATAATTAAACTAGAAGAAAAGAGCTACATATAGTGCAAATCCTAATCACACAATTCCTTATTTTATATCTGAATGGTTACTTTACCTTTCTAATTTAAAACAATTCTCATCTCATTGTCAGGAAAGAGAGAGCATTCAACATCACCTCAATTGAACCAAAAGATTGAATTTTGCAAATCTAAAAACATTATCAATTATTCATCCCACCTATTATCTATATATGGTTTTCCTTCAAGGTCCCAATTTTTTTCTTCATTAAACTATATTTCCACTCATTTACTACAAGAAAAATCCATGTCACCTACCATCACACACCTTTCTTCAATTACTTTTCTTTTTATTAACACTAACTTCTTGTTTTATAGATGACCATCATCTATTTGTTGAAATTCGTAAACCAAATAAAATTAGTAGAGTTTAGACTTTAAATAAAATATATGAAATATATAACAAAAATATCAAAATTGAATTTAAAAAATATTTGTGTTCAAATAATAGAATAGCTTGTTGGAATTTGAAATGAGAAAATTAACATATTTGAGAGTTGAAATAAGACCTAAAAATTCTTTTCTTCCCTCTCTTTGTTTTGAAAAGAATAGAAACAGTGTGCATTAGCAACATCACGAAACAGCAGCGTACTTTTGGTTGTAAAGCAGGGGAAAAATTTGTTTCTCATAGGCTCGTGATCTCAAGAAATGTCTGGTGGGCTTTAGACAACTCATGGGTATATGTAAAATTATAATAAAATCCAGCTAAAAAATTGGGCTATGTAGCCCACTGGAATGTCAAACCGAGTCCATTGTTCTATTACGGGCTTGGGTCAGCTTGTAGGCTAGGAATGTGAAATTAACTTTGTTTTTGTTATTTTTGAGGGGGGCCACAAAAAAAGATCTTAAAAAACCATCCCGTCCCTGTATAGAGGTGTGTATCTTTTGTAATATTCTCTCTCTAAAATTTTCCACTCAAATAGTTTCTACGTCTACCACCAGTCAACTGATATCACCACAACCCCCATCCTTTTAGACTCCAATGACTACTACCAAGAATACCTACGTGTATCATCTCAATTCCCGATAACCTTGTGTGGGAAGATTTGTGTGATTTATAGAAATATATATTATATTTGGATAGTTATTGTACATATAATTTTATGGAATAGATGTATCCAGGGAGAATTCACTTTGAAGCGACTATTCCCTAGATACACAAGTCGTATTATTTTACAATTGAATCAAAAAATTAAAAAAGACCTAAAGTAAGGGATTTATCAATAGGTACTGTTGCACCAATACTCAACCAAACAGCGACGGCGGTACCAATCAAAAAGACGATTGTCGCTACTGGACGGCGAAATGGATTTTGGAATTATCTGTTAAGAGTTCTTTTAGGAATCAGATTTATTATCTCCTTATTAGGAAGATTTTTTTTCCTTATGTGTATCCTAGATGGGATCTATAAATCCCTTTGTACCACAGCAATATCGATTAAGAAAGAGCCTTCATTTTTCTCTGTTCATTTGGAATCAGAGAACAAAATCCTAGGGTTTGAATCTGCTCTTTTTTTCACTTCTATGTATGAAATCATGTCAGAGTCTTTCTCTATATGGATAGATAGAGAACTATAGGGAGTAGGCTTCTCGAACTGAGACTCAAATTGCCCAAAATGCCTCTGAAAGTCACGCTATTCAGCCTACGCCGAATCCTTCTGAAAGCCACCCTATTCAGATAACCACAATCCGGTTAAATGGCGACCATTTCCTCCGGTGGTCACAATCAGTCCGGATACATCAGGGAAGAGGCAAGATCAGGTATCTCACAGGAGAATCTAAGAGGCCTGATGTTGAGGACCCCGCCTACGCTATTAGGGATGCTGAAAACTCGATGGTAATGACATGGTTGGTCAATTCCATTGTAGAAGAGAGTGATGCAAATACATGTGCTACTTTACTGCGAAGGAGCTTTGGGACAATGTTTTAGAAATGCGTTCTGACTTTGGAAACAAATCACAAGTGTACAAGTTGACTCTATGACTTGGAGAAATTCACCAAGGTATGGATTCTGTTACAAACTACTTTAATCCTCTAAAAAGGATTTGGCAGGATCTCGACCTATTCAACAGATGACTGCAACCATTACAAGAAAATAGTGAATGTCAGTAGGGTTTTCAAGTTTCTTGCAGGCTTGAATATTGAATTCGACGAGGTGCGAGGTCGGATTATTGGGAAAAAAATCCTTTGCCACTAATTGCAGGCAGAAGACATGTTAAGATTTCTTTTTAAAAAATCATCGTAACATCAGTTTTTTACTTGTTTTGAGACTTGCTTGCAATCTTCTCAAATTACCAAAAGATTCTAAGGCTCTGTTTGGAAGTATTTTCATTTCATTTTTAACCGTCATTTTCTAAAACGTATGGGAAAATAAGTTTTTTATTTTTGTGTGAAAATGACAGCATGTTTGGTTGTGTTTCTGAAAATGGTTGGAATTGATGATTGATGATCTGTGAAATGATTGAGTTAATTAAAGTAATGATTATGTTATAGTATAAATAAAATAATAGATAATATTATGTGTAATATACTTGTAAGTAAAAATAATAGAAATTGACCCAAAAAAAGTACTAAAAATACTCAAAATGGGTCTTAAAATGTGACATATCTATGAGGGTTAATATTATGCATTTTATTCTACTATAGCACCACAATTGTTGCCGAAAAAATGGATTTTTAGAAGATGTTAGAGAAAGAAAAGGGTGAGTGTAAATTGATAAAGTAAATGATAGTTATTGGAGAAGGTGAAAGTGAAAATGAAAATAAGTGTATTTTCAGTTGAGAATGGTGTAAATGGTGTATTTTCATTTTCAAATGAGAATGAAAATGAAAATATGGCTTCGAAAACACAAACAAACATAGCCTAATTGTTTCGTTCTCATTCTGTTTTTCAGGACCAGAGCTCAGGGAAGACGATTGGAACTGCTAGAGAAATAATCGGGTTGTACTACTTTGAAGAAATTGCTTTCGAGAATAAAAAAGCTCGGGGATTTGGTAGTACCACAGTTCAATCTCTGTCTATGAACAAATAATGTTATGGCATCGGAGATTAGGACACCCCAATTTTCCATATCTCAAATATATATTTCCTGGTTTGTTAAGAGGAAGATTGTTCTAAGTTACATTGTGAGATTTGTCCTTTGGCTAAAGAGCATCGATTTAGTTTTCCCTAAAACCTTATTCTGCATCAAAACCATTCTATTTGTTCCATATTGATGTTTGGCCCCATCTAAAATTACCACACTATCTGGAAAAAAGTGGTTTGTGACTTTCAGTGATGACCACACAAGAGTATGTTAGGTTTATTTGTTGGAAAAGAAATCTAAAGTTGAACAACGTTATAAGGAATCCTTTCTCATGATTGAAAATCAATTTCAAACCATGATTGAAAATCAATTTCAAACCAAGATTGGCATTTTAAGAACAAATAATGGAATTGAATATTTCAACAAATATTTGAGGGCATTTCTCGCGAAAAATGATGTTATTCATCAATCAACTTGTTGTGATACACCACAACAAACCGCGGAAAGAAAAAACGAACACTTACTTGAGGTTACCCGAGGCCTCATGTTTTCAATGAATGTTCTACTTTGCCAAATGTTGTATCGGAGATAGGGGAGAAGTACCTCCAAAGAATCACCCTGAACTTCAAAATTATTCTAGAAAGAGGATTCACAAACAGCCTATTGCATCCGTTATTCCTCCAGTAAAAGTTCAATCCGATTTACTAAGCAATGATCCTAATCCAACCACTCAGAGTAATTCTTCTTCAACTCCTTTTCCTTTTTTACCTAATTTAATTAACTCGTCTTCTGATCATAACCTTCCAATTGCCTTGAGAAAAGGAACACAAACGTATACCAAACATCCTATTGCAAAATACACCTACAATAAATTGTCAATGGTCATGAAGCCTTTGTGTCTAAGATTTCTAATCCGGTTGTTCCAAGAGCCTTTGGGGACTTCTTTTGCTTTAAAATAAACAATCCAATGGGCGTTTATCCTTTTGCTATAAATATCAAGTTGACTGTGACCATTGGATATCCACATAAATCGGTGGCACAACCATATTCATCAATTAGTGTATCACACGTTATTCAAATGGAAAGCAATAATTTCATGTCATTACATCGGAACGTATTACAGTTGAACGCATTATCAAATATAACATAATTTCGATATATGGACCCACAATTTCAACACAATTAATCAAACTTTCTAATCATAATCGAGACTGCGAAACTTGAAATACTAACTAATTCAATTTCAAGTGATAAAACAAATTAGAACTTACTTATTATAATGTGTACGATGTACCTACAGGAGGTCTAATGTTGGACTCAACCAAAAGTTTCTTTGACACGCACTATTCTATAATTAATTAAAGTAAATGGCAATTAAAAGAAGTCCATTTTCTATCATAATTAGCCTTTCAAGCATATGTAGGAAGACAATATAAGAAAGCAAAGAGAAGAAAAAACTTACGAAGGAAAATTTATACAGAAGCGCACATACTGATCTCCATGGTCCAAAAAAAAATCATTCTTTGGCATTCCTTTTGTACGTCATGTCCACGGGTAAATTTTGTTACACAGAGAGGATATAAAAGACGGAAATTATGACAGAACAAAGTTCATACCTTTGCCTCTTAAAGGAACAAGTTGTCCATGTTGAACCCCTTTAGGTATCTATAATGTCGGCAACCACATAGAAAGACAAAAGTGAAGGTTAATAGAGAATACTTTAAAATACCAATCATCTAGAGCAAAAAAATTCACCACAATCAAGTCTAATGAATGCAAATTACACTTCTAAAGAAAAGGTTGAGGGGACGGCGAAGTGAGAAAAACTAACCCTATGCTATTAAGTTTCCTAATTTTTGTAAGGTTCTAGTTATTTCCTTTCTAGTGGGAGTCAGTAACTAGCATAGCAAGTTACCTTATGATTATAAATAGGGGTCTACAGGGTTTATTTTGATTATTCAATTTTTGAATCAATAAAGAATCAGCTTTTAGCTCGGGGCAAGATTTATTCCTGTTGGACTTTCGAGTTATCGAAAGTATCTCTTTTATCGTTTTTCTATTTCTATCAATTTGGTCCGACCTGCCGGATCATTAGGCACCACCATAGCTTGTTCCACTTTCGACGAATCTCTCATAACAGCGTTGGTTTCACGCTTGGAATCCGCCATAACCCATATGGATAACATTGTGACCCATATGGATAACATTGTGACCCATATGGATAACATGGACAACGCCAACATGCAGACGGCGATCACCGCACTCAAAACCAACGCCCCCAATATTCTGACTGCACCAACCGCAGCCGTCCATGAAAATTCCTTACTGCCAGCTGCCCACGCACCACCTGTAATTGCAGCCGCCGTATCGGCTTCATCAACCGAAAATAGCAACCCTGACATCAGCGCAAAAATTACATCACATTCCTCCAGTTTTACCCCACAATCCGCCACACCTGTGCCAAGACATCTCGGTCACACCACCGCCCCTAACCTCCAACCAACAAAAACTAATATGGTCGCCGTCTACCGAATTCCTCAAACCTCCCACAACAAATACTTAACCACATCACCACTACACCCCCTATTTTTAACGCACTGACCCGTTTGGGTGGTTAGCCCAGACTGAATCTTCCGAAATTCCAAAGGCTGCGTTTTGCACCCACAATAGGCACTACGATTTTTTAGTCATGCCTTTCGGCTTGACGATGCACCAGCGACGTCCCAGGCAATGATGAAAATTCCCAAAATCAGCCTTGGGGACAAGGCTTTTTTTAAGGGGGAGAGAAATTGTTATGCAGTGGATTTCGAAGAATTAGTTATATACATTATATTATTTTAATGCCTAATTTGAGTCCTTATTTATTTAAGTTGCCTAGTTGGTTTAGGCAACAAGTTATTTCAATCCTTGTTAGTTTCGGTTTTTATTTACTTGTTGATTAAGTTTACTAATTTTTATAGGGTTCTAGTTATTTCCTTTCTAATAGGAATCAGTAGCTTGTATAGCTAGTTATCTTATGATTACAAATAGCGGTCTTCAGGGTTTATTTTGATTATTCAATTTTTGAATCAATAAAGAATCGGCTTTTAGCTTCGGACAAGACTTATTCTTGTTGGACTTCCGAGTTATCGAAAATGTCTCTTTTATCGTTTTTCTGTTTCTATCATGATGTTTTGCAACCAGATAGTCCTTACAGAATTTTTTTAAATTATGTTTGTTTGGGAAATAACTCATTTTGATCAAAGGAAGTGAGAAACCAATTTTCTTGCTTTCTTTGGATAACTATCAACATCATATACTTCGATAATTAAATAATCATCAATTATTGGTCAAGTTAAGAGTAAGAATAAACATTATTTCTGATTGTTTTTGTTAATGCATTTGCATATGTGCAACTAATATTAAATTATGCCATTATATAGTAAGAATCAACAATATTTCTAATTGTTTTATTATTGCATTTGCATATGTGCAACTAATTATTAAATTATGCTATTTTATTTTCTATCATACAATTGGTCGTATTCTCCTATTGCACGTCATCCGCTCAAGTACATCCAAATTTGTCCTTCCACCATATTATATTTTCTGATGATTGAATATGTTGTGATATAAGTTTCTTTGTATCGTTTATATTTTCTTCTTTTGTGATATTGTAAAGTATTAGCTTTATTCAATAAGTCATTGATTTGCTATAGAATGTCATTATAATTCTATAAATCTCCATTCACTATTTTCATATAAGCAGATTCTGGAGTCATCTATCCGCGAACATTCGTGGACATTTACTCATGACAACTCAAAGTTGATTCTAGGGGGTCCTTGTGACCAATCATACTTTAGCGGGATAAATACAAGGGGCATTTTTGTCTTAAAAATTTTATCCAATACCACATTGTACATTTTCAAATGGACAAGGGCTTTCTGTTACTTTTGGAACTTTAGGAAGGTGAATGCAACAATTGCCAAACTTCAAGGATTCAACTTGTTAGTTAACATGAAATTAGGATGAGATATTTCCACCTCCCCTTAGGTTTTTCCCAATTATTGTCTGTCTTTCCATATTACCAATGCCTCCCCCAGATTTTGTTCCTATAGAAAACCCAAAATCTATATCTCACGCCTTGTCTTAGCCCAAAAAGGTTAAATTACATCATCACCTCCTTGAGGTTTGTCCAAATTATTGTTTACTCCAACTTCCAAAATGTCATTAAAACTTGTGGATCTTAAAAACACCTAAAATCTATGATACAAGAACTTGTTCACTTTGGGTAAAACTTCAACAAATAGAAAGTGTTCCAAAAGTAAAATGATTGTTCTACATGACTACATCTAATTGCGTCGAGCAAGTCCAGCTAGAAACTATTCTTACACGTAGGTCACTCTACTTCATGTCCCCATCGGGGTTGTTTCACTATCCACCAACTTAGTTGCTGACATAACTTAGGTTGCCTGTCAAGCAGAGAATATTGAGCTTGTTTATGCTCACTCTTCATTAGAACTTAGACGAGCTTTTTCTCTCAAAGATTATTGTTTTTCAAACTCTTTTTGGACTCTAGCTATGGTGATGGCTTTGCAACTGATTGTGCCGTGGATTTGGAGATAGGCAACAAAGGAGCGTTTTGGTAATGGTCGCAATAGGGATCTTTTGTTGTTCCTCAAATAAAATCACTTTTTGCTATGTTTCTTATCTTGTCCATTTCAAGGATAAGTTATTTGATGAATTGGCTATTAATTAACTTATAGGAACAATGTACGAAAGTACAAAGAACGAGTCAAATACATATGGCCCCCTCATGATATGTCCGATTATGCACTTACCCCCCGTGAAAATAATTTATCAGAAAACCCCCTACAATTTTTTAAATTATACTCACTGCCTCCTTGTTACGAAATGGGTCGAGCGGGACGAGCCGGGTGAAGCCGAGAAAAGGGAGAAGCCGTGCAAGTTTCCATGAGAAGGGGAAGAAGAATTAATTCATAGCAATTCTTTTATTTGTTAAGTTTTTATTTCCTAGAAAGGAGTTAATTTCTAGTTGGTTTAGGGAACTAGTTAACAATTAAGTTTCCTAGTTAGTTTAGGGTTCTAGTTATTTCCTTTTCTAGTTAGGAGTCTTTAGATAAATATATGTGTTAGGAGCTATGTTTTATTCATTCAGTTTTGCATCAATAAAGAATCAAGCTTAAGCTTGGGGCAAAAATTATTCTTGTTAGGCAAGATTTATACTTGTTGGAATTTCATCGAAATTATTTTCTATCAATTTGTCCGACCTGCCGAATCTTTGACACCACCATTTAATCTCCAAGATTTTCGATTCCATCAACGCCAAGTTTGATTTGACGAAGTTCTGGCAGCAATCGCTGCACTCCATACCGCCATTGTCAGAGTGCCGCCTCCGTCTGCCGCCACCGGCGCTGCTTCTTTGACCCGAAACAGCGCCCTAAAAATTCCACCATCGGCTGTCATTTCACTAGCGCAATCTGTTCACCAAAATCTGTTAGCCATCCCTCATCCCCGCGTCGGCAACTGCCCCCCAAAACATCGCCATTGACATCCCTCCGCCCCCCGCCAGTCCGACCCACAATCTGCCAAGCCTAAAATCAGCCATACTACCGCCGCATTACCCACTTTTGAAGGCACTGACCCGCTTTGTTCTTGTTACCAGGTCCGGGATGCACCATCGGACATTCCCAAGTCTGTGTTTTGCACCCATAGCAGGCACTATGAGTTCCTGGGCATGCCTTTCGTCTTGACCTCTTGGAACGAGCATATGCAACCATTTCTAAGGTGAAACCAAGAAAGGGGAGAAGTCGTTGCAAGTTTCCGTGAGAAGGGAAAAGAAGATTTAATTCGTAGCAGTTCTTTTATTAAGTCTTTATTTCCTAGTAAGTAGTTGTTTCTTAATTAGTTTAGGAAACTAGTTAACAATTAAGTTTCCTAGTTTGTTTAGGGTTCTAGTTATTTTTTAGAAATTTTCTATAATTTGAAGTCTTTAGTTATATATATGAGTTAGGAGCTATGTTTTATTCATTCAGTATTTGAATCAATGAAGAAGCGAGCTTAAGCTTGGGGCAAGATTTATTCTTATTAGAATTTCAAGTTATCAAAATTATTTTCTATTAATTTTGTTTTATCACTCCCCCAAACAATTCTGCCAATGAATTTCTCTGTGAAGACGAAAATTACCCTTATATTTCGATGATATTTACATTACATTTTATCTATTTTATGAAATTTTCTAATTATCTTAGATTTACTATCTTTCTTTTTTCCTCCTTGTTCCCCATCCCATCTTTTTCCCAAAAATCCTAACCCTGACCCACCTTTTCCCTCACCCCACTCACCAAGCTCCACCCCCTACCCATCCCCTCCATCTTCCATCCACAGATTACATTGCCACCACCACTACCCATCTCAATTTCCGTCGCCGCGTCCCCCTCCGAAAATCAAGTGTCGCCGCGTCACCGCCGTTTGATAATCAAACTCCGTCGTCCCCCACCCTTTCGACATCAAACGCTGCCACCACCCATCCTATGGAATTCAAACGCCCGCCACTCCCGCCCTTTGGAAATCGAACAACTGCCCACCCCACCCTCTGGAAATCGAACTTAGCGCCCCCCTCTGGAAATCCGTCGGCATCGATGTTGTTGTCTATCTCACCGAGTTGCAATGGGAGAGGCAGCGTGGGCCACGATTTGCAACGGGGAGGCAGGTGTGAGAGAAGGTGGCTGTGAAGGGTGGAAGAAAGCGGTGGTGTGGCAGCGGCGGTGGGTTGCTGTAGATTTGTTGAGTTTATACACGTATATATTATATTGTATATTAAGTATATTTTTGTAATATATATTTTATAGTTTAAAAAAATTTAAATAATATAATTTGCATAAATATAAGATATTGAATATGGAATTTTGATATCTTTATCTCTATGGATATGAGAAATCAAGTTTAATAAATATGTAGGTGTTTAATGTGGACCATCAATTTTATATCGTTTGATCCAATGGCAATTAGATCAATGGCAAAATTGTCCCAAACTGTCAAAAAATTTATGACCACTCGCACAACGAGCAAGTAGGTGTGAAAGAAAAACCAAACTACTCGATACTCGATTGGAGATCGATCGCTAAAAGCTCATTTGAGCTCGGTTCGTTAACATATCAAACAAAGCTTGAACAGCTCTTTGTATTGAAGAAGAAGAAGAAGAAGAAGAAAAAATCTAATTTATTTTAAAAGGCAATTAACTAATGCAAAAGTGAGGGATAATACAGGCTTATTGACCCCATATATAGCAAAAGTTTGAATTTCGTGTACTTTAGGTAGTAAAAGTGTGCATCCCATGAACTTTAGTTGGGTAAGCGTAAAAAAAAAATCTCTAAAAAAGTGTTAAAACATGCATAGTTCAGATGGGTTAATGTCTTCACCCCAAAAATTAATAATCTCATAAGTGTATGGGAGTTAGTCATATTGCATCATCGTCATTCAGTGAGAATGTGTAGTTGGACAGATTATTATTAGTCCAGAGAAACAGATCTTATTTGTCAAAATCTCGAAAATAGGATACTTAAAAGACGAAAGAAATTTTATAGCCCCCCCCCCCCCCCAATGTTTTCTTTGTAAAATATAAGACCCCTCGTATGTGCATGAATTAATGTGGGTTTCCAACTTTTGGTAATCATCAATTTTCCATTACGGCATCTAGCAGGTAGTCTAATTTGCTAGACTGAACAAATCCTCAAGCGAGCTTTCTGTAATTTAGAGAAGTGGGATGGACGTTATAAAAAATTTAGACAAAATTAAGGAAACAACTGTACTTGATCGCCTATGACCATTGCATTGCATTAATTCTTGGTTCCCTTCTCATCTATCATGAGTTTAATCCAATTTAACCCCATGTGATACATTAAATTCTTCAAAAGCGATATATCAAATTCTTCAAAAGCCTCCCCGTGATACAAAAATTCACAGAATACCCCCCTACGTTTGAAATAAAGTCACTCACCACCTCCCTCGACTTTTTTTTCCCTATAAATTTTATTGTGAAGACAAAAATGCCCTTATACTTTGAAAGTATTTACACTATATTTTATTTTAATTATTTTGTAATCTTAAAATTAGATTCAATTTTTTATTTAATTTTTTTCTTTTTTCTCACCTTCTTCTCCAACCATTTTCTTCCCCAAAACCCTAAACCACCTTTCATCTCATTCCACCTCCAAGCTCCCAGCCCCTATCCTTTTCCTCCACCAACTACTAAATCAACAATCCAAGAAACAAACACATTTGTAATTCCCTAAAAATATGAAACTACTTTATACCAACAAATCTGGAGATTTGTTAAATCGAACGCCATATATATATATATATATATATATATATATATATATATAAGGAGATCCCAATTAAGCAGCGTCACTTCCATGGAAATCTTCCAATTCACTTCCCCTTCTTCATTGTGTTCAAAAATTCATTGTACCGCCAGTGGGACCCATCTGGAAGATCAGAATTAGCCTGGGCTTGAGGCTTTAGACAGAATTAGGTTTTGTGCTTTTAGGCATAAATTGCAATTACTTGTGGAGCAGGTTTGGGCGGTTGTTATCCAATGCTAATGCTTGTGGAGTAATTGAAGAGAAAAGCAAAGTAGCTAAAGCTGCGTAATTTAAGATGGTGTTTGATTTTTTTGAATTTTTGTCGAGAATTGATCAGGTGATTGTGAATTTTCTAGGATTTATTTGGGTGTGGTAGCAGAAATGGAGACTTGAAATTTCTTTCTCAAATCTGCAAATTTGCAGATTAGAGTTTTGCAATATATGTGTGGGGTTGCCGGTGTTGTTTGACTGTGGTGGGTGGAGGAAAAGCTATGGTGGGGCGGCGGCAGCGGTGGAATGGTGGTGGGTTTAGGGCGAAAGTTGGTGGTGGTGGGTGGCAGCCGACTGCGGTCGTTTACGTCGGATTAATGGGGAAATATATATATATATATATATATTATTGATAAAATATTTAATAAGTTTGAAATTTCAGATATATATTTATTACAAATAAAAGATGTTTAATACGTACCGTCGATCTCATCTCAATAGATCCAATGGTTCAGGGGCAAAATAGTCTTATTGGGGCTAAAATTTTATAACTACTTGCAAGATGGGCAAGTGGCGCGCGTAGGGGGGTAAATTGATGCTTTATTTTTTTCATAGGGGGGTTTAGTGATAATTTTCATTTCATGGGGAGGCTTTTGAAGAATTCGGCATATCACAGGGGGTAAAATGTATTTATCTCCATCTATCATTGATCCTTATCATGTTACTGTTAAAAAAGAACAGCAAATATGATAGAAAGATCTATAAACACAAAGAGTATGAAGTCTCATATGGATCATGTGGTTTAATTTGGAGTGGTTCATAAGTGGAGACATTGAGCTCCTACAACAACTTGGGTTAACTATTTATGCAAAAGAAGATGCATGTGAAGTTACTAGCGGGGACAATGCGCTGGAGTGTCGCTGGAGGGCCCCAAACTTTGTGGACCAGGCATAATTAAGTGGAAACAGAGTTGACTTAAAGGATACATTCGGCGCAAGAAACCTAAGGGCGGTCCTAGATTTCTCAAGGAGCACGATGAGGACGTTACACGAACAATGAGGTATAATGCATCCCACAAAATTAGACTTTAGGGATACATTTGGCAAATGAAACCTAGGGGCGAACCCAGATTCCCAAAGGAGCTCGATGAGGAGGATGTTGCAAGACCAATGAGGAATTATTTATCCCACATTGGCTATGAGAGAGAATTTGGACTGAGTTTTCAGTGCAACGGGCTTTCTAGCAACTTGTGTTGAACCTTTTCATAAAGTTATGACGAATGGGAATAGTTACCTAATATTTTTGAAATGACATATCAAAAAGTGTTATATCACATGGCAAAGATAAATGTCATACTCGCAATTGCATCTTGCCAGAAAGTGTAGGTACCTCAACATTACCACCAAGAATGGCCTGTTAAAACACACAAAACAAACAACAAATTCGAGTTATGTGTATATTTTCCTTGCTCGTACTAAAATGAATTGAGAAAATTTATACTTGGCTAAAAGTATATACTCAATATTACATAAACAGCATAACGCATAAAGCTTATAACAATCAAAGTACATAAACAGCATAACGCCTAATGCTTACAACAATCAATGTACATAAACAGCATAATGCTAAAGCTTAAAGCAATCAAAGTACTAAATATCAGTATCGATATATATATATCGAATCTACAAATTTATGAAAATTTCGATTTTGATTTCAAAAGAATCATGGGAAGTTGCTTGGAAATACTAAATGAAACTGTAAACGCAATTGTGCATCTTTTAAACTAAAAATAATTTTATATATGATGTTATATATAGTGAGTTTTATGGACTAAAATGATCAAATTCTGTTGTGGCAATAAAAAAAGAAGTATAACTTGGTAGTAAGCAATGACTAAATCTCATAAAAATACTCATTAACATAGAATACTTATGATTTTGATAAAATGAGTTTGTGGGAGGAACAAGTTTACTATCACTCATCTTTCTTCTACCTCCATTTTGTATTGCGAATTAAAATTATTAGTTAGTCGGTTCTAATTCTCTTTAGAAGGGGCTGTGTTTCCCCTCTTCTATGTCTCTGCCAAGTCTAATCATCTTACAAGTTTCTTTCAGTTTCCGCTGTTGCACAAGAATCTCAATAATCTAAAAAGAGGTGGTGAGGGAGTACGGCAACAATGACACAAGATTACTGCAGGAATCTATTTATTCATAGAGGGATTTGGAGCTACAGCGCCATGAATGAGGCAACTCTGAAGCGCATCACATGGAAGTTTCCAGCACATGCTTAAGTGTTAAAGCACTTTTAAAGCTTACCTATTCTTTGAACTTGATAAGCAGATGATTCGTCTACATGGGCCAGGAGAAAATTCATTAAAAGAATAAAAAGAAAAAAAGAAGATATCATGGAGGCCAAGTGCTATCACTTTATAAAAGCTGGCAAATGCACATTCAAGCTAGCTTCTACAGCAATATAGCAATAAGCTTCTTCATCTATGAGAAGGCTTAGATATTTATAATGTCACAACAGAAAATATTTTACTTTTAGTGTACGCAAGAACTGATACAAGAAGAAAATATTTTGCTAGATTAAAGCCTGAAATGGTAAATAAAATGAGAAAAGGTAGAAGAAAATAAAATGAAATAAAAGTTCTTACTTGTGTAAAGCTAATATAAGAATCCACATAAATGTCAGCACCTTGTCTAGAAAAAACAGAATCTTCTCCCACCTGGACATAAAGAATAATGGAAATTTTTTGAAACATTAAAACAATTATAAGCAGGAAACAAATTTTAGGAGGGCAAATCAGAAAGGAACAATAATTCCAAGGTTAAAATCTTCTAGCAAGATTATCTGACCTATGGTGACCATGGGATATGACTTTCGAGTATCAATAAATCTCATTAATGGAGGGTGCCATTGTTGGTCAACTTATTTCAAAACTTCGAAAGTGTTGATGTATAAAATAGCTATAGCTGATGAAGAGAAGTACACAACCTTCTCCCTAATAAAATGTCAATTCAAACCAGGTTGTATAATCACAAAGTTGAATAGGCAATTACATAAATTAGCAGTTAAAAGCTCAGCAAGTGAAAGCTATTCAATACAAATTATTAACTGCACGATCAGTACAAATTATGACCGCGGAGGTTCAATCTATCGTATGTATCCATGGGGTGATATGAGGGTGAATCAGTTGATATGATAATTTGTTTGAATAGAAATTACCAATCATCTTCTATGTTCGGCTAGCACAAAGTTAAAAAATTAGAAATCTACTGCTAGACTTTATTTTCTCAACTCTTTTGTTATGAAAATTTCCTATTCTGACAAAAAACAAATTAGTAGTAATTTTATTGGAAATAACATTCAACTCAAAGCATTCACCTAGCTAGATCTCTAGAAAAACATATATTTACTAAAAGATGTTGATAATGAGAGACAGAAATGTCAAGAGCAAATCAAATTAAATTTAGAATAGAGAATTTCAAAATAAAAGGAGTGCTAAAGAGTAATGTTGCCTTTAGTTTTATAAATAGGCTTCCAGAAGAACTTCCCCATCCACCAGCATTACCAGCTTTTGGAACACGAATGGTATCCCCAGAATCCACACCTAAGCAAAATATAAAAGAATGCAGTGAGGAAAGAAGCATAATTGAAATTTTGGGAGAATAAAGTATTTAATAGAAAAAAGGAGAGATGGATAGCTGACAAAAGTAAGTCAGCAAAGTCCAAAAAAGAAGAGGTCTTCCCAGGTGGATCATTCTAAAACTGATGGAATCACAACAAAATGAAAACGGGGTGGATATATCAAAAGAGCTTTTCATTTTTAGACATTGTAACACTAACTCATATAGTATAGCAAGAGATGAATTTTAATGATGTGTAGACTTTCCGAATTTAACATGTAAGCAAAAAATAGATACGTATTGCAATTTGAGAGAAAATATTTTCTTGTATTTCTGTGAATAACGAGTGATTACATATATAGGGTTAAGAGCCCCATTTAACTAGGAAACTAAATAATTTACATATATGTATAGATCCCAAGTGCAAGCAGAAAATATGGGAACAAATAATTTACAAATCTTTCCTAATATATCCGGATTTCTAACACTCCCCCACAAGCTGGGGCATATATGTTAATCATGCCCAGCTTGCAACTCAGGTCTTCAAAACTAGGCTTCGGAAGGCTCTTTGTGAGAATGTCGGCCTCCGGTTGTTTTGTAGGCAGGTATGTCATGCACACACTTCCATTGTCTATCTTCTCCTGGTGAAATGACGATCAACTTCAACATGTTTAGTTCGGTCGTGGTGGACTGGATTGTGAGCTATACTCACAGCTGCTTTGTTGTCACAATAGAGTTTCACTGGAGTATCCATAGTTCCTCCATTAATCGTTTGATCCATATTCCTTCACACAATCCATGAGCTACTGCTCAAAATTCAGCTTCTGCGCTACTGCTAGCTACAACTGACTGCTTTTGGCTTCTCCAAGTTACTAGGTTTCCCCTGGCATAGGTGCTCCACTGGTCTGATTGAGCCGGCCCAATCTGCATCAGTGAATACTTCAATGAATCTGCTTCCTCCTTTCTTGAAATGCAAACCTTTCCCCGAGGTTCCTTTCAAATATTTCAAGCCTAAACTATATAGGCAGCCTCTAAATATTTCTCCTTAGGACAGTGGCTAATAATACTCACTACAAACGCAATATCCGGTCATGTGTGAGAAAGATAAATTAGCTTCCCAACCAAGCGTTGATATCTCTCTCTATCAACCTCAATTCCATCATCATCAGTTCCCAACTTACTGATCGGTTCCATAGGTGTCTCGGCTGGTCTGCATCCTAACATTCCAGTCTTCTCTAACAAATGTAGGACATACTTTCTCTGGGAGATGAACACGCGTGCACGACTTCTAGCTACATCCATGCCTAGAAAGTACTTGGGAGTTCCTAAATCCTTAAGTTCAAACTCAATGCCAAGATAAGTCTTCAACCTCGTGATTTCCTCTTGATCATCTCATGTCATGATAATGTCATCGACATATACAATAAGTATGGAGATCTTAGTCTAAAAATACTGTGTGATCAGCCTGTCCTGACTATATCCTCTGCCTGTGACTGCTTTTGTAAACCGACTGAACCACGCTCTAGGAGACTGCTTCACACCATAAAGAGACATTTTGAATTTACATACCTTACCTTTATGTCCCTCAAACCCAGGAGGCATATCCATATAAACTTCCTCGCTTAGAGCTCCATTTAGAAACACATTTTTCACATCTAACTGACACAGAGGCCACTCCAAAATTAACTGCCAAAGACATTAGTACCCTCACTGTGTTCAATTTTTCTACGGGAGCGAAAGTCTCTTGATAGTCGAGACAATAAGTCTGTCTGAACCCTTTTGCTACCAATCTTGCCTTGTGTCTGCTAATACTACCATCTGCATTGTACTTAGTTGTGAAAATCCATTTACATCCCACGGTCTTTTTTTCCTTTTGGAGGTTCTGTAGGTTCCCAGGTGGTGTTGTTCTCGAGTGCACTCATTTTTTCATTTCTTTTAAGTATTGCTTCCTTCCATTCAGGTTGACATAAGTGCTTCATGGATATTCACAGGAGTATCAATTTTAGATAGGTTTGTGACGAAGGTTTGATGTTTGGCTGAGAGTCGAATAGAACCAGTACTAGCCACAGCAAGAAAAAGGACCCATCAGCAATTCTTACACGAGACTGATTGTGGCAGGGTGTATAAGCATAAAATAATGAAGAATTACTTGTCATGTGGTGTAAGGCTCCGGAATCAAAAATCCACGAATGGCAGGTATTGTGATGATCAATAGAAGTATTAAAGGCAGTACCTTGAGAAACTAAAGTACATGTGGAAGTGGCAGTTTGTGGAGAATTTCCAATTTAGATTAGTCACACACACGTTGAGGGACTCCTATGTGCTAGGATTTGTCTTGGTAGCAGGTGTAACAATGGTGTTTGGGGCCCTGCTGTCATGCTAATTTTTCCTTTTCCATCCTCGTGGAAAACCATGAAGATGGTGCCTTGCCTCTCCACCTGAACAGAATTTTGAACTGTTGTGGCCCTTAGTGAACAAAGCAGTAGTCTCAATGGGGCGGTCTCCACTATTAGTGATAGGCTTTATATTCTGATCACCCAACATCACTTGACGTGGGTTTTCCTCCCAACTACAAAGTTCATCACTAACTACAAAGATTTACTAAATCTTTCTATATAGTAGAAAGACTACCAAATGAGGCCTGCCATGAGAATAGGAAACCCAGTGAAATGCGTTTTTGGAAGATAATAACCATGCTGAAAAACTTGGGGGTGATGACAAATAATACGGACTTTTCCGTCCCGTAGGCCTCGACCTCGTGTACTACCTCCTTTAGCATGTAGGCGACCCTAGAGCTGATAACATGTCTCGCTAGCGCGCCACGGCTTGCCACAAAAGTCACAAACAACAATCTCAATAAGTGGGGGCGAGGTATATGGTCATGATCCCGATTAGGGGCAGTAGGACAAGCATCTGTGGAGGTTACGGCAAAGCGATCATGCAAATCAATCTGTGTAAAAAAGTCGTGAAAATTTGATTCCTGTTGAACCAAATTGAATATCTCAGCCAATTATCAAATAGGTAGTTGCACCAAAATATGCACCGGAATCTAATCAAATTCTCTATTCAGTCTTAAAAGTCATGCGAACTCTACATAGTTTCAATCCCTTGACCTAATAATCTCCATATCCTCGGTATACTTGAGAGCCATAAGATCAAAGTAGTCATACTCCTAATACAACTTCACAAGTCCGAATAATATCGGGAGGTTGTCAACTCCCCCGAACCAAACTAGCATTCCCAAAGCGAGGCTGACATAGTTCAGCATAGTTCCCATAATGGGAGTATGTAGCCTCAACTTAAGCCCGTAAACGCCCTTATTTATGGGAGTACGTAGCCTTTGCTTGAGCGCGTATATGTGCAGCAACGTCACATAGGAAGTAATTGTGCTAAATGCTTTTATCAAAATAGTCCAAAAGGTCAGGACATCACCATTGATTCATTTGAGTCCCATTTTTCCAAGACTGATTGGTGTGAAGAGTACAAACGAAAACGTAAAAGTGTTTGGGAGGGGCCACAAAATATCAAGATCTCGTAAGAAAAGAACGAAAACGTAAAGGTGTAACGTGCAGAGAAAACCGACGGCTGAAAAGTGGTCGTAGAAGAACCATAGTTGGAAAATCAACGAACCGACTTTGATGTAACCGGCGCAGCGAACTTAGAACAAAGACAAACTCAGCATATCATCAGATATTTAACTCAATTTCCTACCTAAGATCTGAAACCTCGTGATCTGTCGGATCATTAGATCGCTTCAAAATCAAAAATGTGTAGGAACGGCCTAAAATGACATAGATCTCCACTTTATGGAAAATCAGAGGTCGTTCGAGTAAAACAAGGTAAGAGTTGTAGCCTCTCACTTCACATGCTAGGGGATGGGATTCATTCACTTACATTCTCGCTAGCACTACAAAAAGCTCTGTTTCAAACCAAAGTAAGAATTTGATAAATCAATATCAATGCTAGAAGGCAGATCAAGATTCATAGGTTCAACAAAGAAATTGGTAAAGTCCAACTTTCAGCTAATCTCGTTTCTTCCCACCACGCTTAGCTACTTCAAATTCATCCTAGTAAACATTCTCTCTTTCTTATTCTTCATATGAATCGGCCAAAGCCTTTTGGTTTAAAGAATGTTGGTGCAACTTACCAAAGAGCAATGACAACCATCTTCAAATAAATTCTTCGTCACGAGGTTGGTGCCACAGTCAATTTGAAGGCCTGTCGGCACTGAAGATGGCGAGGTGGTGAGTTGTGTTTTGCTTCCTTAACCTTGCTCTTGATGCCATGAAGACATGTCAATAGCTCTTGATACCAAGTAGGCATGTCATTTGGTAGGTTTACCCAGATTGGGTCTAGCTCCACACCCAAACTCAAACCCATGGGTCCGGGTCTTTTTTGTTCTATAGTTATGTTTTTTTATAGAGAACACTCTCAGTAGTCGGGGAGGGAGGAAGGAAATGAAGAGGTAAATGCAGATCTGGGTTTCGCAATTTAGCAAAGAAATCTTTTCAATCAACTTTGGTACACAATCTAAGTCATGCCTACACCCTAAACCTTAAACCCCAAAAAAATCAAACAATATTCTCTCTCCTAAATCGATTGAAAAGACGAACTGTCTTTTCCAGAGAATCAAAGATCTGTTCTTCCAAACACTAGAAGGCTCCTGCAACGCCGCAACTTTGTTGTATAAAGCTTGTTGTTGAGGAGAAGGAGAACACTCTCAGTAGTCGGGGAGGGAGGAAGGAAATGAAGAGGTAAATGCAGATCTGGGTTTCGCAATTTAGCAGAAAAATCAGATATGGGTTTTGCGGACACGGCCCTCCGGTGTCCGGTTTCGTGTCAACATTTTTTATTTTTCTGTCAATTATAGACACGTCCAACCTGTGCCCGACATGCGTCGAACACTGCATGAGTGGATTTTGGAGGATGTCCGTGTATTAGAGATAATTATAAATAGATAAAATACGAATATAATTTATTTTTATATATATATAATATGTAATATATACAGTGTATATACACGGATTTAATAAATATATTCAATATATTTATTGAATCAGAATATATAAAAATATATATAATATGCAATATATTTATTAAATTCGAATATTTAAATATATATATATATATGTAATATACAATATATACAGTATATATAGACGAATTTAATAAGTATATAATACGCATATATTATATTATTTTTATTCAAACATTTCAAAAGTAATATTAAAAAATTTAAATCTTGTATAAAATAAGAATATAGTTCTTAGTCAAATTTTATTAAGTATACTTTTAAATATTTAGGGTAAGAGGCATTTTTGACCGCAACCTATGTCGGCCAGAGCACTTTGGTATACAATCTATTAACTTTTACACCCGAGTACCTAACCTTTATAAATTGTGACAAGTAAGTCCATCGAAGTAATAATTTGACTTAGGTTGTGCAACCAAATATCTATACATTGCATGATATGTGCACTTTGTACCCTATCGTATGATAATTTTGCATCCAACTACCTATACATTGCATGATATGTGCACTTTGGTACACAATCTAAGTCATGCCTAAGGCATGTGACAGAATTTTCGGAGGGAATATTCCAAATTATTTCTCCGATGGACTAACTTGTTACAATTTACAAAGGTTGTGTACTCGGGTGTAAAAGTTAATAGATTATGTATCAAAGTGCTCCGGCCGACATAGGTTTGGGTCGAAAATGTTTTTTACCCAAATATTTTTTAAAATCCACATTTACAAAATATAAAAAAACATAACTATAAAACAAAAAAGACCCGGACCCCAAAAAAATCAAACAATATTCTCTCTCCTAAATCGATTGAAAAGACGAACTGTCTTTTCCAGAGAATCAAAGATCTGTTCTTCCAAACACTAGAAGGCTCCTGCAACGCCGAGATTGAAAATTACATAAAGTCTTCCTCATATTAAGGTATTCTTACAATTACACCCCCTGTGTATTTAAAAATTTTTACAGCATTACCTTCTGTAAACCTTTCAAATAGACCCCTTGAGGGGAGGTGCTGGTAATTTCCAATGAGGGAGGGTTTTGGTAATTAAACAATACGTGAGGGGTCTGTGTGCAATTTTCCCTTTTTTCTAGTATAGAAATATTGAGTAATGACAATTGGCCGATCCACGTGTCTTTGACTAGTTTTAGGAAAAAATAAATTATGCTCTAGTAAATAGTGTCATCTTTAGGCTTGTATAAATTATGTCTTAACAGATGCTTGGGCTCTATATTTCTTTATGGACTAAATTACAATATATTTGACAAATGGCCCAAATTGAATAAATTTATATTAGTTAATACAAAAAAAAAATTTAAAAAGATTCATATTACAAATATATTTTATATATGAGTCGTGCGTGTCCTAAATTTTTTTATAATTTCGTGTTGGCGTGCGTGTCGTGTCCATGTCCGTGCATTACAGATAATTATATATATGTATGTATATACATATAAAATCTAAAAAGAGAGACGAAGAAGAGGGTGGGATGATGGCGGAGTAGAAGAGAGGCGACCCCCGGGCAAGGGGAGGAGGGAATGGCCGCGACGGAGAAAGGATGAGGGAGATGAACCGCAGGAAAAAGGGAGTTGGAGAAAGGCGGCGGCGGAGAAGGGTGGAGGAAGAGGCAGCAGAGAGGGGATGAGGTGAGTGTCGGCGGATGAGGATGGGAGGGCGGCGGTATAGGTTTGGTTACCGGTGGCGCAGCTTGGCGGGTGTTGGTGGCAACAGTGACGACGACGACCGTGGAGGAGAAGAGGTAGCGGCAAGCCGGCAGCTGAGTGAGCGTGTGAGAAATTGGGGGTTGGGGGTTTTTAAATGAAGCAAATATTAGGTGTTGTTTAGGATTGAGGTAAATATTGATCTTTGTGCTTGGCCCAAGATTTAGTGGGTGGGTTGGGTCTAGACTCAAATCTTGACTTAGTGATTGGGTTTGGGTCTAGACCCAGACTCAATATTTGAAAGTTTGGGTCTGGGTATTATTTACCTGTTTCCACGCCTAATACCAAGTTAAAACTAAGGCAAAGGAAAGAGACAACACATGTTCTGTTATTTTATTAATGGAGAAGTTATCCCTTTTATAAACATTAGGAGCATTCACCTAACACTGACATATTACACATAACACCCTTCACACTAAGATATTATTCTTAACAGAAACAAATGTTTATTGTTGATTTTCAACTGCCTATTTAACTCTATGGCGCTGAATTCGTCTCATAACACTATTTATGGAAAATCCTAATAGTCAAAAGAGAACAATTGCTTGTTGCAAAGTATTCTTAATTGATGAGAATGTATCAACTATATAGAATAGATAGCATTCACGCCTCATCGTAACTCCCGAATGCATGTCAGCTCAACTGACACATACATGAGGAGAGATCTGAATTCTTGAGAAATCAAATTTATAAAGCATAATCCAACTTTTATACATAGAGGTTAAAACCAACAGCTTCCTCTCGTCTTATTAGCTTTTGCCAAGTTCATTTTATTTTCTCCAAGGGAATCAACATAATTCCTTCTTGGTGAGAAATCTGTCTTCCCTCCTGTGGAGCCCCTGAACATGTTAAGGTTCTGAAGGCTCCAGTCGGCTGGCTCTAAGTTAGTGAATAACTACTTCCCTTTGTCGCCTTAACTGAAAGGTTTCATCTAAACACATCATCAGTTTAGCAGATTTGATTCTATCCTACTCCAGGTTTCACTAAAATATCATCAAGAGTTGTTCCAACTAATAATAAGATTGGTTTCTTGCTAATCAACATAACTAATCTTGAGTCCAACTTCAAAGTACCTGCCAGCTTAAATTTGCTTCAGGATTCTCAATCCAATTATTCCCTATCCATGCTTGTTAATTTTCAGAACCTTTTTTCTCCACCAAATAAGATATCTCCCCCACTTTTGCACCGTCATCAAATCCATTTATGCAATACAACTTACAAAATGTTATAAATAAGAGCATTCCATATTTAGTAGAATGCAAGCTTAAAGTTGATTCCTTCCACCGTGTTAATGTGAAAACAGAAACTTGCAACGATAAACATAAAGAAGATCAGGAGAAAGAAAATAACTAAAAAGGTTCCACAGCTTATCACTCAAGGAAGAGATTGAAACCAACCTGCTGGTATAGTTACTTTAACATCCCTGACTCCTTCACACACCCCTGATCCTTTGCAAGCCGTGCAGTACTCCTATGCATGATATACTAGTATTCGGCACTCAAGTATATAAAATCATGGTATAATATATATTAAAAAAAAATTAACTGGACCTTGATGATTCGTCTAAATCCTTTACAAGTACTGCATGTTGTGGTAAACGGCGGTACTGTTACCTAATAAACCAGAAACAAGGAAAGAATAACAGTCACAAAGGAACATTCAAATCTAATATTCTGCAAATTATAATCTGCAAAACTGAAAAGAAGGCAATAGAGATTGAGCTTTCTTTCGAAATGACTGTTCATAGAACACTCACTCTTCCACTGCCTTGGCAAGTCGGACACAGTTTTGTCTCAGCATCCGGTAGGTGGCCTTTGCCATCTGCATGATGAGAGATATATGGAGAAACGGTCTCAAGTTCAAAAGAATCACTGCATCAATCCTATCTCAAGTTCAAAAAGATCTATAAATATTTACAGTCATTTATTTACTAGATAGACAAAAATGAACAATGAAAGGTTCCAAAAGCCGGAGTAAGCATCATGCTGGTGAGACAATTGCACAAGTAAAATACCTGGAGTATCACATTATCAAACTTATGTTGTAAATGGTATAATTAAGTAAATCGCAGGTCAAACGTAAACTACTGAACAAGAACCATAATAACCGTCTGGTATCACACACTTTAGTTTAATCAGAGGCATTTATCCAATCCCGGCTTATGTCATATCTGAAGTAATTGATATTCACAAGATTGCATGGAAGTAGCACAGAAAAATGTACCTCTCACAACATTGTATTCAGGTTCAAACTCAGTATGAAAGTTCGAAAGCTGCAATCTTGAAGCAATTTATGCATTTGAGACTCTAAGGGTAAGTTGTACTTCCAAAATCAGACCTTAAGAAAGTATACAAACTGAACTTTCAGCTATTTAATTAAACTACACACTTTATTCTACTTGTGGGAAAAATACTCACGCACATACATACATAGTGCATGTATCAGATAAGGATCAGGACCCAAGCAACACTGCTGAGATAAACTTGAGACAAGTTCAGAGTAAAGGATCAAAACCCATTTTAGCTATAGCTTTAAGCAATATTGTTAAGCACCTAACTGATATCTATGATTCCTTTTAGTAAACAATATGAATGCCTCATTTACGGACCATGACAATTTTAGAAAAATAGGTTGAACAACATCAATGTTTGGAACGAGGATTATAATTGAAAACACATAGGAAATAGAAAATAAAAGTGAGTCAAATATCGCTTCACTTTCTACTCACAGCAAGAATCACACGGCACGTCAGCATCGAATGACAAATGCTTTGTGCATCCCTTCGCAGCTTCAGAAAATGAAAGTGGAAGCTCCACCTAAGTTCCACAAGAAAATTCGTATAGAAGCTTCACTTGCAAACCTCAGAAAATAAATCTTTTTTGACAACTGATAAAGACAGGAATATAAATAAACAGTTGACCTGAATATCAGCAGCCAGATTCTCAGTTTCATTTTCGAAAATCTGTAAGATGCAAAAAAACATTATTAGAATCAATTTCCATGTTTCCAATATTTTGTACATACCAGTGGGACCTAAGTACCTCAGCAAAAATTTTGTGAAATGAACCAGAGAAGTGAGTTGTATGAGCATATCTGAAGTGATCCCCGTCCCCGTTAGAATATTTTGCATTTTCAGTCCTTCGTGAAGTCTCTCTCATCTGCTACAAAAATTATATGGTGGATTTTAGTACATAACGTCAGTGTAACATAATTAAATTAAAACAAGCGGAGAGTATATACACATGAGTAGGCACAACCAAAAGAAAAGGAATCTAAGGTAAAAAAAAAGAAGAAGAAAATACTCTACCCTGTCATATTGGGCTTTTTTTTCAGGATCTTGCAAAATCTGGAATTACCTTCCACGATAAACACGGAAATGTTAACATTGTATCAAACCAATGAATGGAGCATGGAACTCAACATTAGATAATGATAAATGCTTATGGTACAAAATGACCCACAGACCTCAAACGCATCTCTTGTCTCTTGAAATATTCTCTTTGCATAAGGATTATTCGTATTGGCATCAGGATGGTACTTCTTAGCAAGCTACAGAACAAATGTACAAGGAAAGCAACGAATTAGAAAGCTACAGCGCAAACACATATGGTAAGCAACAAATGCACAAGGTTACTGCTATTTAAAGCATCCCATTGAAAGACACTGGACGAGAAACTAGATTGCTGAAGCATAGCATGTCATCCCCATGTAAAACCAAGATTCATAAGAAATAAAGAGGACCAGGATTCCGCCATGGTGATCAAACTAGTGCTTACAGCATGAAAAGCCTTCTTAATCTCATCTCGATTGGCATCTTTCGAAACGCCAAGAATCTCATAGTGATCACGTTCCACGGATGAACAAGCTCCTGAAAAATGGGGTAATTGAAACACAAACTAACATAAGAAGATATTAGTAATCAGATAGATATACAAAAGTTAATCCCTTCAGTTTGAGAGGAAACCTGTGGAATGGATAAAACGCTTCAATCTTTGCAGCGCCAAAGGTGCAAATTCAGCATGTTTCCCCACATTACTGGAGAGATTCGCAGCTGCTGAATGTTGTAGTTGCCCTGAACATGCGTAATTGTCAACAAATAAACAAACAATATGATTTTGTAATTAAATAATGATTCGTCTAGAACAACATGTCAGTTTTTCTTCCATATTACTACTTCTTACTTGGTGAATGGATCAATGACCGTTGGAATTGGGAAAATAAGACTCCTCCGCCATTGTCTACAGATATTGTCTGCCAACGCTGAATCTATATATATATATATATATATATATATAGAGAGAGAGAGAGAGAGAGAGAGAAGAAGAAGAAGAAGCACGATTGACGCTAAGCTGCCTGCGTTCATAATGAACTGATGAAGCAAATTATTATTATTATTATTGTGTTAAAGCAGAGGAATTACCAGAAATTTCTGCACAGGTAGTTGTCGGGAAAACGAGTGCCATCTTACGCGGCCCATTCCACGGACAGGGAGACGGAATGAAATTTTGTTCCCAAAAACCCTTGCTCTTTTTTTCTGAACTAAGGACCCATAGATACACTCGGGACATAAGGTATCGGTATCGCTGTGCGCCGTGCAGGCTTATGAGACCCGTTTTTCTTCTATTCTTGATAGTTTTCGATTTTAATAAATATCCCAAAATTATATAAATCAGAAAATATTAGGCTATGTTTGGTTATATTTTGGGGTTGTATTTTGATGAGATTATTGATGAGAAATTTTTTGAGATACGTACATATTTGATGAGATTGTGTTTAATTTTATTAAAAGTTGGTTTTTGAGTAATTTTTTATTTTTTTTGTTGAGATATTGTATTTTATTTTTTTTTTGTTTTCATAAGAAATAAAAGTTATGTAGCGATCAAATCATATAAGTTTTTGTTTATTATTAACTAATTAATAGTAGAAGAATATATATAATATTGTGTGTAATAAGTATTATGTAGATGAATGTATATGTATGTAATAATAGTTGATAGGGACAATAACATTTACGGTCCCCTTCTCTCAAGTTTATATCACTTAAGTCCCTCATGTCATAATTTTATCACTTAAGTCCCTTATGTCCTTTTTTCGTATCACTTACGTCCTTCCTAGGTTTTATTGAAATTTTTTTATTTCAAATAAGTCCTTTTGTTTTGATTACTCTCAAAAAATAGTCTCATAAAAGAGTAAATAATCCTTATACATACTCATTAAAGCAACAGAGAGATCCTGCTTGAAAAATGGTATCAGAGCCCGGTTTTATTGATGAAATATTTAAATTGGTTACATAAAGTTGTTTTATCCCTAACGGAGGAGAATTAAACAAGAATGGAATCGACCAATTGGTCAATTTATGAAGAAAACAGAGAGTATTTCTAGACTCTAGAATTACAAAGAGGCAAAAGGATTGATAAACTAATCCGAAAAGCCAAGAAGATTTCATATGAAATCAAACAAGAAATAGCTAGAGGACAATCAAAAATTCCTGTAGCAGATCTACTAGCATCGATAAGATACTATAATAGGAAATTATCGATGAATGATAAATTTCAAGGAAACATCGTGAGAGATTTACAACTCGCAAAGATCCACGGCAAATGGCTAGGGAAAGCGAATAAAGGTAACTCTTTTATTTAAATTCAGTTATAATGAATTTTAAAGAAATTGAACCGGATACCTCTAAGCTTTCTAAAGATCTTAGAGAAATCCAAAAGACAGTTCAAGATTACGGACATAGGCTAGAACATCTAACTATGAAAATCGAAAACTTGAACCAAAAACTTGAGGAAATCCTCAAGATTCTTCCAGATCTAGATAGATCTATAACAGATCTAAAGGCAGTGGTCATAGATCTGAAAGAAAAACAAGGTATTATCGGTATGTCCAAAACAAAAAAGGATCGATTCGGTGATGCACTTGGACGAGTACCTCTCCTACACCAAAAGGGTAAGGCTAGGAAGTTCCAAAGCCTAAGACTCAGGAAGAACTACTTATTGATATTCTTAGAAAAATAAATTAAAATAAATATATCAAGAGTAGATCCTTCTGATCTTCAAGAGCTAGCTGAATCTTTCTCTCAACTAGCGTTTGTAGATTTGGTTAATGTCAAAGCCAATGAAACAAATCCTCTGACATTAACAGGGCCAGGAGAAAGTTCCGCGTCAAATAATCCTCTACCGGATGAACCGATGCGTGAAAGTGGAGATTTGCATATAAACGCAACCCCCGTCGTATTGGGAGGAACGTTTAGAGTAAATCAAGCTAGAAATCCAAATAGTGTACCAGAAAATACACCTTGGGCAAGGACTATGTCACAACCCTTGCACCCATATGGTACTATCCTAAATTTGGATATTATCGATTTCAGAAACATCGAAAGAATAATCGATGAATGGGTAGCCGCTATGAACATAGCCGCCACTACACTGGAACTCGACAAAGAAAACTTCATAAGACTAATGGAGTTAAGCTTAAAAGGATCTATAAAGGTGGGTTGGGAACGCACCTTGGAAACATCTAAGCAAGAAGTTTCAGCCGAAGAATCTAAAAGTACAATTGCTGATAGATGCGGAAGGTTAATAAAATTACATTTTATCGGAGATGGACACTTCAGTGAAAATGATATAGAAAAAACTAGAGAGTACTCACAAGCACTCTATGGTATTGAATGTAGAAATATTTGTGCAATAGATGAATACATCTATTGGTTTCGAAAAAATTTCTTCCATGCAGATGTTAGTGCAGAAATTGCTGCACCCATGTTCTTTGCAAAAATCTGCAGTCCTTGGAGAGAAATGTTAATTCATTCTTATAAGATCCCGGAAGGACAAATTGATACGGTCGCTAAAAGAATGTCTTTCTTGAAAGACAAACTAAAAGACTGGTGTCAACAAGCCTCTATCCAAAAGAACATGAAAAGACTGAGAGGAAAAATTAAGGAAACCCCTCTTTGTTGTGATAATAATGATTTTCTAACAATTATTGGAGAATCAATCGAGCAAAGAAAGAAGAGAAAACAATTTGTACGCTCTGATAACATCAGTAACAAAAGGCGATCTTCTTTCAGGCGAAAGTCTTGGTGGTCTACATCTAAAGCCCGATCTTATAAATCTGGCTAGAGATCCGGACCGACTAGGGTATCTTCCCAAGGATCTCGAAAATCTGATGGAAAAAACCCCACAAGATGAACTTTCAAACGGGCACATAACCGGACAAATAAAAGTTTCAAAGATTGTAACTGCTGGACATGTGGAGCTCGTGGCCACATTTCACCAAATTGTCCGCAAAAAAGTGGTGAATTAAAACAATTTGAAGTCACTACTGACATACTGGATGCAGTTTTCTATAGAAATTTGGTACCAGTTTACCAATTCGAAAGTATCCCCTCAGATGAAAGCATCCATGAGGAAGAAATAGAAAGATATACAAGTAATATTTGATATTACAAAGAAAGATAATTACTTTCCTTGTGATGATTTATATTACTTGCAACAACTTGCGGTTAACAGATATGAAGGTTTGTTAGAAATAGCAGGTCATGAAGTATTTGTTTTAGGAATTGCAGGAAGAGATTAAGGAATCATTACCTTTGGATTAAGTTTCCTTGAGGAACACAAACCTTGGGGAAGAAAAGGAAAAGGTATGGAATTTAGCTTGGATGGACATCTTATTCAAGTTGAATAAATGACTAGCCCTTTTTCCATATACATATCTGTTGGTATATTATATGAAGAATATATGTCTAGAATATTTTGCAGCTTATATTGATTTTGGATCTGGGATTTGTACAGCAAAACCTGGAGTTTTTCCTAGCAATGCTATGGAATCTTTACCTATTATTGCAAGAAGAGATTTTTCTCAGAAAATCCTAATACTCAATAAAGATATTCAAGAAGCACATATCATGATCGGTGGAGCATTTGGAACACCTTGGTTTAAGGTAAAAATGCCACCCATCTATTTTCATGATACCGGAGCAGATATTTTGCTGGGTAATAATTTTATCCAGACTTTTGCAAATTACGTGCAAGATAACAACAAAAATTTGTTGATTTTTACTATTAATTGCCGTAGTGAGATACAAGTTTTGCGGCGAGCAAAAGCTTTTAATAGGATTATGCCTATTAATTTTCGCAGCAAACATGGTGATTTTAATACCGACTCCAAATTAACCCATCCTAAGATGCAGGATAAACGAAAATTTGGAAAAGCTTTGTTGTCTTTTAGACAACAAGGTTATAATAATTATTGTGAAGGTTATGATCGAGAAATTAACCTTCTTAAAAAGAATAAGACTAAGGAGCTGGATGAAGAAGGTATTCACTTTCTTAAAAATACTTTACAAACCAGGTCCTCAGTTAATATTGACGAAGAAAGCGTGCTTTCTCTTGAAAATGTCAAACGACTAATCCAAAGGAACTTTAACGAAAATCCTTTGGCTTGGTGGGATAAAAACAAGATCGAAACTACTTTGAAAGTAAAAGAGCAATGCAAGTACGAGTATGTTCGATACAAGCCAATCCAGATGAATATGGAGGATAAGAAAGATATGCAAACAATTGTAAAAGAGCATATCGATCTTAAACTCATTGAACCTGGAGTCTCTGCTTACAGTAGCCCTGGTTTTCTGGTGAGAAACCATGGTGAGGTAAAACGAGGTAAAGCTAGATTAGTAATCAACTATCAAGGTATTAACAAGATACTTGAATTTGATGGTTACTATATTCCCAGTAGAGAACACCTAATCGATTGCATCAAAGGTGCAAAAGTGTTTTCTAAATTTCATTGTAAATCTGGTTTCTATCAGATTAAGATGGAAAAGGAGTTTAGAAAATATACTGCATTTTCTACTCCACAAGAACAATATATCTGGAACGTACTTCCAATGGGTTTGGCGAATGCACCCCAAATATACCAGAGGAAGATGGATAATTTGTTTAAAGATTATTTCAAATTTATGTTTGTTTATATTGATGACATTCTTATTGCATCCAAAAATATGAAAGAACATATTAAACATCTTGAAATATTTTCTGAAGCATGTTATAAAGAAAGATTAGTGCTTTCTGAAAAAAAGGCAATAATTGGAGTTAATAAGATTGAATTTCTTGGTATTCTTATTGACGAAATAGGTATTGAACTCCAGGAACATATTGTGGAAAAAATACGTAATTTTTCTGATGTTCTAAAAGATAAAAAAAACAGCTTCAAAGTTTTTTGGGAGTTGTTAACTTTGCAGGTATCTTTATCAAAGATCTAGCAAAATACAGAAAGGATTTCAGACTTCTATTGAAAGAGACTGAGAGTACAAAGTGGAAGTGGGAAGAAATTCACACTCAAAAAATTCGTGAGTTGAAACAACTTTGTAATAACTTGCCTAAACTCGCAATACCACAAGACAATGATGGTTTGGTAGTCTACACAGATGCCAATGATTATAGATGGGCAGCAGTGCTCATGAAATGAACAACTACAAGGGAAGAACCTTGTAGATATACAGGAGGGTTGTTTACAGAACAACAAGCCACACTGTGGCATATTAATGAAAAAGAATTCTTTGCGGTTCGGAAGGCATTCAAGAAATGACCTTTATTTTTATTAGCCAAAGAATTTACTTTAAAGGTTGATAATACGAATGTAAAAGCTTTTTTGAAAAACAAACTTGAATCAAAAATCGAAAAAGCACGTATTCTCAGATGGCAAGCTGAATGTCAATATTATTGTTTTGACATTATTATTGTGAAATCTCATGAAAATGTTCTTGCAGATTTCCTGACAAGAGATGGAAGTGTCTGAAGCCAATTCCATCATCAAGAGATACAGGCATCTCAGGGAAAAACTTGAGGAGCTTGACAAAAAGTTTGGACAGTTATCAGTTAACGCTGAAGTAGCTGGCCATGTACAGCGAGCTGATCTGAACACAGTTCAGGACATAATCAATGGAACAACGTATGACATGACTTCGTTATGGAATACTTTACAAGGACCAATTCAAAAGGCATCATCTTTAGTGATGACTCGAGAATTGTGAGAGCATGACTCGAAACCTGCGTTTAGAGAATGGGGCTCTATACCCGGAGCGGTGGATTCAAATACCACTTGCACAAGTCCATTTTCAGATTCTGAAAAAATGGAAGCAATTGAACAATCGGAAGCGCAAACTCCTATTGCTTCAAGTCAACCCGGCACCTCTAAGGTTAAAGAGGGAGAGATTAACCTTAGGCCACAGACAAGCACCTCTAAGGTTAATACTGACAAGATTAATTTGCATTGGCAGGTTTATCAACGCTCTTGGGAAAAATTAATCTCAAGAAAATGAATAAATCCTAATAAGTCCTTAGTAGAAATATCAGGGAGATATCCTAGGATTTGGATGATGGAAGGATCAAATCCCGAAGAAGTACGAAAATGGTATGATTTTGGGGCATTAGCTTCAATACATACTATGTCACCAAGTTTTTCGGAGATTTCTAAACTTCCGGATTGGATTTCCAGTGTCGTGTATGATTCATGAAAAAACAACCAACACCTCAAAAAGGGTGATATTCTGGAGCTGAAGTTTATTTCAGCAGCACCAGAAATTGCAGAAAAAGGGTATCATCCGGTATTTCATTTCATCAAGTTACAGAGACCATATATGGCAGCCTACAACAAGGTCAAGGTTGCAACGGGAGAAACTCCTTTGGTAAGTTTCATCAATGAAGATGATATTTCCACCAGAAGAGCATGGAGAATGTGGGTCTGTCTCACAGAGATGGACAAGGTCAAATATCCATTCAAAATTTTTTCAAACTCAGTGAATGGATCATTCCTGTTAAACTCCATGACAGGGAAAAGTACTGAATTCGCAGAGAAGCTCTTTGAACAAAAGAGGACGCTTATCTGGGAAAACAAGTTACCATCAACTGAAGCTACTAGAAAGAAGGTCTGCAATATGATGCATGTTGATCAATGGCAGAATCGGGAGTGTTCAAGTTGTGAGTTCCAAGAAAAACCCTTATTTGGTATAAAAATACGGGTTACCAAGATAAAAATCCGAATCCGATAAGGAGAAGGGAAAAAAGAAGTTTTACCCCCGGGATTTTCACAAAACAGGGTAAAATCATGTAAAAGAAAAAGAGCCTGAAAAGTCAGGCGCACTAATTGAAGAATCAATCATGTGATTGATTAAAGAGGACAGCTGGAAAGAAAACAGTTGTAAACAGAAGAGCGTGGCCGACAAAGTGGAAAAACATAGGGACCCACGCGCATTTTTAAAGATTGACGCATGCAATGATGTCAAAGAATTAAAACAAGCTTTGGAATCCGAATTTGGAATCCGAAAAGCTATAAGAAGAGAGCTTAGAAGCAGATGGGGATTATCAGAAAACTTCTCCAACTCTTTCATATACAAATATTCATAGAAAATTTGTAATCTTTCTTCGTTTATAGTTTTAATACACGAGTGTATGAGATTTCCCCAATAGTAGTCCTTTCATGAGAGGCTAAAGGTTTTCTCCTCCAATAGCGGAGTAGAATAATATTATGTAATTTTAATTTGTATTTCATCAATAAAAGTAAAGGTTTTGTTCACTTGTTGTCCAAAATTCTAATTATATTTATATCTATTTATACCTTTTATGCCCAGAGGTAGGAAACGAAATTGGGTTGTGTTGTGTATCGCTGAAGGAGCCAAGGCTTGAGAACCACCGGCTGCGGTTGAGTGGTTGTAAGAAGTCCGTAAAACCGAGGACTTGGAATACCCGGCGATAAGGTGGTCAAAAGAAGGTATAGATTTATGTAAATATAATTTTATTTCGGAAGCATGTTGGGCCTAATCAATCGGAAAAATCTTTAAAAGAATAAGGATTATTTTAAGGCATGAATTATTTTAAAGGACTTAATTGAGAAAGATTAAAACTTTTGGCCAATTTGAAATAAAGAAAAAAGAATGAAGGACCATAGTGTCACATATTTTCTAGAAGAGGGACTAATGTGCTATTTTTATTAGATGAAGGACCAAAGTGAGACAAACCATAGACAAGACGGACTATAAGAGTCATTGGCCCTAGTTGATATATATAATTTGTTATGAAAAAAATTATATGTGTGGATGTCCATACAACTCCCATGACCTTTCAAGTCCATGTATCTCCAAGTCTTCTCACCTTCGTCGTGAATATAATTCATTGTCATTTACTCTCCTCATTGGTCATAATTTTAGGCCCAAATGAGCTTTTGACGAAAAAAATCATAAAACGCAGATCTAAAAACGCTTAAAATACATGCTTCATAAACACATAAAAAATGCATATCATAAATCACATAATATTGATTAAATATGTAGATCAGAGATTGATTTTGATACCCCTGTTTGGTTTCGCGAAAAATATGCAGCGGGATATAAAAATACCCACAGGTGGTCATCTCGATTTACATACTCAAATCGAATAACGCTAAAACATACCAGTTGTAGTGAAGTGGTTAGAGAAGCCGGCTGTTCGAAATTTTCTGAAACTTTTGCAGAGCTAGCTCCTCCATAATTTCTAGTCTTTTTGAATCCTTTGAAGATTTCTTGAAGTCTGATCCAAACAGTGAATACACTCCGTCTCTAAATAATCATGTGGACTGATGAAAAAGAAAAACTCCTCTTTTACTCTATGGGGCGCGATGGCTAGAGCTATAGAGAGAGGAAGGATTTTAGGCTTGACTACCAGCGCTGATCTTAGGCTCTGTTGACATGTCCAAATTAATCCACATTCTCATGAAAACAAATGACTGATACAATATATATATATATATATATATATATATATATATCCCAAACCCAAAATTCTTCTCAATTTCCCTTCACTATTTGGACAAATAAATGCATTACTAATACAATTATCAACAACATACAATACTTATATACTGTTCCCAATTTTCTTGGACCAGCCCAGCATCGCAGCAACCAAAATAAAGCTTAGTCACATAAAATCTCAAATGGACTTAACCAAAACCCTAGCTTGATTCGGGAGATTTGATGGATGAATCTTACTTACTCGAGGATTGTGATTATGAAATGACGTATCTTTAAACAGTAACCATGATTTGTATGTATCTTTAATTAATTTGGTGATTAATTCAATGTTTGATTAAATCAAGAAAGATTTAATCTAGTACTTTCTATTTTAGGAAAGTACACTGGCACTTTGGGAAAGTGTACTTACTACTAATACATAAACGGTTCTAAGGGGTCACACACATAACTCGAAGTAGAATCTCTGCTTGATTATGTAATTAATCAATTCATGGTGAAATCGAGGAAATTAGGAAAGTTTAATACTTTCTTAATTGTGAATATTAATTAATAAATATAAATTAATTAATTAGACTTTTTAATTAATCATGGTGGATTAATTAATTAATGGACATTAATGAGTCCAAGTAATTTATTTAATTAGGCTAGACTTAATTAAATAAATGATTAAATGGCTAGGTTAATTAAAGTTGGACTTTAATTAAATAATTAAATTATTGGATATATTAATTATATTGGAAGACAAGAAATAAATCAAGTAGGATAAATTTCTTGGTCTCCAAGCCTTGTAGGAGGCGTGTGATAGGCGTGTGTTATGGGAGGATTTTTCATCCCATGTATTGATATGGTAGTATATATCAAAGTCAAATACAAGATAAGGAAGGAGTTATATAGCACATGGAAACTCTTCCTTATGACTTGTTGGCTAAGAAAATGTTTCCTAATTAATGGAGAGTAAACTAGGAAATAAGTCTAGGAGATTTATTTCACTCGGAAACTTGCTCTATTAGGATTAGGATTGTATCACTATAACTAAGTGATAAGAGAAATTTTCATCATCTTTTCTCTCCAAAACCGTCGCCCTAGCCTATACATAATTGATGTGACTTTTCTCATGTGTTGAGATTAATCACTCACTAAATATTCCCACATCCTTTTACTAAAAAGCCTTTTAGTTAGAAACATAATTAATTCGTTGGCTAGAACCAAGAATGAATTAATTGGAGATTCAAAATGGGGTATGGATACCATTCGAGGTATCAAAATTGGGGTGCTTGAACTGGAGATACATGAAGGACGAGTTTTGCACAAGGGACGTGCGGAACGAGTTCGAGGGAGGTTGATAGCTTGATCCAACCAATCAAAATTTATATAAATTAGCGCTTTATGTAAGTTTGCAATTTATATATGTTCACTGTAGTCAATAAAGCAAATTATTGGTCTCGTTTGGTGAAGAGTTTTTAAATAAAAATTATTAAATTCCACTGCATTAAGCTATCCTCGGGACTAATCAACCCAATAGTGGTATCAGAGTCCGGTTTGCTTAGTTGACCGCGATTATATGTGATTTAAAAAGAGGTTAACTCTTTTACCCCAAATATAGTGCATAAAACATTATGCCTTCTTTTTCATTTCCTATGTGGGATATTCAATATAACATATATCCAAACAATAATCTTAGTCACTTATTCTCATTTGTTTGAAATCCGATTCGAGAAATTCGAAGTGCAAATCCTATCTACTCGTTACGTTGATTAATATTTTCTCATAATATTTCATATTCCAAATACGAGTGTTGTTCGAATTTCGTAGTCTAAAGTCGTGTTTCACACAATTTTGAGCTACAATTTCCAACAAAAGTTTGCCAATATTAAACTATAAAAGCATTTCATAGAGTTTCTAGAAAAAGAAAGGTCTAAGTTTTCAAATAAAATCCTATCACTTAGATTTATAGTTGTTTCATCATATGACACAAAATCGTAAGACTATTACATATACCATACGTGCACAGTTTTTCTCTATACTTTGTTAATTATATAGAAGGCAATCAACATAAAGTCTTAGTATTTAAATAGAAAAACTTATCTTGAAGAATCTGCTGTAAGGATATTGATTGTGGAACCAATCAACTATGTTTGACTTCAGGTTGTTCTTCATTTTATTGCCTCCACAATTTAGTGGTCTTTCATCCAAGACATTGCAGGGTATATTTTCATTATATGGACCATAGCCAATTATTTTATTTTATTTTGAAAATATATGTCATTCCCATGATTATGTAAACTCGTCTAATTTCAACGAATGAAACAATAATATGTTGAAAAATAAGACATATGTACGGTTCTGATATTTCATGCCTTTGAAAACAATTAAGAAGTAACTCTTCATGTGAATAGGCACATTCTCAAACATAAATGAACACGCACATATAAACAATCATGAACAAATTTAAATAACTTATCTGAACTGCTCCATATGATCATCAATTCATGTCTTTGTTTTAGCATTCACAAATTGAAAGTAATGCATCATGTGACCCCTTAGTTGCTTTCTGATCCATGACAAGGGGCATTTGGTTGAAACGTCAAAGATTAATTTAATCGGTATTCTTCTGGAGTTTCATGACAATTATTGATAGAGTAGATGCCCGACGAGCCAATTTTAGGCGCCATTTACTGTGTAATAAACTCTATGAGACAATCTTTTCTTTATGAATAAAGTCAATTTTATTATGACATTCTTTGTTATTAAATTGTTATTATATGCTTAGAACGAAGTCCCTTGAATCACACATGATTATGGGACATCATCGGACATCGGGAATGACGATGATGGAATATGTCTCTAAGGTCGTGATTCTTAAAAGGTTCCAAGTCTGAGATGGGTCTGTCAAGATAAGGGATATTGACAAAGACACAAAGACTTGCTTGTGTACATAGTTCTTAGAGAACGTGTCTCGTTCCATAGGCATAGATATACATGAGGGTTCTCATTTGGATAATGAGTTAACTGAACAACCCCGCCAGGAAATTCATAAAATGGTTATCGAATATGGAATTTCCTATAATCACATAGGAATAAGAGTAATCCTTATGAACCTGAGGTTCCATTGTCACTTTGAGCATAGTCGATTATGCTTTGACTTATCTCATGATTCCATCGCGAGTCGTCATATGGAATATCTTGGATATAGTTTGATTATGTGTCGAGGTACATGAGAGACCAAGATGGGATCCATCATTGATTTAGCAAATCAGATATTTCCTATGTATTGCTTAACGAATCGGTTCAAGAAATCTTTGGCCAAAGTATGACAATCCAAAGAGGCAGAGTGTTTCCTCGTTTAGATTGCATGAATCGATATCATGCAATAAAGGAGACATAGTGATTGGGTCATAAGAGTTTCGACTAAGCCATTACTCGAGATACCAATCCGGGAAATTTGATGGAGGGATCTTACTTATGCGAGGATCGTGGTTATGATAGGTTGAGTATCTTGACATCGTTTGTGTCTAGGTCTTCGGGGGCCGTTGCTAGACAGTAACCTCGATTTGTGGGTACCATGATATTATGGTGAATAATACATGGTCTGATTAAATCAAGGAAGATTTAATCTAATACTTTCTAAATATAGAAAGGTACAATGACACTTTTGGAAAGTGTACTTACTACTAGAACATGAACGAGCCTAATAGGTCACACACTAACTCCTGAGGTTCCTTCTTAAAAGTTATGATTAATCAACTTTGGAAGTTGAGGTGAAATTAAGAAAATCTAGGACTTACCTAAAGAGGAATATTGATTAATTGGTTGGAGATCAATTAATTAGACTATTTAATTAATCCAGTAAGATTAATTAATTAATGGACTAAGTAAAGTCCAAGGGATTTATTTAATTAGTAGAGAAAGTCGAAAATTAAATAGATTTAAAGAAATAATTGGGTAATAATAATTAAGGTTGGACTTTAATTATTATGGAATATTTAATTAAATGGTTGGACTATTTAATTAAATAAGGAGTCAAAAATTAAATCAAGTTGTATAAAAAATTTGGATTCCAAGAGTAAGTGGGGCGAGGTGGCGGACGGTTTTATGGGGAGGAATTAATTCCTCTCCAAGTTTTGATCAAGTTGGAATCAAGGAAATATTTTCAAGTTAGCTTGCAAGTTAAGTTCCTTGTTTTTAGGAAACTCCTTAATAGAGTTTGATTAGGAATAGATGAAAGTCAAATCTTTGAGATTTTATTTCATCTTGACTTCTAATCAAATTAAACCTAGGAGTCTCTTATAAATATGTGTGTTAATAAAAACGCACACACTTTATTTTTGAGTGAGATTTTCGTCCACCACATAGAAGAAAAAGAGAGAAATATTGTCTTCTTATTTTGCCAAGAAAACTCACCCCTCATCTTTATTTCTAGACAAGGTTTTGCTCATGTGTTGAGATTAACCTTTCACATATATTCCTACTTTCATATATAAGCTTAGATTAGATCTAAAATAATTATATAGGCTAGCACCACATATATAATTATTGGGAATTATACGGAGGTGTGGATACATCTTAGAGGCGAGACGATTGGATCGCTTGAAGATACAAGAAACAAATCAAAGCCTGGGATTTGGAGGAGGCCGACGGCTTGTCTATAGAAATCGATCAAGGGAGTATTTGTTCGGGTTGAAAAGATCAGAAACTTGTACGAGGGAAAAAGCGCGAAAGGTATTTCGCATAGTATAGTTTTTCTCGTTTTAATTAGCTCGATTAAACAGACCATTAATCCTATTTCGGGGTAGGATTATAAATTTTTTAATATTCCGCTGTGCTAACCTACCCCGGGGATTAACCAACCCAACAGTGGTATCAGAGCCTGGTTAGTTTAATCGAACTAATTCGTGTGATTTATTATTTACTTTTGTTTGAATAAATTGGAAGCATGTTTAAATCAAGATGCCTTGAGTTATTATAAATTGAATGTAGTTTGTGATTTAATTGTATAAAAATTTAGAATTTTTATGACAAATTTGGTTTCGCGAAAAACTATATAATTGGGTGATTTAGGTTGATAGTGAGTTTTTTGATTTGAAAAACACCAGTGGTGGGAAGTAGCGAAATGAACGAACCGAAATGTTTGAAAGTGGAGTAACAACCCGGCCCGAGGTGGGTTAGTAGAATCGGTGCAAAACCCGCTGTTTCGGCCCGAATTGCTGGACGAAACGGGCCAAAACAGCGCGTGCCCAGTTTCGGGCCGCGCGTGTCCAGTACGCGCTGTACGCGGGCTGGGCAACCCAAGCCCGCCCCAATTTTTTGGCGTAATTAAAATTTAATTATTTTAATATTTCTGGAAATTAGATTTTTGGAAATTATCATTTTGCCTTAGAAAATAATTTTTGTGAAAAATCCAAATTATCCCAAATAAATTGCAATTTATTTTGAACGAAAGGTAGGTAAATTTTGGATATCGCATATTATATGGCTTGGCATGATTTCGGGCCGCGCTTCTGGCAATCTATTTTGACTCTCCATTGGTATCTTCACAAGTGGATGGATAAAACAAGGCCATAGAAACCAAAGTGATAGAATACTTAAAAAATATAGAGAATTCGAAGATCCAGTTTGAGGATTTACAGATCCAACAAATACTCAGATCCGAAAATGGTAAAGCTCACCCCTTGGTGCGTCTAGACAGCACCCTCATTGACTATCATGCAAGCTTATGATGGATTAATTGACGATGATGAGGCTGGTGATTGGATAAGCTCAATCCTGACCTACCTCTAACAAGCAAAATTACCTACGACAAACTCAAAGCTTCGAGGATACCACACAAAGCCATGAGATTCGTCATACTAGGCGAAATGCTGAATAGTAGATTATGCACGCATCCATACTGAAGGTGTCTCTTAAAAGAAGAAGGACAACATATTCTACGAGAAATACTTGAATGATTTTTATGATAACTTTGCTAGGGGGACTGTCATTATGGCGACAACGATTAAGGCAAGTCACTTCTAGTCCACCGCGAACCCTGATGCTAAAGACTTGGTACAAAAGTGCAAGTAGCGTTAGATGCATGCAACGTTGCGTCACCGATCGACGGAGCCTATGGAGGCCATAAACTCGTCTTAGTCATTTTCTAAATGGGTAGTCATGAGCTATTCTACCAGTACCCCTGACAGCTATTTACAGAGGTAAATGAGAAGGCCCTCACAAAGTGATACAAATCTTCAATAAAGGGACCTATGCGCTAGAAGGCGTAGATGGAAAAAGATTATTGTGGGCGTGGAACGTGCACAACGTGAGGAAGTTCTCTACATGACAAAGAAAAGAGAAGAGGAATAAAAGTTAGTAGTCATGATATTTCATTTAAATAAGCATTTCTTTTATCAGTATTTGTTTCTTTCCATTTCCATCTTTACTTTAAATTGTTTTCACCAATATTCGTTTCTATTCTCATATTCTATATTTTATTACAATGACACTTGGAAAAAAAAGCCTCGTTGATTGTGAGCACCTGAAAAAAGTCCTGCTGATTGCGGGCACCCGAAAAAAGCCTTGTTGATTGCGAGCACCTGAAAAAAGTCCCTCTGATTGTGAGCATTTGAAAAAAGTCCCTTTGATTGCGGGCACCTGAAAAAACTTTCATTGATTGCGGGCACCTGAAAAAAATCTCGCTGATTGCGAACACCTGAAAAAAAAAGTCCCGTTTATTGCGAGCACCTGAAAAAAGCCTCATTTATTTTGAGCACCTGAAAAAAATCCTCGTTGATTGCAAGCACCTGAAAAAAGTCCTGTTGATTGCGCGCACCTGAAAAAAGCCTCGTTGATTACAAGCACCTGAAAAAAGTCCCGTTGATTGCGGGCACCTGAAAAATCCTCGTTGATTGCGAGCGCTTGAAAAAAGTCCCGTTGATTGTGGGCACCTGAAAAAAAGCCTCGTTGATTGCGGGCACCTGAAAAATGTCCCGTTGATTGCGGGTACCTGAAAAAAGCCTCGTTGAACGTGAGCACCTGAAAAAAGTCTCATTGATTACGGGTACCTGAAAAAAGTCTCGTTGATTGCAAGCACCTAAAAAAAGTCTCGTTGATTGCGGGCACTTGAAAAAAGTCTTGACACGCTAAAAGCTAACGTGCTATGATAGCAAGTGCACTAGACGTGTGTAGTAATAAGTGGACAAAAAGTCCGGGTTGTCGAACCACAAGGACTTGAATTCTAGTTCATGATTTTCGATAAAAGATAAGACAATTAAAGTAAAGTGCAAGAAAAAGATTAAGCAATTAACGAATCCAAAGAGAAACGTACTATAGATTAAATCTCACGTATGATAAAATGACTAAGGCACATGCTACAACCAAATCTACTCGTCAATATATATGAGCTACTCTTCGAATTATTAGACTCCTATTGCTTTGGTGGAAACTCCTAAATTAACTATTACCCGATGTCTCGGCACATAATAATCCTATGATTAATTGACGGTTCTCTAAATATGTCTATCCGAGAATCTAATCAAAAATCACGCATTAACGTTCTAGAGCTTCCCCGAACGAATCCGGCTAACAACACCCGGGAATCTTTACCTATTTCTAGGGCAATCCCTCATTTGTTTCGGATGATGTGTTAATTCTCTTGCACCCTAATCTATTTTCTCTCGAACAACTAGATTAGGCAAGATAGCAAGCATATGGTGATCAAACACATGATTGGAATAAAAGCATAGAATTAACACACAAAGCAATAGGAGAATTAATACAAAGAGCAACTTCACATATATTGATTCATAAATTTGGCCTTCACATGGCCTTAGTTCTACAATATTAGCCTCTCATCAAAGCCTTAAGAAAATCTAATACAAACATATACATACTCATGGAAATAAACATGTAAATGCAAATAATTAAAACTCCCTCAATTGATTGATGATGGATCTTTGCTCTTGATCTTCAATCCTTAGCTCCTCTCTCTTTGTTCCCCTCCAAAAGTGATGAAGAAAATGGTGATGAATGATGATGAGTGAAAAGTGATGGATCCAATGCCTCTCTCTCCCTTTCTCTCCTAGATGATTTCGGTCAATTGCTCCCTCAACTCCTTAAGAAGACCACCACAAATCAGCCCCTCATGTGTATGTCCCCCCTAGTGTCCCCTCCACTACTCTTAAAGTGAGTAGTATAAAATTCCCAAAAGTAGATCTAGTAAGAAACATACTTATGACATCCCCCCCATACATGTGATGACCTCTTGGCTTTAAATGTTCCATTCCCCCATCAAATGATGATCTTTTGGCTGAAAGGAATCAAATCTCGGATGTGGGCGCGCCTAGGCGCGGGTTTTACGGCGCTCGGGCGCCCAAATCAGAATGTTGGGAGTATTTGCCTCTGTCTTGCGCAGCAATTGTATTTCCTTCATAAATCTCTCCACAAAACTCCGATTTGGATGATTCAAGTCCTCATTTGAAGCTAACACATAGTTCTACAACTTTGTAGAAGGAAACTTCATCAAATTCGGTCTCTAAAAATACGAAAATATCGCTCGAACGTAGAAAGTGGTGCTGAAACGGCGCCCGGGCGTAGGGGTGCATAGAAATTTGGCCTAAACTTGTTTTATACGTCATTTTTCATCCCGTTCTTTGATTGTATCCATTTAAGACCTGAAATCACTTAATGCACGAATTAAACGCACATGTGGCAAGAATCAAGCGATAAATGAACCTAAGACATAAACGCAAAGGGGCTTAAAAACACGTAAAAATGCCTCTTATCAACACCCCCACACTTATCAATTGCTCGTCCTCGAGCAATAAGAGTTCTAAGATAAGGAAACATCATCAATCAAAGAGAGAAACAAAAAGAAAACTACCTAACTCACTTTCGTGGAGTAAACGGTTGCATTTAGCGAATGCAACAAGCCTTTGAACCTTTGAGTTACCTCAAAGGACGAGTTATAGTCTCGTGAGGGTTTGCAGACGATATACCCACAAAATCGAAAGATTTTCAACCCCGATCACTCAACGTAAATTACAATGATTAATAGCACACAATGGTATGAATTCATCTGTTTAAGCTCATATTACAAATATATACACATCACACATTTGCTCATGTTACGCCTTAACATTGAAAAGATCATCCTAAGGGTGTAGTGTAATAAATCTCAAGTATTATAGTCAAGTGGCATTCTTACCACTTTTCAAACATTAACCCCATATTTATCAACTTTTGATTATTCACATGGTATGAGAATTGAATACAACTTCATAGCCACTTAAAAATTTATCACTTCATTCTACTTTCGGATTTATCTTATGCACTTTCAACTCGAAACATTAGAGGTTAGACCATGTGCAATGTTTGATCCTCTTAGGCTTTCTATGACACCCGTGTAACGAGTTTTAGGCCAATAACTCCTAAACCAAATGGCTTTAGGGTATCAAATGTGGAGACATTCCTAAGGGCTTAATCACTCGAGTGTCAAAGGCCACAAAATCAAACTAGGTCCTTATTCACTTAACACTTACATTGGCTTGAGCTTAGCTCAAATTAGCAAAATAGTACAGTATTCTAGGCATGGTGCTCTTCGCCCCCAGTATCTATTAAGCCTGACTTTTTTTTTTTTTTTTTTTTTTCAGTCATACCAATGTTCAACCTCTTTTTATTATTATTAAGCACACAAAGTTAATGTTCTCAACTCATAACACATGTGAAAATTTTAAGTTGATATTTCCGGGATCAAGCCTTTAAGTGTTTCAAAATGATTGCCCACTCAACTCCTCTACCTTCGATTTAGGTGCATATGTGAATCATCTTAAGGTTAATCTAGTCTAGTTAGGATCCCATAAGCAAGGAACGATGTGTATAGCCATTAAAAACCAAATTGATAGAGAAAACATACCATGTATTCAAATTAACCATGCTCAATACCTCAAGTGAAGGGTTGAAATTCTATCCAAAAAAAAAATAAATTAAAATTGCACACATTTCACATGTAGAGGTTCAGCACCCCCCAAACTTGACCAAACTTGCACCGAAATATGTAAAACATGAATCAACATGACTATATTGGATCTAGTATACTACACCCCCACACTTATCATGAACATTGTCCCCAATGTTTGAAAAAGAAAAGGGCAAAGTACACGTCACCATAGGGAAGCTGAAAAGCAAACCCGAGTCCACTTAAGGCAATCAAGTCCACGGATGGCAATCACTGTGTCGATCACTACATAGGTAAACAAATGCTAGACATACAGAGCATCAAACATTGGATAGAATAGAATAAAACAAAACGAGATAAACAAAAAAATGAGAAACATGCATGGAAGGAAAACATCAAGCATCCAAACATCAAACATAAAATATCAAACATCCCAACAAAAGATATCCAAAAAAAAATAAAAAGAAACATGCATGGAAATAAAACAAGATAAGCCTAATCGGTGGTGCCAAAACGGTCAATGTAATCCTCATCCTCGCCGCCTAGATCATCCAAATCAATCAATGGGCTACCCTCATCATTATGAGCCTCATCATTATGAGCCTCATCATCACCTCCGTCAGGAACGAGAGCACCTGACTCGTGCATATCTGCGGGCTGCTGAGGCGGGGGGTGCGGGTAAGGTGGAGGAGCAGAATAATCAAACGGCCCCCAACCGACAAACGCATCATGCTCTACAAAAAGCTGACGGAAATAAGCACAAGTGTCGGACATGACCACCCTCATCTCATCTCGCAACTCCTCCCTCAATTCATCCTTTAATTGTCTAATGGCGGCGGCATCCATAGGTGGAAACTGTGGGGAGCTAGTAGACTGGGATGAAGATAGGCGAGGCCTCTTTGAAGTAGCTGGTGGTGGAGGAGCCTGGGAGTCGTCATCTACCACGGTGAGATACGAACCAGGAAGCTCAGTACGCTCCAAAGGAAATGTGGGAACCTTAGCCGCCTTGCATAAAGCTGTGATCAGTGACGGGAGAATGATGGGAATCTTCCGAGTGGGACCTTCTCCCTTTTGCTTAGCCAATTCTTTGTTAATCAATGGCCCTAACTCATTCTTCAACTTTCTAAAGTGGTCCGTCAAAGACTTGTGGATTACCCGGGCAAAGTCCACAGCTTTCTTGGACATAATAGCGTAGATGAGGGTGGCCCGTTCCTTGTTTGCCTCTGATCTATTGGTACTCGGCATTAAATTGAATCTGATGAAGTCGAGCCAGAAAGCAGCCTCGGGTAATAGAGCCCTACGGGGGACATGAGCTTCTCCGGGTACCCATTCCCACCCCTCTCGGCCAATAACCTGCAAAATATCCGACAAGCTAACTCGGAGGCGCCCTGAATTGTAAAGAGCGGTGAACTCGCATGTCTGAGGGGTCGGGGTGCCTATGCTCTCCCTAATCTGTCTCAACTCATAATTGACATGTTTGCCCCGGACCAAAAGGGTAGTCCCCAGCCATCCTCGTGTCTCAATCTCATCATAAACCCCGGAGCTGAAGAATTCCAGAACCCAAGGAAGATGAATGGCCTCGGGCTTTTGACAAAAAAACTGTAAGCGATGAAATTGTATCAATTCGTGCACAGAGGGCTGTCCCCGGGTGGTTAAATAGTGCTCCTTAATAAGGGTGCGGGGGGTGCTCAAACTCTGACACATAATTTGGACTTGAGGGTTTTCAAAACGGGTACTATCGGGATTCTCGGGCTCATTAGAGGAACCCTCACCCACTTTTTTCTTACCCTTTGACGGCCTGTTGGTAGTTCTCGTCATTTGCAACAACAATTATCAACTTCTTAACTACTCAAATCGACCCAAATGCAACCAACCAAATACAACAATCTTCAACGCCCAACACACACCAAAATCAGAGCAACCCACACTTGGCAACAATCCACAAATTCAATTTCAACCCACAAATTGATAATAACCCACGGATTTAGCACAAATAGACCATCCAATTCAACAACATCAACCCCCAATTTTTTTGATTACAACCCACACTTTCAATTTCAAGCTCTCAAATGCAATAACAACTAAAAATTCAATCAACAATCGGCCAATGCCCCAATTAATCCTCAATATATAACACAAGGCACCTACGCGTCGGCTATGAATCGGAAATGGAAGGAGGGTAAAGCCAAAACTCACCTTTTATCCCCAAACTTTTCGCACCGAGTCGATGTGAAAGACGAGCCTCTTGTGCAACGAATGATGTTGATGGAAGTGGCGGTGAAATCCGGTGGAAATGGCCGGAAATGTTGAGGAAATCGCCGGAATTCGAGTGGGAGAGGAGTTGTGAAGATTTTGGGGAATTTTGACCTTTTTTTTACCCATATATTTGTTAGATTCAGAATCGGGCGCCTAGGCGCGCGTGTTTGGGCGCCTAGGCGCGCGATACAACTTACCTCGAGCCTTTGGTTGTTAATGCGGGCGCCTAGGCGGGCGTTTCTCGGCGCCTGGGCGCCCCTTTCAGAGTCGGGCGCCTAGGCGCCTGATTTCTCGGCGCCTGGGCGCCCGTTTCAGAGTCGGGCGCCTAGGCGCCTGATTTCTCGGCGCTTGGGCGCGGGATTCTGAATAGTTTTGTAACGAATTTCATTTCCTATTTCAAAAGGGAAGAGACAAAACACTTAAAACACAAACTAACAAAGATGTAAGGTTAGAAAATAAAGCAACAAACGGAATAATAAGGGAAAAAGAAAAGGAAACGGAAAGAAAACATGGGTTGCCTCCCAAGAAGCGCTAGTTTAGAGTCATTAGCTCGACTGAAAGCGAAGAATCACGAAGGGTCCGCGAGGATGAAGGACTCTTTGTCTCTTGGCCCATCCATCCCTAAGTAAGGTTTTAGACGTTGAGCGTTGACCAAGAAAGTATGTCCTTTATCTGTTGTAAGTTCGACGGCGCCGGATGGATAGACCTGGGAAATCAAAAATGGTCCCGACCATCGAGACTTAAGCTTCCCGGGGAAGAGTCGGAGTCGAGAGTTGTATAGCAACACCCGCTCTCCCTTGTGGAATTCCCGGGGGAGAATATGTTTGTCATGCCACATTTTGGTCCGCTCCTTATAGAGTTTTGCGTTCTCATAGGCAAGATGACGCCATTCTTCGAGTTCGTTGAGTTGTAGCAAACGTTGTGTACCTACACTTTGAGAGTCAAAATTTAGAAACTTAATGGCCCAATAAGCACGATGCTCGAGTTCAACGGGCAAGTGACATGTTTTACCAAAAACAAGACGATACGGGGACATGCCAATTGGGGTTTTATAGGCGGTCCGATAAGCCCAAAGAGCATCATCCAATTTAAGGGACCAATCCTTTCTTGATGCATTGACCGTTTTTTCTAAAATACGCTTAATCTCCCTATTCGAGACCTCCACTTGGCCACTAGTTTGTGGGTGGTATGGGGTCGAAATTTTATGCTTCACCCCGTACTTGGTCAATAAAAGTTCAAACTGCCTGTTGCAGAAGTGGGTGCCCCCGTCACTAATGATGGCTCGGGGAGTTTCAAATCGAGTAAAAATATGTTTCTTCAGAAAACGAGTGACAACCCGAGCATCATTAGTAGGCAAGGCCACGGCTTCCACCCATTTGGAGACATAGTCTACCGCAACGAGGATATATTTATTTGAACAAGAACTGGGGAAAGGGCCCATGAAATCCACACCCCATACATCAAACAACTCACACTCTAACATGCTATTTAAGGGCGTTTCATGATGTTTAGAGATGTTCCCCATTCGTTGACAGCGATCACAAGATTTGACATAATGATGTGCATCTTTAACAAGAGTAGGCCAGAAGAAACCTGATTGGAGGATCTTAGCTACCGTTTTGGAAGGCCCAAAATGGCCACCTACCGCCATATCATGACAATGAGATAGGATAGCATGCACGTCCGTTTCGGGTATGCAACGTCGAATTAAACCATCTGCACAAACTTTGAATAAAAAGGGTTCGTCCCAAAGATATTGCTTTACATCAGATAGAAATTTCTTCTTTTGATGAAAAGTGATATCCGGGGGAAGACGGCCCGTGACAATGTAATTGGCAAAGTTAGCATACCAAGGTGAAATTTTTTCAGAAATAGCAAGGAGGTGTTCATCTGGGAATTCCTCACGAATTGGTGTCTCATCTAATGGATCATTCACTAGCTCTAATCGTGAGAGGTGGTCGGCTACTACATTTTCGGTGCCTTTCTTGTCTTTTATCTCTAAATCAAATTCTTGGAGTAACAAAATCCACCTAAGGAGTCTTGGTTTAGCATCTTTCTTGGCAAGCAAATATTTTAAAGCCGAATGATCGGTGTAAACTATCACTTTGTTTAGCACGAGGTAAGAGTGGAATTTATCGAATGCAAAGACTATGGCGAGTAATTCTTTTTCCGTGGTGGCATAATTCAATTGTGCGTCGTTAAGAGTTTTACTAGCATAGTAAATGGTTCGAAATACCTTTTCCTTCCTTTGGCCAAGGACCGCTCCAACCGCGGTGTCACTCGCATCGCACATCAATTCGAATGGTAAGCTCCAATCGGGGGATGACATGATAGGGGCGGAAACTAAGCGTTCCTTCAAATCAAGAAAGGCCTGCATACAAGAAGAATTGAAATCAAAAGGTGCATCTTTAACAAGCAAATTAGACAACGGTTTCGCAATTTTAGAGAAATTCAAGATGAATCGCCTATAGAAACCAGCATGCCCGAGAAAACTCCTAACAGCTTTTACCGATGTGGGTGGGGGAAGTTTTTCAATGACCTCAATCTTGGCTTGGTCCACTTCGATCCCTTTTTGAGAGATCTTGTGGCCAAGTACAATCCCCTCTCGGACCATTAAATGGCATTTTTCCCAATTCAAAACAAGGTTGGTTTCTTCACAACGTTTAAGCACAACATTTAGATGAGCAAGACAAATATCAAAAGTTGTTCCGAAAACAGAAAAGTCATCCATAAAAATTTCAAGGAAATCTTCAACCATATCATGAAAAATAGCCATCATGCATCTTTGAAAAGTGGCCGGGGCATTACACAAGCCAAATGGCATCCTTCTATAAGCAAATGTGCCATAAGGACAAGTGAAAGTGGTTTTCTCTTGGTCCTCAGGATCTATGGCAATTTGATTATAGCCGGAGTAACCATCTAGAAAACAATAGAAATCATGCCCGGCTAATCGTTCAAGCATTTGGTCAATAAAAGGGAGGGGGAAATGATCCTTACGTGTGGCATCATTCAACTTACGGTAATCTATACATACACGCCACCCACTAATTATACGAGTTGGGATAAGCTCTGTTGGTCCCAAGTGGCATACGAAAGGGTCTAGAAGGGGGGGGGGTTGAATAGACCCTTTAAGTCTTTTTTCGACTTAAAATTGATTTCGTATTAAACGTATTTGGACGCTTGAAATGATAGGCGCTTGAAGAGTGTGACGCTTCACCTTAGCGTTCACACAAGATATTTGAGACTTTGTGAAGCGTCTAATGAAGACTGTTTTATAAAGTTAACTTAGACTTCAGGAATTGAATACTTTGACCTTGTAGGTTAAGCGTTCAGTTCTTTTAATCAGGGTTAGCACAGCGGAATGATTTTGGAGTCTTCTCTTTGAAAGTTTTAGCGTCACAAGATGTTTCTTAGGTGCTTAGCTTTTGATTGTGTTTTACTTATGCAGTGATATGATAGATGAATGAAATGACTGAAAAGTAAATAACACAATATTTGTAAGGTTCGTTGGGTGGTGTAATCCCAACTACGTCCTTCTTCTCCTTTGCACTTGGAGGCGATCCACTAAGATGATTCTCAAAGAATCACACAGAATCTTCTACAAATTAGGGAGAGATGGATGTCGATGACTTGAGCTCCTTGATCACACAGATTTCTGCTTCAAATCACTTCAACCCTCTTGCTTCTTTCACCCAGAAATGATGCAAGTATCCAACTTCGACTTCACACAGATCGCGAGGCTTGGATGGGATTTTCTAAAAGGTTTGTTTGATTTTGATGAAGTTCAAACAACTTGGTAATATCTCAGTAGGAATCTGGTTTCTGCAAAAAGAATGTTTGAGATATTTGTTGACTGTCTCAGGAATATAAGAAAAGCAATTTGGATGTTTCTTGAAGTTTCGGGCTTTTCTGAGAATTTAAGGAATGAGATTTTAATGCAACAGCAATTTGGCTTTGATAAAATTGTTGCATCTCTTTTTTTGTTTGTTGTTGAAGTCCTATTTATAGGTATTCTTGGAGAAAGTGTCCGTTTGACACATGCACTGGCGCGTTTCTCTCACTTTCGCGAGTGAACAGCTTTTGTCCTTTTTCCTGAAAATCTGCTGCACGAAAGTTGGTGCTGCAGTCTGAGATAGTTGACAGTCAAATAGGGTGGCTTCTCCGTACGTCTGACATTGCTTATTATATTAAATGCTCTTATCAACATTTAATGCATTTGAAATTAATACCCGTTGGTATTTAATGCTTTGAGAATATTTGCATTAAACTCCTTCTGGACTTAGAAGTAAATTCCGGTGAAATCACTTCTGTCCCATAAGGTAACGCTTGATATAGCTGGCTAAAGTGGACGCTTGGAGACTGTATCTATCTTCTGAGATCAGGCGCTTGAGTCTTCGAACTTTACCACTGATAAACTCACTCAGAAATCATCAGACGCTCAGCCTAAGACTATTTTGCCTAACACTCTAAAGTAAGATAACAAAGCCTAATAAATCTATTACAAGTCTAACGCTTCAAAGCCTATACAAGTTTTCTACAAAAAATAAACTTACAACTTTTTTTGGGGTCTAACAAAAACTTAATTGTCATCATCAAAACTTCTAACATGAAATTCCTAACAATTTCCCCCTTTTTGATGATGGCAATACTTACTCTTTTATAGTTCAAGAGTTAGATAGCCAAACGTAAAAGTTAGCTTTGATCAGTAGACGTTAGTTAAAGTTAGTTACGCTTCAACGAGATGTTTCAGCAAAAAAATGCATTTCATATTTATCGAGAATTACAAGCATTTTTGCAGCTGAATGTTTAAAGATATAAGAGACAAGAATATAGATAATGTAAAATCAGAAAGCTTTAATGACTTGGTCTAACTCTGTATCGCTTGGACATTTCAGCTCGGATAGCTTCAGTCAGATTATCTTCCAAGGTCATCATTGCTTCATGATCTTTGTTGATGATAAGCTTGTTTTCTTCTTGTTGTCTCTTTTTGAATACTTTAAAGTGATTATCCCAGTCAGTTGGGTCGATACCAATGTACCTTAGGCAGATTCGAAAAGCTTGGCTAAAATCAGTCATTTTCCTTTCTTCAGCTAAGATCTGTGGATCTGTAGGTTCTGAAATGGATGTTCTCTGAAGAGGAATGTCAAACTGTTCAAGCAGTGCTCTTGTAGGAATTGGTAGGTTTGGATATAACGCTCTAGGAGGTTCCCTTAGTGTACTACTGGGCGCTCCGGATGAACTTTGTGTCAGAGCAGTTATCCAAGACGGGAGATTAAGCGCAGACTGAGAAGGAGGCATTTGACGCTTAGCAGACGGAGGATCTTCAACTTTTGAACTGGACGCTTTCCGCTTTTCTCCTTTCTTCTTTTCTTCCCCCTTATTGCCATCATCAGATTTTAAGAAGTGGTTTGTGAGTACACTTACCTGATGAGCAATCTGGGATAAGGAATCTGTGATGTCATCCAGACGCTTGTCGAAGCGTTCCTGCATAACAAGAAGCTTAGCGCTGGTGGCGTCATTCACAGATATCTCAAGGGTTGCAAGGCGCTTTTCAAGTTCTTCTTTCATGGCAAGTTGGGTGGCGTGGGCAGCATCCTGCATTTCTTGAAAGTCTTGTTTGCACTCACCAACTGCCGCTTGAGCTGAACTACGCATATGAGCAATTGAGCGCTCATTACGTGAGTTTCAATCTTTGCCAGGTCTTCCTTAATCCAATGGAGAGATTCTTCACTCTGAGTAGCTTGAGCGCTAATTGTCTCCATAACAGATTTAAGCAGGGGACCGAAGGCTTGACTCTCATCTGATTGAACCACTTGAGGAGCTGGTCGCTTGAATCGTGATGAGTGTTTGAGAGAGTCAAAAGGAACTTGATAGGCTGGATCAAAAACAGTACCTCGAATATCCAGGGAAGTATCTTCAGCACTATCAATGGTAGCATGTTCAGGAGCGTCAGGAATACTGGTATCTGCAGATTTGGACGCTTCAGATGTCTCAGCAGGCGCTTCCTCAAGCGTTGACTCAGGCTGGCGAAAGTCAGTGAATTGAAAGTTCCAGCTTGCTGAGTCGGCATAAGAGGTGGATGTAGAATCCAAGAGTTCAATGAGTCTGGTCCTGGACATACAAGTACCGGACATAAATGTGCGAAGAGGACTATCAATGGCCCTGATGTACATTGGACCAATGATATCCAGCACATGATCTGGGAAAATTTTGGACGGCGCTTGAGCGATGGAGAATAGGGAATCTGTGCAGTGAGTTCTGGAAAATCCAATCAAGCAATCGAGGGAAGAGATGCAGGACGTCGATGTGTAGGCACACAGTCCGCATAGTACTCTTCAAGATACGGATAAATGGCTTGAGCGAGCTCTTGATTCCTTTCAAGCAGAGAAAGAACATACTCATAGTGATTGAGTACCTCACTGCGAATGGAAGGGAGCAGCGGATATCCTTTGAATGAATTGATCACTGAGCCATTCCAAGATCTGAGATTGGCAGTGAAGATTTTATCAAAGAGAGATACGGGAGATAGAATCTTTACCATCAGATTGAAGTTTTCTTCACAGTGGCTTGGAGCAAGATTTAAGCACCGTTCACCAACTGTACCACTGGAAGACGCTTGAGCATTAAACCGAAGAGGGGTGATGGATAATCTCTGAAGTTCTTGACGTAGACATTGTTCTATTTGATGTCTAATAATTGGGAGCTTGAGAACAGGTCCGAGTCTTTGTTGACGCTTCAGGAGGCAATACTTGGCGAATTGACGCTTCTTGTCATGCATGCCTATGCCGAAAAGATGGGGAGCTTGGACTAACTCTGGGAAGGTGTATTTATGTCCCATGTACGCTTCAACCCAATTTACTTCATTTATACAGAAGTCTGTGCCAGCATTCACCATAGCACGAATACCTTCAAGATGAATATCTCTTATGGCTTCAAAGCGGTGCTTATCAGGCTGATAGTTGGCATTCCAGACGCTGTCAAAGTAAGCATCAGCTTCAGTCTGGAGCAGATCGGTCAACGATTCAAGGCGCTCACCAGCATGAATCTCTTTATTTTTCCATAGACAGAGAGGTCGGGCCGATGCAAGATTTTCAGGGCTGTGAGCCGTCTGAGGGAAATGTGTGTAACCTTCTCTGTTCAAGACTGACTCTGAGGGATTGAGAAAGCTAGGACGGAGAGGATCATACACACGAACACTGTAATCCCTTAGCGCGAACCCAGTTGGTCTGCTGTGGCCATTGTCAAGATAGTAAGCCACATCCACGGCACATCTAGGAGGTCTGTCTCCTGGTCTGTCTAGAACGGTTGCTTTGATTGCGCTGTCAAAGTCAATCAGTCTTGCAGCGTCAGCTTCTGCAGCAATATATCTTTCCATATTATATCCTGCAGGAATGAAATCTTCGTCGAGCGCTGGGGGCATATAGTTAATTGAATGATCAATTGTCTTCAGCGGATCGAGTTGAAAGAAGTGACGAGGAGCTCTAACGTCTTCAGCAGCGTTCTGATCTTCTGAACGTGCCTCTGTTAAAGTAGCAGGTTCCTCAGGTTCAATTGCAGCTACTTTAGCGACAACATCTTGAGCGATAGCTACAACTCCAGTCAGGTCCACATCCAACAGAACATCTGTGGACACTTCAGCAGCAGCTGGAACTATAGCTGAAAAACAAGAGCCATCCTCTATAAGAGCAGGATCTTCTACAGATGTAGGAATAGAAATGCTGTGGGAAGAAATAAACTTACCCTGAGAACTAAGCTCAACAGTAGTTTCTGGAGCGCTTGGCTCAACAGCAGCATCTTGAGCGCTTGGCTCAACTACAACTTGAGCACTTGGCTCAACGGCAACTTGAGCGCTTGGCTCAACAGCAACTTGAGCGCTTGGCTCAACAGCAACTTGAGCGCTTGGCTCAACAGCGACTTGAGCGCTTGGCTCAACTGTCTCAGGCTCTTCAGGAGTAGCTTGACGCTTGCTAGTCCTGGAACGCTTAAAGATTTTCTTAATGTTGACTCCTTCAACTAGTTTAGCCGGAGGAGCGGGAGGATCAACAGCTGGTTCTTCAAAGTCTATTTGCTTAATGATCCCTTCAAGCTTTCGTCTTTTGAGAGGCAACTTGTCCTCGGCATCTTCATCAGTTTCCTCATCAATCTTTTGAGAGGGGACGGCAATTTTAACTTTGGGTTTTCTGGGGGCTCTCTTCTTCGTTACTGCTGGACGCTTCACAGCTTCCTCTGGCACTGGTCTCTCAGCCTTTTGAGCAAGCAGTTGGCGTTCTTCCAGTCGCTCAGATAGGGGTCTAGCCGCACCATGAACTTTTGGAGGATTGAACATATTGGTCAGAATCCTTTTTCCCAACAACTTGGACTTATTCAAAGGAAGTCCAGACGAGTACACACAATTTGATTTAAACAAGATGTCACTCAGGATGAGTCCATAAGGCTTATTTGAAGCGCTTAGACTGTCCCGAAACCGTCCGAAGATGTACTCACTCCAGTTGATTTTGATGTTGAAGAGTATAGCAACCATCATCTGAAATTGGACAGGATTTACTTTATCAAAGGTTCCTACGCGGCATTCTATGATCTTGCTGCAGAAATCAGCCAATAACCGATATTTGGACACCAGATCTTTCTTCTCGAAGTATTGAGTGTAAGGAACGTCATCGTACGCACTCATGATTGCCCATGCTTCCTTAATTTGTTTTAACGTAACAGAATCCAGTGCCTCACCCTCATTAGGCAAATTGAAGTTCTTGGCAATGGTGGAAGCAGATAGGATGAATTCCTTTGGAGACTCCTTCTTGGAGAAGGGAATTTTACAAGAGATGGACTTCTTGTCCTCTGAAAGGGTAGCAGTCTTCCAGAAAGTTTCAACTTCAGTAGGAAACATGTAAGAGTATTGGGTTAAGAAGGGTTTGAGCCCAGCTTGGACGACCATGTCCATTACATCCGTCAGGTTGATCTGAGTTTGTTCATATAGGAATTTCCAGTCGACAACAAGACCTTCAGTTACCTAGTTCACTTCTCAAAGTGAGAAAACGTTGTTCATTGAGTGCTTTGGTGAAGATATCTGCCAGTTGTTTGTCAGTTCCAATGAAGTGCATGGAGATATCTTTCTTTTGAACGTGGTCACGAAGGAAATGGTATCTAATGTCAATGTGTTTGGTTCTTGAATGAAGAACAGGGTTTTGAGTCATGGCTAAAGCACTTTGGTTATCACAATGAATGGGGGTTGGTCCTAAGATTGTTCCGTAATCTCTAAGTTGTTGCCTCATCCATAGAACTTGTGCACAACAACTTCCTGCAGCTACATACTCAGCTTCGGCTGTGGAGGTAGCTATGGATTGTTGTTTCTTGCTATGCCATGAAACTAACCTATCACCTAAGAATTGACAAGTACCACTAGTGCTTTTACGATCTATTTTGCAACCTGCAAAATCTGCATCTGAGTAACCGATTAGTTCAAAAGGAGAATCCCTGGGATACCATAAGCCCACATGTTGTGTGCCTTTTAGGTATTTAAGGATTTTCTTGGCAGCAGTCAAGTGTGACTCTTTAGGATCAGCTTGGAATCGTGCACACATACATACCGAAAACATAATATCAGGTCTACTGGCAGTGAGATAAAGAAGTGATCCTATGATACCTCTATAATTAGTGATATCAACTTTCTTTCCACTTTCATCTTTATCTAACTTAAGCGTTTGGCTCATTGGAATTTTTGAATATGATGCATTTTCCATACCAAATTTCTTAATCATATCTCGTGTATATTTAGCTTGGTTGATAAATATGCCATTAGGGAGTTGTTTAACTTGTAGTCCTAAGAAGAAGGTTAATTCACCCATCATGCTCATTTCAAATTGTTCTTGCATCATTTTCGAAAATTTCTCACACAGACGCTTATTAGTATAACCAAATATAATGTCATCAACGTAAATTTGAACTAAGAGAATATCTTCATCATTGGTAATTTTAAATAACGTTGTGTCAACGCTGCCTTTTGAAAAACCTTTACCAATAAGAAAGATAGAGAGAGTGTCATACCATGCTCGAGGTGCTTGCTTAAGCCCATAAAGTGCCTTTTCGAGCTTGTAAACCATACCCTTACCATGATTGTTGATGAATCCTGGAGGTTGCTCCACATACACTTCTTCTTGGAGTTTACCATTCAGGAAGGCACTCTTTACGTCCATTTGAAATACTGTAAACTTGTTAAACGCTGCGTACGCTAGAAACATGCGGATTGCTTCAAGACGAGCAACAGGAGCGTAAGTCTCATCAAAGTCAATGCCCTCCTCTTGGCAGTATCCTTGAGCTACGAGTCTGGCCTTGTTTCTTACAACAATGCCGTCCTCATCCATCTTGTTTCTATATACCCATCTAGTTCCAATAACTCCTTGATGAGTTGGTCTTGGTACTAACATCCAAACTTTATTTCGCTCAAACTGATTGAGCTCTTCTTGCATAGCTTCAATCCAACTTGGATCACTTAACGCTTCATCCACTTTCTTAGGTTCCATTTGAGATAGAAAGCTTGCGAACATAGCCTCATTAAATGTAGCGGCTCTAGTTCTAACTGGTGCTTCAATATCTCCAATGATTTGCTCAGGTGGATGGTCACGTAACCATAGTCTATCTGTTTGGAAGGGGTTTTGAGAATGAACAGACGCTTGAGAATCATTCGCTTGACCATTCTCCTGCGTTGGCGCTTCAAGTTCATGATTCCTTCTTTGCACTTGATGATCATTCTTTTCATGATCATTCGTGTTTCTTACATGATAATTTAGATTGATTTCACGAGTATTCTTAGGAGGAGGCACTGAGATCTCATCATCATCGTCAGTATCTTCATCAATAGTAATTTTGGACGCTTGATGACATAGATCTTCAACTCCTACATCATTTATACTTACCTTACTCGGCTCTTGGTTAGCATCATCAAACACAACATGAATAGATTCCTCAACCTTCGATTTGATCTTATTGAGAATGCAAAAATTCTTTCCATTTTTGGCGTAGCCTAGAAAGATTCCTTCATCCGCTTTAGGATCAAAAGTCTTTAGGCTTTGGGATCCATTATTATGAATAAAACATTTAGAACCAAAGACGTGAAAGTATGAAATATTTGGCTTACGTCCCTTCCACAGTTCATATGGAGTTTTTCCATGCTGTTTGTTGATCATGCATCGATTTTGAGTGTAACAAGCAGTGTTGATCGCTTCGGCCCAAAATCTAGGAGCAAGCTTAGATTCAGCTAACATAGTCCTAGCGGCTTCCTTAAGCGTTCGGTTCCGGCGCTCAGCAACACCATTTTGTTGGGGAGTTCTGGGAGCTGAATACTCATGATGTATTCCATTTTCTGCACAAAACTTCTCAACAACCTTGTTAGTAAACTCAGTACCGTGATCGCTTCTTATTCTTGCAACCTTAAGATTTTTCAATGTTTGAAGTTGCCGAATAAGCGCTGTTAACTTGTCACATGTTTCATCTTTGGATGAAAGAAATTCCACCCAAGTAAATCTAGAGAAATCGTCTACTACCACTAAAGTATACTTTTTACCGCTTACACTGATTGTTTGAACAGGTCCAAACAAATCCATGTGAAGTAGTTCAAGTATTCTAGAAGTAGATAGATGAGGTTTTCTCTTGAAGGATGATTTAACTTGTTTACCCATTTGACAAGCGTCACAGAGGCGATCCTTATGAAATGGTCCATTTGGCAATCCCTCTACAAGATTTTGACTTATAAGCTGAGAGATTGTCTTAAAGTTGAGGTGATTCATTTTTCTATGCCATAGCCAACCCACTTTAGATTCATTTTTAGCAACAAAGCATGTTGGGTTGTTATCAAGTGTTGAACCCCAATCTACCAAATATACATTGTTATTCCTTTTTCCTTTTAGTTTAGTAGATTTAGTCTTAGCGTCGTTTATATAGCAATAGTCACTTGAGAATATGACTTCAAAGCCTTTATCGCAAAATTGACTTATGCTTAATAAGTTGTGCTTTAGACCCTCAACAAAATAAACATCACTTATCATGATGTTCCCCCTATGCACAGTACCTATACCTTTGGTTTTACCTTTGGAGTTATCACCAAATACAACCTGAGGACCATTGGCGGCTTGATAGTTGATCAGAAGATCTTTGGAACCTGTCATGTGCCTTGACGATCCACTATCAAAATACCAAACAGATGTATTGACTTTAGCTCTAGGTACCTGCAATCAAAAGGGAAGTTCTATTTCTGTTTAGGTACCCATTGTTGCTTGGGTCCTTCAACATTAGTATCCTTGTTAGTGTTAATTAGAACTTTAGGAATCCAAATTTGCCTTGTCTTCATAGTAGGAATATTGGCTTTTTTTGGTTTCACCTTGTGCTGTGTGTAATTTTTGGATGTATAATAATATCCACGATTATAATAATAGTCATAATCATAATTATCATAGTATCGATAATATGATCTTGACTGTTTTGGATATCGACGCTGGTATTTCCTTGGCTCTGGCTTGAGTTGCACGTTTGGTGCTAGACGCTTAGCGCTTGATTCACAGTGACTAGATTTATCCTTAGCTTTTTGAGCGTTTGGATGAGTCTGTCTTTGTGGATCATTTGCTTTAGCCTTACCCTTGTCTGAGTTAGTTTTGACTTTCTCATTTGGCCTCTTACCATTGTCCCTTGGTTCATTTTGAGTTTGACCTTGTGAACCTTTCTTAACAAAGAAAACACCCTTTCCTTTGTTGTTTGCCGTAACATTAGGTTTGTTTGGTTGTTTACCGAATTCATTGCATCCTAAACCGGTCTTTTCTCCAAACAACCTTGTTATTTCAGTCACATTGTCGAGCTTTCTGGATGCTTTGGACAACGATGAGATGAGCTGTTCTGACTTGGCAAGTCTAGCCATCAGATCAGCTTCTCTCTTGACTATTATATCAATATCACCTCTCAATTGAATAACTTCACTCTCAAGCGATTGGTTTTTCTCAATGCACTGTTGCTGAATTTGCAACTCTGCTCTGAGCGTTACTTTATCGTTTGTGAGTGATGAAATAATAGTGAGATCATTTTGATATATTTTGGCAGCTTCTTGACATTCATTGTAATATTCTTTGACTTTGTCAAGTAATTCATCATAAGAAAGAGGAATTGATAATTCATTGATTACCTCAGGGGACGCTTCATCATCTCTGGCCATGAGACATATGAGCGCTGAGTCATCTATCGGCTCATCATCATCACTACTTTCGTCTGATGATTCTAAATCTTCAGGTGCTGATGCTGGTTCTGATTCCGCAAGCAAACCTTGTTGTCGAAGGTTGCTCCTGAATTGGTTTCTATCCAAGTAATCCTGCCTTGAGGGCTTGGATACATTTGGATAGGGACAATTTACCTGGTAGTGCCCCGGTTTCCTGCAATTATAACAAAGATTGGTTTTCATTTTTTGTTCACTTGTTAGCCTTGCAGTGTGTGGTTTAGAAACCACTGGAGCTGGAAGATTTTGAGTAGACGCTTGATATTGAGTAGGCGCTTGAGGTAAAGGAACAGAATATTGAGGCGCTTGAAACTGTTGTTGTATGGGAGAAGGCGCTTGATATGAACTTTGTCCTTGATTATTAGGACCTTTTCCTTTCTTTTCATATCTCAAGAACTTCCTGAATCTATTCAGCAAAGCCAACTCTTCTTCCTCATTAATGTCCGAATTCTTTCCTTTGTTACCCGATTTGCCTTTGATTGATGCAATGAGCGCTCCAGATTCAATCACTGGATTACTCACAATGTCACTAGCAGAGTTCAACTCGAACTCAAAAGCTTTTATCTCTGAAAAGGCGTCTTCTGGAGTTAAGAGATCCAGCATGTTTGATTCTCTCATAGCTGTTGTCTTCATCAAGAATTTACTTGGTAGACTTCTAAAGATCTTAACCACCATTTCTCGATTCTGTAAGTCCATTCCCAATGACGTAAGTTCTGTGACAAGAGCTGTGAATCTTATATCCAATTGCTCTAGTGTTTCATTGGGTAGCATCTTAAATCCGTTAAACTTTTCCTTAGCAATGGAAAGTTTGTTTTCTTTGATTTGAGCTGAACCACCACAGATTGTAGCCAGCTTATCCCATATTTCTTTAGTCGTTTTGCAAGGATTTGATTTTATTGAATAAGTTATCATTATCACCAATAGCCGTATACAGAGCGTTGCGACCAACATTGTCCAAGTTAGCTCTTCGACGCTCATCTGGAGACCATTCTTGTTTTGGTTTTTCAACGTAACCATCAGGGGTTTCTTCTGTGGCTCCAGGCGCTCTTGTGATAACTTTGTATATTTTGATTGGCCCATCTGAAATAATATCGCACATGTCATCATCGCATGAACATAAATACGTAAATGCTTTGACTTTCCATGTGTCAAAATTTGATTCTGTCAATTTGGGAACTTTAGCAAATGCCATATCTAAGCCTTTTTTTTTTAAAAAAAACTAGATTTTGAAAGAAAAAGATCTAAACAAGCAGTTATGCTTGGAAATTTTAAAAATTTCAAAATTAACCGCTCTGATACCACTTGTTGGTCCCAAGTGGCATACGAAAGGGTCTAGAAGGGGGGGGTTGAATAGACCCTTTAAGTCTTTTTTCGACTTAAAATTGATTTCGTATTAAACGTATTTGGACGCTTGAAATGATAGGCGCTTGAAGAGTGTGACGCTTCACCTTAGCGTTCACACAAGATATTTGAGACTTTGTGAAGCGTCTAATGAAGACTGTTTTATAAAGTTAACTTAGACTTCAGGAATTGAATACTTTGACCTTGTAGGTTAAGCGTTCAGTTCTTTTAATCAGGGTTAGCACAGCGGAATGATTTTGGAGTCTTCTCTTTGAAAGTTTTAGCGTCACAAGATGTTTCTTAGGTGCTTAGCTTTTGATTGTGTTTTACTTATGCAGTGATATGATAGATGAATGAAATGACTGAAAAGTAAATAACACAATATTTGTAAGGTTCGTTGGGTGGTGTAATCCCAACTACGTCCTTCTTCTCCTTTGCACTTGGAGGCAATCCACTAAGATGATTCTCAAAGAATCACACAGAATCTTCTACAAATTAGGGAGAGATGGATGTCGATGACTTGAGCTCCTTGATCACACAGATTTCTGCTTCAAATCACTTCAACCCTCTTGCTTCTTTCACCCAGAAATGATGCAAGTATCCAACTTCGACTTCACACAGATCGCGAGGCTTGGATGGGATTTTCTAAAAGGTTTGTTTGATTTTGATGAAGTTCAAACAACTTGGTAATATCTCAGTAGGAATCTGGTTTTTGCAAAAAGAATGTTTGAGATATTTGTTGACTGTCTCAGGAATATAAGAAAAGCAATTTGGATGTTTCTTGAAGTTTCGGGCTTTTCTGAGAATTTAAGGAATGAGATTTTAATGCAACAGCAATTTGGCTTTGATAAAATTGTTGCATCTCTTTTTTTGTTTGTTGTTGAAGTCCTATTTATAGGTATTCTTGGAGAAAGTGTCCGTTTGACACATGCACTGGCGCGTTTCTCTCACTTTCGCGAGTGAACAGCTTTTGTCCTTTTTCCTGAAAATCTGCTGCACGAAAGTTGGTGCTGCAGTCTGAGATAGTTGACAGTCAAATAGGGTGGCTTCTCCGTACGTCTGACATTGCTTATTATATTAAATGCTCTTATCAACATTTAATGCATTTGAAATTAATACCCGTTGGTATTTAATGCTTTGAGAATATTTGCATTAAACTCCTTCTGGACTTAGAAGTAAATTCCGGTGAAATCACTTCTGTCCCATAAGGTAACGCTTGATATAGCTGGCTAAAGTGGACGCTTGGAGACTGTATCTATCTTCTGAGATCAGGCGCTTGAGTCTTCGAACTTTACCACTGATAAACTCACTCAGAAATCATCAGACGCTCAGCCTAAGACTATTTTGCCTAACACTCTAAAGTAAGATAACAAAGCCTAATAAATCTATTACAAGTCTAACGCTTCAAAGCCTATACAAGTTTTCTACAAAAAATAAACTTACAACTTTTTTTGGGGTCTAACAAAAACTTAATTGTCATCATCAAAACTTCTAACATGAAATTCCTAACAAGCTCATTATTCGCATTCTCAATTACCGTTATTCCCCCTTTCTTAGGCACCACTTGGGTGGGGCTCACCCACGCACTATCAGAAATAGGATAGATTATACCTGAGTCGAGCAGTTTAATCACTTCCTTCTTGACTACCTCTTGGATTTGTGGGTTTGATCTCCTTTGGGGTTGGCGTGTAGGCTTGGTGGAGTCCTCCATAAGTATTTTGTGCATACATATCGCTGGACTAATGCCTTTGATGTCCGCAAGTTTCCACCCAAAAGCCCGTTTGTGAGATCTCAACACCGTCATTAATTGCTCTTCTTGTGATCCTGAAAGAGATGAGGAAATGATCAATGGGAGTGTCTCGTCATTGTTCAAGTACACATATTTAAGGTGGGAGGGGAGGGGTTTGAGTTCGAGAGAAGGGGGTTCTTCAATAGATGGGCGAGGTGATCCTGACAATGATCTATCAACTTTGATGAATCCTCCCGAATGAGAGGAAGATTTGTACTCTAAGCTTAAAACCTTTTCCACTAGATCATCTTTCTCCGAGTCCACTTGCATGGATTTCATAAGACTCTGTTCGAGAGAATTTTCAATTGTATTGTCCTGTAAATACTCAACAATCAAATGGTCAAATGTATCAATTCGATAACACGAGTCATGATCAAAAGGATGTTTAAGGACTTTGTAAACATCAAAGGTAACTTTGTCATCGCCCACATTCAAGGTAAGCTTACCATTAGCAATGTCAATTACCGCCTTACCCGTGGCTAGGAATGGTCTCCCTAGGATTAATGGTACTTCCACATCCTCTTCCATGTCGAGTACTACGAAATCAACGGGAAAATAAAACTTGTCGACTTGGACAATAACGTCTTCGATTATCCCCTTGGGCCTCTTGATCGATCGGTCGGCTAGTTGAAGGCTCATTGAGGTCGGCTTGGGATTTCCAAGGCCTAGCTTTTTAAACAGTGAGTATGGAAGAAGATTGATGCTGGCCCCCGAGTCACATAACACCTTCTTGAATGATAAGGATCCAATTGTGCATGGGATTGTGAGACTCCCGGGATCTTGGAGCTTAGTTGGCAATTTATTGAGTAATACGGCGGAGCATTCTTCCGTGAGGCACACCGTCTCATTCTCTTCCCACTTCTGCTTGTTGGAGAGTATGTCCTTGAAGAACTTCACATAATTCGGCATTTGGAGGATGGCGTCAATAAACGGAATATTAATTCTCACTTCCCGAAGGATTGCCAAAATTCGAAGAAAGCTCGGATCCATCTCCTTTTTCTTCTTTTTGTGAGCATTTGGGAAGGGGAGACGAACTTCGATAGGGGGAGAAAGCGTTGGATTAGACGGATGAAAACCTACCGAAGCAGTGTGCGGCGCCTGGGCGCGTGTATCGGCGCCTAGGCGCGGATCTTCTGGCGCCTGGGCGCGTGTATTGGCGCCTAGGCGCGGATCTGCTGGCACAAAAACAGTGGGCGGCGCCTGGGCGCGTGTATCGGCGCCTAGGCGCGGATCTTCTGGCGCCTGGGCGCGCATATCTGGGCGCTCGGGCGCGGATGTGCTGGCAGTGTCATTTTCCAATTGTTTGCCACTTCTCAAGGCTATGGCATTGCATTGGGCCTTCGGGTTCTTTTCCGTGTCGCTTGGGAGAGTCCCCGGGGCTCTACCGTTAACCGCATTAGAAAGTTGCCCTACTTGTGTTCGCAAATCCTTCATCTCCATACACATATCCTTTATCATATTCCGAAGTTCGTTGAAAGATGTATCGGACTTTTTCATGTGAGCATCCAGTTTCTCATCGATTGTGGGAGGTCGCATTTGCACTTGACCTTGACCTTGTCCATTGAAATTGCCTTGCCTCGGGGTTGGGTTATTGAAGGGTGGTCGTGGAGCTTGATAGATCCCCGGTTGTGCGTTCTGTGCGGGGTTGGGCCTTTTTGGAAAATTCTCGGGTATATGAAAGTTCACCCGAGGTTTATTTTGATTCCCCACATAATTAACATTGCCAACCTCCGGTTCCAAGAGTACTACTTCCTCAACTACTTCCTCAATACAAGCAACCTTTTTAGAGGATGAGGCCTCTTCATCGTCGGGGTAAAGCTCGTCTTCTCGGGCCAACTGTTCGACTTTGTCCCATACACTTTGACAATCTAACCCAAGGAGATCTCCTCCCGCACCCGCGTTGAGTCTATGCCGAATACGTGACCTAACCCCATCATAGAAATGGAGTAATTGTTCATTCAACCCAAAATTATGATCGGGACATTTACGGAGCATGCCCTTATATCTAGCCCAAGCCTCGGCTAAAGATTCATTGCTCCTTTGCCTAAACCCTTTTATATTACTCCGTAGCTCATTTATTTTTGAGGGTGGAAAGAATTTATTTAAAAAGGCATCGACCAACTCACTCCATGTTGTAATAGATTGTGGAGGTAAGGATTTGTACCATGTTGTCGCCCTATCCTTCAATGAGAAATGGAAGACTCTTAGACGAATCGCATCAAGATCACGTGGGTGATATTGAATGGTCACAAGAGCCTCATCTATGGTTTCCAAATGAGCGTGTGGTGATTCGTGTGGTTCTCCATAGAAAGGATCTCCTTGCACCATATTAAAAATGTGAGCCGGAATGTGGTAGTTTGGTGTGACGAAATTAGGCACGACTACGGGCCCCGGAATGGTATGGACCCTAGGTGGTAAGCTACCCCGAACCGACGGGAGTTGTGGAGGAGGTACTGCTTGCATGGCTTGTAGAACACCTTGTAACCACTCCCTAGTTTCCGGTGAGTTCATGTCCGGGAAATTTCCATTTGGGTTTTGGTTGAGATTATTGGCCATTTCTCTTGCTCGCCTACTAGTCCTAAGAACTCTTTCAATTTCGGGCTCCAACTCGTATAGAGGCTTGCTTGAGGAGCGGGTCATGCACCTCAAGAACCTAACAATTAAATACAAGAACAAAATTAGACTAAACACGAAAATAAAAGAAAATCAAGAAATAAACGAAAACTAAGAATTATGAAAAAATGTAAACAAAAATCAAAAACTAAAATAAACAAGTCCCCGGCAACGGCGCCAAAAACTTGACACGCTAAAAGCTAACGTGCTATGATAGCAAGTGCACTAGACGTGTGTAGTAATAAGTGGACAAAAAGTCCGGGTTGTCGAACCACAAGGACTTGAATTCTAGTTCATGATTTTCGATAAAAGATAAGACAATTAAAGTAAAGTGCAAGAAAAAGATTAAGCAATTAACGAATCCAAAGAGAAACGTACTATAGATTAAATCTCACGTATGATAAAATGACTAAGGCACATGCTACAACCAAATCTACTCGTCAATATATATGAGCTACTCTTCGAATTATTAGACTCCTATTGCTTTGGTGGAAACTCCTAAATTAACTATTACCCGATGTCTCGGCACATAATAATCCTATGATTAATTGACGGTTCTCTAAATATGTCTATCCGAGAATCTAATCAAAAATCACGCATTAACGTTCTAGAGCTTCCCCGAACGAATCCGGCTAACAACACCCGGGAATCTTTACCTATTTCTAGGGCAATCCCTCATTTGTTTCGGATGATGTGTTAATTCTCTTGCACCCTAATCTATTTTCTCTCGAACAACTAGATTAGGCAAGATAGCAAGCATATGGTGATCAAACACATGATTGGAATAAAAGCATAGAATTAACACACAAAGCAATAGGAGAATTAATACAAAGAGCAACTTCACATATATTGATTCATAAATTTGGCCTTCACATGGCCTTAGTTCTACAATATTAGCCTCTCATCAAAGCCTTAAGAAAATCTAATACAAACATATACATACTCATGGAAATAAACATGTAAATGCAAATAATTAAAACTCCCTCAATTGATTGATGATGGATCTTTGCTCTTGATCTTCAATCCTTAGCTCCTCTCTCTTTGTTCCCCTCCAAAAGTGATGAAGAAAATGGTGATGAATGATGATGAGTGAAAAGTGATGGATCCAATGCCTCTCTCTCCCTTTCTCTCCTAGATGATTTCGGTCAATTGCTCCCTCAACTCCTTAAGAAGACCACCACAAATCAGCCCCTCATGTGTATGTCCCCCCTAGTGTCCCCTCCACTACTCTTAAAGTGAGTAGTATAAAATTCCCAAAAGTAGATCTAGTAAGAAACATACTTATGACATCCCCCCCATACATGTGATGACCTCTTGGCTTTAAATGTTCCATTCCCCCATCAAATGATGATCTTTTGGCTGAAAGGAATCAAATCTCGGATGTGGGCGCGCCTAGGCGCGGGTTTTACGGCGCTCGGGCGCCCAAATCAGAATGTTGGGAGTATTTGCCTCTGTCTTGCGCAGCAATTGTATTTCCTTCATAACTCTCTCCAAAAAACTCCGATTTGGATGATTCAAGTCCTCATTTGAAGCTAACACATAGTTCTACAACTTTGTAGAAGGAAACTTCATCAAATTCGGTCTCTAAAAATACGAAAATATCGCTCGAACGTAGAAAGTGGTGCTGAAACGGCGCCCGGGCGTAGGGGTGCATAGAAATTTGGCCTAAACTTGTTTTATACGTCATTTTTCATCCCGTTCTTTGATTGTATCCATTTAAGACCTGAAATCACTTAATGCACGAATTAAACGCACATGTGGCAAGAATCAAGCGATAAATGAACCTAAGACATAAACGCAAAGGGGCTTAAAAACACGTAAAAATGCCTCTTATCAAGTCTCGTTGATTGCGGGCACCTGAAAAAAGCCTCATTGATTGCGAGCACCTGAAAAAAGTCTTGTTGATTGTCGGCACCTAAAAAAAGGCTCGTTTATTTTGAGCACCTGAGAAAGCCTCGTTGATTGCGAGCACCTAAACTGCAAGCACCCTCGGAAAAGCTCCATCAAAAAATATATATTTATATACATGAACATGTATTTTTGGCAGGTATATTGCGCCTCCCCTCAAGGAATGAATCTACATTTCGTAAAATATTATGGGAATTATGAAAGTTTGTTGAGAATATAAGACATCTCCAATTAGAGCAAGTTGTAAAGCCTCCCGAAAATGGAGCATTCCCCTATACATGTGTAAGTATTTTCTATAAGCATTTATTTGCCTTAACCATTTTATTTATGTTTTGTTTACCATGTCAAATCGCTGGATAAGTATTACGGTGGTGGTGACATTAAATAAGTATGTATATATATATATATAAATATGGAGAAAAGGATGCATGCGAAACAATAATTAAAAAAAATCCTTGAAACATAAATGCGAAATCTATGCCTCGAAAGCGGACATTAAAATAAAAGTTCAAATGGTAATATTAGAAGCATACTAGACTACGATAAAAACTCGAAGAAAGGAAAACAAATGAAAGGAATAGCTAAATATCACTACAAAGAAAGCATGAATTGCAAGTTCCTCAGTTGTCTCAAAGAGGGGCTCAGAGGCCGCCTGCCCTTTAGCCATCTCGTTGCCAGCCTCCCCATCCATGGGAATGCTTAGAATGGCCTCTAAAGCAGCATCATCAATCACGGGCTCAGCAGCTTGCCTATCAGTGCTATCTCATAAGCATTCGTTGCTAATACGCAACAACTCACAAAGGATGTATTTCTCAAAACACTAATACAATGAGAAAAGTACCAAAACAAGGTGATAAAGACAATGTCATCAAAGCCAAGTCCAAAAAAAGAAAAACAACAAACATAATGCGAAAGCGTTAGCACTACGAGTATTAATCCATGTCGAAGTTGCCTCTTCAGGTACCTCGAGTGCCTCCTGAGTGGAAAACTCATTAGCAACCTCAAAATAAATCTCATGAGAAGCCTCAAAATAAAAGTTCAGTTATAGCCTGGTCATCTTCAATATCACATCGCCCATCAACATTCTCATTCGTGGGATTGCTCAAAGTTGTCTCGAAAACAATATCCTTGCTAGCATGGTTCAACAGCCTGTCCATCGGCATCTTTCACATCACATACATTAGCATGTTTATCAACCTTGGTGACATCCTCCAAAATGTACACGGATACCTCCTCACCGGGCTCTGGAGCATCAGCTAAACCTGCTCTCTCTTGAAGAAAAGAAACATCTATCGTGAGTGGCAGATGACGAACTTCTATAAATTGCTTTATGAACGTACATAATTCAAGATAATAATATTAGAGGGCTGAACTAACCAACATCTCCTGAAACCTGGGAGAATGAGAGAAAGCATCATCACGTCACGACGTTTGTAATTGGCATCTAATAGAGCAAGCCCCTTTAAAGAATGGGAGAAATTGGGAATCGCCTTCTCACAAGTCTTCTTTACACACAAGTTATACTCTCAAGACCTTGAACTTCTTTCAAGATCTCAAGAGTAGGGGGACTTATGATACGCCCGTAATTCTTATGTCATGATATTGGGCTTCACTAGAAGGTGGGCTTAATAATATGGCGAAGCCATGGACCGAAAATAGGTGAAAGGCCTAAGGAAATGATACGTTCCGAAGAAGTTCACGAAAAAAAACTTAAAGGAGACCTAAAAGTTGGACATAGCTGGATAAACCATGAGGAAGCTGGAGGACAGCTGAAGGAAATAGTGGAAGGTATAGTTGAAGAAGGGATGGCTGAAGAAGGGATAAGAATGGATAAAAACCAAATCAAATCCAATCTCAACTTATATCCCCCAAAAGAGGGAGAATGATTCCACATCCCCCCTAATGTGGAAAAATCGCCCAACACTAGAGAAAGAGGGGGAAAATTTGGCCATTTAGGCCTATAAATAGGATAAAATTAATCCTTTGTAAAGTTACATTCACAATTGAGAGAAAAAAGTATAATATTATTGTATTTCTTCATCTTCCTCGAGAGAAAGTAAAAAATAAAAGAAATGAAAATTTAAGTGTTCTTCTTACTAGTTTTTATTCAAAATTGTTTAATTATTTTCGAAACTATTTGTCTTCTAAAATCAGATTTCTCATATTCATGTAAATAAGGTCTTACGTTTAAATTTGTAGGATTTTCTTGGTGTAAAAACGAACCGCATCAGTAACGAAAAATACTTTAGACAAAAAAGTATAAAACACGCAAAGTTCAGGTGGGTAATGGTTTTTACCCCAAATTTATAATTAGTGACAACTTTGACAATTTGTCACTAATGTTTTTTTTTTTTTTTTGTAGTATATGACAAAACTATATGAGATTTATGAGAATTTCAGAAGTCTTCTTCAAGAACTCCTTGAAAGTGGTGCAGAGAAAATGTAGAAAAATTCTATAATTTCTTACAATCTTATTTGGGATAATTGTTTTTCCTCCCTGTGTTTATCCGAAATTGTTAAACACCCCATTTTGTTAAAACAATAGGTAAAAACACTCTTCTGTTTATGTAAACCCTGCACGAAATCCCTGTTCCGTTAGAATCTTGATAAAAATTTAACCTTTAAAATATCCCTATACCTTTGTCCTGTTTGTAGGGTTGAAATTCGCTGCAAAACAAAGGTAAATGGATGTTTTAAGGGCTACAGTTATATCAAATTTCTAACGAACTAACCCAGGGGGTAAAAAATATTAAACCCATCTTATTTTGTGGCATCAAGAATGATATTTATATATAGTTTGAAAAAGACACGACTCTTAATTCAAAAGATCACAATCTAATTCAAACAACAATTAATAGCACCAAATTACGAAGGTAATATAGTTTTAATTATTTAATGACTTTTCGATTAATTTTATCATTTTTATGTACTTTCCGCGACATTTTTCCAAAAAGTTTTGCAATAGCATGAGTTCGAAACTTGAGTTCTAACGCGAAAGAGTTGAGTATCCTTCTTTTTGTGCAAATAACCGACCTTAGCTCAGTTGGTAGAGCGGAGGACTGTAGTGTTGGCATAGAAATCCTTAGGTCGCTGGTTCGAATCCGGCAGGTCGGATTTTTCTCTATGCCCTATTTTTTCCTCTCTTTTTTCCTGAATTAATTTTGCTTAAATGCATCATAAGTTATAGCAGTAGAAGTTAGTATCTCTCCACATACATACTCAACGGCGGCGGCATGAGTGTTCTTCTTCTCCACCGTCATAGAATGCTCTCTAAACCCCTTTACAATTTCTCACCGGAATCCCACTTCTCCAGTTCCTCTTCCTTCCTCATCACTAAAATCCCCAAGAAATTCAAGAAAAAACGCAAGAAAAAAGAAAGCCCACGAACCAAACACGTTCAAACCCAACCTAACCTCGTTTCCCATTTCGAGAACATCCTCCTCACAGACAATCATTTCAGATTCCTCAACAAGACCAAAAACTACCTCTCCAAACAGCCCCTCCAAGTCCTCCGCCTCGATGACGCCGGTAAACTCCACCAGCAGCTCGGCTTCCCCCGCGGTCGCAAAGTTTTGAAATCCATCCTCCGCCACCCTCTCATTCTCCAAACCTATCGCCATTCCGACAACAAAATCTGGTTTGGCTTCACTGATTTCATGGATGCTTTGTTGCGTAATGAACAAACCATCCACCACGAATTGGAGGGACAAAGGGTTGATGTTGTCAGAAAGTTATTGATGATGTCCGCCAACAAAAGGATACCCTTGAGTAAACTCTATCACAACAGGCTCTTGTTTGGCCTTCCGGAGGATTTTAGGGATAGGGTGGTGCCAAAGTATCCACATTATTTTAAGGTAGTCGACGTCGAGGAGGATGATGGTAAGCGAGTGCTTGAGCTTGTTAATTGGGATCATTCATTAGCTGTGAGTGCTTTGGAGAAGGAATTTCTTGTTGATGAGGATAAAGTGAAAAGGGCATTTAAGTTTCCTATAAAACATGGTAATGCATTGGAGTTGGATATGGAGGATGAGAGAAAATTGAACATGTTGAACACATTGCCTTTGGTGTCCCCTTATTCCGAGGAGGGGAGTAAGTTGGATTTGTGGACATTGGAAGCTGAGAAGTATAGAGTCGGAATTATTCACGAGTTCTTAAGCTTGACATTGGAAAAAAGGGCGTATATACATAACATAGTTGAGTTCAAAGAGGAATTTAGTCTCACCAAACATACTTATCAGATGCTTCTTAAGCAGCCTCGGACATTTTATCTGGCTGGTACTGAGATGAATTGGTGTGTGTTTCTCAAGGATGCTTATGGCGAAGATGGACAGCTGATCAATAAGGATCCTCAGGTGGTGTTCAATGAAAAACTTTATAAATATGCGGACATGCAACATTTGGAATCTAATTTTGGAGAGTAATAGATTTTGGATTGGTTACTAGAGAAAGATTCAGACGAGAGCCTTATGTAAATATTTAGAAAAAAGGTAATTTATAATTGATTTGAGAATTCTTCAAGAGGAGCTAGCCATCAGTGGAACATAAACAGATAACCTTTTTCTCTTATGTTGTCTGTACAGGCGTAGCACTTATGTATACATTTAAGATTGAATATCTTTCAGAAGATTATTCCAATCATCTGCCATGAAGAGTGAATATAGGTAGTAAGAGTCCCTTTTCCCTGGCCAGGAAAATAATGGACGTCATCAGCTGGTACACTTTTCATCTTTCTACCTAAAGATGAAATTTTGTGCCTGAAATACTAGTTTCAGGCAGTTTTCGACTTAACAGCAACTTGAGTTATTTCTTTCTTATGCCTATGATTTATGTGTTTGTTTTATCTTGAATCTCCAGATGGTTGAAAACATTGATATTAACCTCGTAATTCGTCTTATTCTAATATGCATTTTTCTGCTTCCGAAATCTTCAACTCGTTTTCCATATTTCATATACTATTATTCTGCCTTTTTGTCATTTTAACTGACATCATTTTTAGCTTTTCCCCCAAATTAACAGTATTAATTATTTCCTTCATCAAATGAAACAGTTAATGATATAAAAGACTGAAATAATAATAATATGAGGGTTTTGTTTCTGGAGAGAGAGCTTGTCAAGGTTGCAGAAGCAAATAATAAGTGGGTTTTGTTTGTGGATGCTAGGTATAATGAACTGAACTGCTAAATGAAATCTTTTATGTAGTTGTTTTAGTGGCTTAGAAGGATTTACTTCTGCTAGACATACGCACACAGATACAATAGTTTCAACCAAGATTGTGTAAATTTTTGTCAAATTTGTTATGCTTAATCAAAATCTCATAACCGTGTATAATCAAATCCAATGAGAGTAGCTCCTTCAATGGAATTGCTTATTAGTAGTTTCTTTCTTATATCTTGTTGGTGTAATGAAATATGGTGGTAAATTGGTTGTACGTTAGCATGGTTTGTTCGTTTTGCTGGTATATGGAAATCTTTAGACCATTTTGTGCTTGGAAAAAGAACAATCATCAATGACCATGATCATTTCCACAAAGTTACTTAGAAATATGGGTTCACTCTGTTAGTTTCTGGAGAAAATATTGTAAGTTCCATTGAGATCAATTTTTTTTATTTTTTTTTGGAACTAGTAAGCATATCATATATATAACACCCCACTTACATATACTCCAGGCCTGGGTACTACATATCAATCCTCCAATTTACATTTCTCCAAACTCCATTCACTATGTCACTAACACTACTTCAATCCTGCGTAAACAACCTCTAATCCCTTTCACTCCACAAGAAATACACAATAGCTGCAAAAACCGCCCCTCTCCTACAACTTGTGGGTGATTTCCCCTTACATACCCTCTGTCCCCAGCAAACCACATCATCCCACGTATCTCCATTACAATTTAAATGTGCCGTTGCCCAGCATTGATCCATGACTTCTTTGGCAGACTTGCATTGGAAGAAGAGGTGAGATCTAGCTTCCTCTGCTTCTGTGCAAAACAAACAAGCTGTATCTCCATCAGGTTTCCATAAGCTCATCCTGTCCCTGGTTTTCAATCTATTCCTCATCGCCAACCACAGTAAAAACCTGTGACGCGCTACAGGCCCTTTTCCCCAGACAAGCTTTCTCCAGGGGACCTCATCCTTATGCTCCAAAACATGATTGTATGCCTGGTGAATGGTAAACTTGCCAACTGTCCAGATCAAATGGCCAACATCAACAGCATCCCTAAAGTGACTTCTAATTGGTAGGAGTCTTTTCCACCACCATGAATCCGTTCCTCTTGCTTGTACTGTCCAAATAGTAGCATGCCTAAGGTAATAGGCATTCACCCATCTAATCCATAACCATCAAATCCATAATGTGTCTTTTTGCAAAGCACTATGCCAAACTTGTTTAAAAATTGCAGCCATATTCCATGTCCCCACTGATATAAGACCCATTCCCCCCTCTTTTTTAGGCAAGCAGAAGTCTGCCCAGCTAACAGGGGACTGAAATCTACATCTAACTTTTTCACTCCATACGAAAGCTCTACATAGCTTGTCAATCTCATTGATCACAGCAATTGAGATCAAATTTCAAGATCTCGTTTGGCTACTTTCTATTTTTCATGCACCTAGACACTTGGTGTCTCCCAGGTAGTCTCACTAACGCAAGCTGTTAGGTTAGGAAGTTCATCAGCAGCAGCTGGTTGGTGTTGGCGGGTCATTCTATCTCCAGTAGTACGAGATTCTATCTCCAGTAATACGAGCTTGTGACCTAGTTTGCATACTCAGTGGCTGGAGCGCTATGTCACGCCTCGACAGTTTGAAGTATTTTGAGATGACTGAGACATGTCATCTTGCTCGAGACGAGAGTCTAGAATCTATATGAGTATTCTGGAGAAGACTAGAATTTTCTAGAAAGTCGTAGAAGACTTTGGAAAGTTCTAGAATACTCTAAAACAATCTACAAACTAGTAGAAAGTTCCATAATAGTGTAGAACCGTTTAGGATATTCTAGCCTTCTAGGAGGTTCTAGATGATTGTAGAAGCATCTAAAAAGTGGTAGAGGTGTGTGGACATATCTAGAATTATGTGGATATGTTAGGAAGTTACTATGGATTAGTATAAATAGGAGTGGTGGTGTCATTTGTAACCAACTAAGTGTAGAATCAAGTCTTGTGAGTCATTGAGAGTAATAGTGTATTATTCTCTCAAGTTCTACTCATGTGTTCTTCCCTCAAAATTTCTTACTCTTTGCCAAATTCCCCTTTTACACACGATCACATGGGTAATTCTCAAGGCTGACTTAGCAGAATCTCGCAAGAGGCGAATTGGAGGGCTAAGTGCCACATGGGACATTAGTATCGAGGCTAAGTCCGTGACAGCTGGTTCCCATAGACGACGTCAATCTGATGATGGTAAAAATCGTTAGTCGTTGAATGTCACGTGTTTAACCGCGTGGGATGGTGGAACCGATCCAACACACAACAAACTAAGTTGGGATTGATGAATGTATAGACTGCACTCGAATGTAGCGAGCTGCCTACTTACCGGATGTATGTGGGATCAAGTCAATTCGCAATGCTATATTGATTTTACTCTCAATTCTTGCCAGTGGATTTTTCGGAGAGAGTAGATAATGAATCTTTCCCAGGTCCTCCAAAGTATTTATTGAGAGCTGGTAGTGGGCTATGGGCCATGGGCTTCACATTGTCAGTGGCCCATCAGGCTTGATAATATCACTCTTAGACTAATAAAATAGCTCAAGTATTCTTCATAGGTCGTCAATCCCTTTTGGGCTTGACTAGCATGCTAACCGCGAGCTTTAACCCACAGGTAGAGCCCCGGACCTAGCCGGGGATGCGTGTAATTACCGTAATGCCCTTAGACATTTTTGGTGCACATCACATATATAGGAATAGAATCAGTCTTGTAAACAATATATGTTTATATTATTTTCAAAGTGTAGTCCTAATCTTTAACTATATAGATATAAATGTGTGGCATATATAACCAGCGGTCGATTTGCAGATTAGGCAAGTTGTATATTTTTAAACCCATCATCCGACCCGAAAGTTTTGCATTTACAAATTGCCACAAACAATTTTCAGGCGGATTGATTCCAGTTGCACGGTTGAAGCAGGTTGGGCAGGTTTAATGTACACCGTTATTTTTTACTTTAATCTTCAGTTTTCACCATAGTTCTTTCTTGCTTTCTCATATATTTTTTTTTACCTTCTTCACATGCATAACCCCACCCACCCTCTTTCTGATCACCCAGCTTCATGGTCACAGCTGCCCACCCCAATCTTTTGTAGTACTGCGCACACCACTCAATCCTTCACTGAACCTCATATTTCGAGACCCAGCTCCTCCTACCAAGGGCCACAAGCAACCGCCCCCATGTTGTAGTAATATGTAAAATTCTGTGGTTTGATGCGTCTTTCATTTTCCTCATGTTCTCAATACATTTAAGTTCGGTATGAGCTCCACCCCATATGTGAATATACAAGTGCCACGTGGGAAAACCACCCTCATGAGGGTGTAGGTTGTCCCTGAGCTCCAAGCCACCTCCTAAGAATGATTCCTAGTATCAACATGATGAAACATCATATGCTCGTACTACTATCTGACGTAGAAGTGACAAAGTAGTTGCATCAATTGAAGTCGAAAAACACCATGATACTTATCATGGTCAGGCAAGGTATTCAAATCGAATTAAAAACTACTATGAAACTGACAATCAAAACTATAGACAATAAATCCAACCCCACACACCATAAGAACCGAAAAAAAAGAGACAAGAAAAAAAAATGAAAAAGGCAAAGTCTGAAGCAAGATAAAGGATAATTCCCAGAAATAACACTCTTGAATTCTCAAGATTCAATAGGAAAAAAAATTAGAGGACCACAGCTTTAAAAAAATTAAGCTTTGTCCTTCAATTCAAGAAAACAGTGTGAACGACTTTTTGAGCTTTGTCTGCTCTTGTGATAAGCACTGATGGCGTTTCGCCGCACACCAGATGAACTCCCTTGTCTTTTCAGTCCTTTTCTTCTCGAATTCCAGCTGCTGTTGTTCCCAAGTGCAGCTTTAGCAATAGAATCTGCACGAATTTCTCGAGCCTTTTGTTGATTTATAGGCTGCTTGTTGAGCAAGGCTAGTTTAGGTAGAAGACTGCATACTGTCTTTCGCAGTAGGTCATCACTGATATTGCTCTGAATAGGATTCCCCAACAGATTTAAAGCTATCAAAGAATTGTAATTTGCTACAAGCTGGCCCAGTGCTTTTGTTGTGGTTATTTTATTAAAGCTTAGGTCCAACACGTTCAGCTTCAAAAGCCTATGTAGCCCTTCTACATTACTTATCTTGTTCCCCGCAAGATACAGCTCTTTAATGAGCGTGCAATTGGACAACCCTGGTAAACATTCAAATCATTAGCTATTGATGATGCAGTTGTATTATTTTCTATATCCATTTTGCTTGATTATGTAGAATATGCTTTACCTTGACCGATTCTGGAAATTCTATTGTAACTGAGATCAAGTTCGCGGAGCCTCGTCAGTTCCCTCAGACCTTCAATAGTGTTTATCTTGTTCCTGGATAAATTAAGAGTGTGGAGACCCTTTGGCAAAGATCCTGGAGTTATATGAACTGCAAATTGTCGGAGAGGGTGATAAATCAATAAGGAAGCGATCAAACAAATAATGTCATTATTGCTCAAGTGGTGTTTTAATAACATACCTATAAAGTTGCCCGACAAATTGACTGATCGGAGAGTGGAAAAATGAGAAATGATGGGTATAACTCTGAGCCCAATGCCCGTAATATGAGCCACAGTTGAAGAAGAATTGAGGGACTGAATAACACTATTTGCATGCTCAATCTCCTCCGGAGGTCGAGTTGTCAACCGAGAAGAGCGTGTTGTAGGAGAGGGTGGGAAGAGAATACCATCTTCATCGTGTTCTTGATACGGTGGAGGCTGTGCTGAAACTTCTTTAACCCACTCATCAACTCTTGAAAAAGGAGAGGACTCTGTAGGAAAGGCAACCCATTGATTTTGAGGCCACATACCCGAAACTCCATAAAATTCATCCCACCTCTGATTATCCATGTTACAATTTCCTTCATCAACACATTCTTCGGAAGGTGATCTCAATTTGCTAGACTCCATGGCTTGTCTAGGTTCTACCGTATCCGAAGAGTAGCCACCTTGCTGTTTAAGAGCAGAAGACTGTATTTCAATTGGCTGTGGTTTCAGAGTTGCTACTCTATGAAGGTTCCTGTGGCTCCAGAGGAACAACTTCCACCACAATCGTCGGCTTCTGGACGGAAGTATCTGACTGGAAGAATGCTTCTTTAATATTACCTTGTCAGCACTGCAATGTGATCTAACAGACACAGGGCTGGTGTGATCCCCTCGAAGAAATTTTTCTTTATACATTTTAGATAAGCTCTGAATTTTGTCATGAGATTTAGACTTCAAAGGAGGCAGCATTTCTTGGGAAATACTTCTCATTGCCAAATCAGAACACGAGCGCTTCAGTTTTGGACAATCCCAAAATTCAGCCTTCCCGGTGCCCGGATCACTGACATGTCCACTTTCAATCATCTCTAATCCTTCCTCTGTCGTGCTGTTTCCAGTCTTGTCATGCATATTATCATCATCTACATCAAGGGAGAGGGAAGCATTCATTTTTTCAAAATTTTGGTATTTTTCTTCATTTAAGTTCTCGATACCGGCTGGTGGTAAATCAAAATCACAATTATTCCTCTTCAACAAAATCTTGTCCTGCTCGTCTCCCCCTTCATAGTCTACCTCTCGAGAATCAGCTGAAACTAGGCTTTCATGATTCGTTACCTTAACATTGCACCTAGAATTTTCTGGAACAAGGAAAGAAACCGGAACAATAAAAGAAGTAGACGTCAATTCAGTAGTTTCTGAAGATTTCTGAACATGGTCAAGCTTTACATGCAGGGTTTTGACATTCTTATCATTATCAGCCGTCGGTGTGATAGAACTGTTTTCGCCCTGCAAGAAAATATATGGATGGAAATGCATTCTGAGCACAAGAGCAGGACAAGACTAAAAACAAAGACATTCAATAAAGTAAAATTGTTTAGATGGATATCGAAGAAAAAGAAGCAACTGTTTGAATAGACATTCGACATACTCACCTTAGTTATGTTTCTCCTCCTCCTCCAGGAAGAACAAAAGCAATTAAAAGATGCCATTGTCAGAAAAACACCACTTCAAATCCAGAAGAAACAATATCTAAAATAAAATAATTTTTTGTGTCCTCCCACTCTCTTGCAAATTTATAATATCCTAATATCAGAGCTGTTTGTTACATCTCTGAAAACAGAGGATTAGCTAGCTCGAAGCAACAGCAGCAAACCATAGACGGAACAGAACAGAACAGAACAGAACAGAGTAGCGTTTTCAGCTAGCCATAATCAACTGGGATCTGCCAAAGCAATGATAGATCCCAAGTTGATGATGAATACAAAAACCAAATACCAAAATAGAGGAGAAGTGAAGTTTCAACCCCTGCTGCTTTAACCCTGTCCAAGCACCCAAAATGTTTGAGGAGTATATGAGGGTCAGCCAGTCTGAGAAACTCACTACTTTATTATCTTCACCAAATTCATTCATTCCTGTCAAAAAACAATTCCCTAATTTATTATTTTATAATGAGAGAGACCTAATTCCAGAAAAAATTCTACAACCAAACAAAGAAAACCATAATTATTGGGAATTGGGAGTTGTAATATTAAACCATCTCTCTCTCTCTCCCTCCCCGTTTTCTTATTAATAAAGAGATGGAATGGAGGAACTATTTGAACTTGAAGACAGACAGACAGATAGACAGGTTAGAAACTAGGTTGACCGAATTAATACAGTTAGTTATCGGTGGTCAAGAAGCGACCTTGATGATTTAAACACCAACCAATCGAGGTAGATTTTTTAGGAAAACAACGAAACAGGGATCCTCAAAAAACATCTGAATTTTCATAATTATGAAAAACCCATGAAAGCTTGACCCTGCCATGGCAAATATAAAGCAATCAACAATATATATATATATATATATATATATACACACAGACACAGAGAGAGAGAGAGAGAGAGAGAGAGAGGGATCGGAGGTGCACTTACCAGATGAATAATGAAATATTTCGCCTGCCAGACTGGGAAAATTAAAAGTCTTCCCTTTTCTCTGGCTGCGGAGCGGAACTCAAATGAAGGTGTTTGGAAATATTTTGTGTGGTGTATATATGTGTGGGAAACAAGTGGAAGAACGAACGCCTATAATGGCTGTGGAGTGTGGGGTTGGTTGAGAGGTAAGGGAAGAAGGAAGAGACTGCAAATACTTGGCAATTTCAGAAAACGACGTACGCGCAACTCACGCGGTCAAGCTCATTTTCTTTTTAATATATATATATATCTAGTAGCCACGCCGTCCCTGCGCGCGCGCGCAGATTTGTCCTTAACTATAATGCATACATATTATATAATTTGCGAAAAATGTTAAACCAAAAATTTATAAATCTAATTCCCATTGATTTTTAAATAATATACAATACAATATAAATACCATGGTCCTATGTACAAACATTGAGAATCTTTTTAATAAGATAAGATAGAAATTAGATCTTTTCTTACAATGTCCTCGAGACTCGTTCACATTTCTATGTCTTGAGAGAGAACTTTGGAGTGATTGAGTGAATGACTATCATCATCAGCATAATCGTATAGATATAATCCATTCGAATTACAGAAGACTTTGTACAACAATCCAAAAAATGAATTGCCTATTTTCATTTATCTTCCTTTTTTATCTCACAAAAGGAAAGAGAGTCCCAATCGTATGTCATCACAAAACTCTAATCAATTTGGGCAACAATAAGAGACCATATTGTAGGCCCACTTGAAGCAGCCCCACATCTTTGGGTCTAGAATCTAGATGGTCTTAGAATTTCAGAAACACCCAATTTCGATTCAAACAAAAGTCAAACTCGAACTCGACTTTCCTTCTTTTCATCCTCAAAAACGTGGTAACAGGTCTTCTCAAAGATATGGTAACGGGTCTCCAAACCTGCAGAAATTACAGAAAATTAAGTAAAAGAAACCCCTATCGGAACATATATATATATATGCAATGAATAAACAGAAATTCCACACACGCATACAGAGAGAGAGAGAGAGAGAGAGATTTCCACCTTTTTATTCACCCAAAAAAACTGCAATTTTCTCAATGTCACGACCGACGCTTAAGAAATCCATGGCATCTCGTGAAGTACTTCAGAGATTTTCTTGAGGGGATCATTTTCAAAGAAAAGGACATATACGTCTTGGAAGTTTGGAGGAGGGAACATACGTGGAGAGGAGTTAGGGTGGTAGGCTGGAACGTGATTATGTATTTTTATTGTTATACCCCCAGTTGTAGTCTTCGGTTGAGGAGATCTCTTGAGAGCACGCTGGGTATCAAATAACTGCCCTTTTTCCCATTTTGTCCTTGTTTTGTCCTCTATATTACAGTCCAATATTCCGTTGTTGAAAAGAATGGAAGTTTCAATTGATGTAAAAAGTCCAAAAATAACTTTCGTTTGTGAGTGAAAACAGGGTTTCTTTTTATAATAGTATGGATATATATATATATATACACACATGTATGTACCAGTGGGTAACTCGTGCTACGCACGGCCTAAGTTAATTTAAAAAGTGTTACTCGATTCTTTTTACAAAAAAATAAATACAACTTACAAAAAAGTATGTATTAAATTTAGATCGAATGTATGATTTTTTTATTTAGCACAAAATAAAAAATTGTCTTCAAAAATAGTTTTGTGCATCCTATATACAAAAAAAATAGTGAAAAACAACATTATCATTATCATTGTACATCATGAACATTTATAAACACATTAAACTAACAAAATGAACATTATCATTATTTACAGAGATTTATTAGAAAAAGTACAAAAATCTAATAAGTTTTTAAGCTATGAATATATTGTATTACAACCTAAAAAGACCAACTTTGTGAAGTTGTAGACAATATAATCCTTCTTCTTGAAGTTAAGCCCGTCAAATATGGAGAGAAAAAATAATGATTAAATATATAAATCGAATGACTTATGTAAAATAATTTAGTAAAACTTCTAATTATTTGAGGAAGAAAAACCACAATAGTATGTTGAGAGAATAAACAAAGACAATAGTATTGCTTACGTTTTCTGAATGTAGGCAACGTAATCTATTTGGAAGATGTGAACATTCTTCAGACCAATCCACAGGTAAAATAAAATTTACCGTGCAACGAACATTTGGCCTCGCGAAGTTTGGTGGTACGAGAATGATAAATGTAAATGCACGGTTTATCAATGAACTGATGTGGTCCTGCAACAATTTCTTGTCATTCTCCTAATAATACTATATTTTATGCAAGTTATGTTAGTATTTAACATATATTTGCCTTTTGAAATAGAATTGTAAATTTACCTTTTCTTCCAAACATTTGAAATACTCAGCTTTATAGCGAAACATGTATTCAACTTGTTGATTTAGTAATTTTAAGTCAATAGTCACACTATTATCTTGTACTGTAAGATGAACCCGGAATCTGCACTTGAAATATTAAGTTGGTAGCATCAAACAAAAATAATAAGATATAACTACATAGGTATCAAAAGGAAAGAGTACCTGATAGTTGCATTCATTGCATAACATTTTTCCATAATATGATTCGCAACCATCTTGACAATGATGGCATGTTGCATACCATATATTATCAATGTCAATTTTCTCAATACGTGCCAAACTCCGAAAAAAATTTACCTACAAAAAAATTACTTAATTATGACAGAGTCTAAAATATTGTTTATTGTTAATAAAATAGAAAATCTAAAAATTTTACCTTGTTCTGATGTCCATAATCACGTATATATATATTCTTTGCATTTGCAATTTTCAAAGACCTGGATATGGTAAATCTACTTGCATGTATTAGTGAGACTAATTTTTGGGGGATTCGTTCTTTGGAAAACCTATGAAGACTGAAAATAAAGATTGTTAAAAGGGAGAGCGGGTTTGAAATATATTATTTATTTAAACATAATTTGTTCTTGCCATGTCTTTAGATGATCTGTAAACCTTGTTTTGCAATTGACATACAGTTTGGTAAAATCGTGTGTGAATATGCAAGGGCCTGTGAATAATAAAAATATTCTGATTGAAAAAGTCAAGTATTTAAAATTATGTGAAATATTAATTATTTACCTTCAAGATTCTTTATGACAACTCCACACGCCAACACTGTATTATTCTGATCTATCGTATTCAATAATTTTTCCCTTTCATCAGTTGCAAATTTATCACATAGAACAATGCGAACACATGCCATGCTAATAAACACAAACAATTAACAATATTATTTGGAGTTTGTTAAACTAAGTTCAAACATAATAGAATAACAAACCATTACTTACGTTGAGTCAAGAAGTATGATTTCTCGCGTGGATAAACCATTGGGTGCACGCCGATAATGGGTAACACAAACAACCAAGCCAAAAATATCTGTGAATAATGTTAGGATGTTATTACCTATATGAAAAGAAGTTTATTGGCAAGACAGAATTTTTAGATTACTTACCTAGTAATTGGTCATTCAAATTTATATGGCTTTGAATATCTTTCAGCCTCACAATTTGATAAAAATGATGTGAAAATTCATCACTTTGATCAAAAATATTTTCAATCTTTGCATCTTGGCCTAATAGAACTTGATAACGGTGCGGTACTATTCTATACTTCTTATCTGCCATAATAACTTGCACATTATGAATACTGTAAATGCTTCCTTCAATAAGACGTGCTTCAAATTTATCTACATTAACACCATATACAACACCTTGTATGAAAAATCCCTAAAATTGTTTTGTATATGATAAGAATGAAATGAGAATTATTTTTTATAAAATATCTAATTTCAATTGATAAGAATATAATTCATAATTGCAGAAAATATTATATCAATAGCATGCTTACTTTACGATCAACAAACACCATTTTCAGTGTTCTTATCTTGTATCGAAGTGTGCATAAATCTACCAATTTGACCAAGTGAACTTGAATATTGAATCTCTAACTGTCTGGATTCAATACATCCAAAGGTGTGTAGATAATATGTATATAACCTGCACTCATCAATAATAATATTTAAGAAAAATTACAAAAGTTCCCTAAAATAAACTGTTACATAGTAAGAATTCCTGAAAATATTTTTCAATCTCATAACTTCATTATAAAAAATTTCATCAGAAAAAAATTAAGGCAATGTTTGGTTATGTTTCCATACCATGTTTGGTCCAAAATTCTCACCAAATTATCTTTGGTTCACAAAATATTTGGTAAAAAATACACTACTTTTTTGGTCCAAAAAAATATAATAATTATTTTCCATCTTTCTACACCTACTTTGTCCCTTCACTCCTCTCTATGTGTTCTCTCTTCTCTCTCCTCTCTAACTGACAAAAACTTTATGATTTGACTGCTACAGTAACTTTTGTTCCATCTGAAAACAAAATCAAACATTATCTTACCAAAAAAATACACCCAAAAACCAACTACCAAAATAAAACCAAATTCAATCTCATCAAATACGCACGTGTCCCTATAAATTTCTCACCAAAATACCATCCCAAAACATAACCAAACATAGCCTAAGATTTTCAATTTCTCACAATATTTTAATTTTGATTTTTCAGAGTATTATAGTGTTTAATATGATAATTTGGAATTAAAATCTAATTTAATATTGACTATCAATATAAATTATGTAAATAAATTTCTATAATAAAGTGCAACTTAATTAATTCTCAATATGGTTAAAGGCAATTAAATCCATAAATTTATTAAATCAGTATGTTAAATTTTATTATTGAAAATTGGTGTAGTAGAGTTTGTGTAACCAAAAAACTCATCATAGGTTTTTGGATATGAAAAGTTGAATTTAATGTGTTTTTGGTACTTTTATGTAGTATTTAATTTAAATTAGCTTTTTTTTTAATGTAAATACAAAAAAAACTATTTAAAACTAAGTTAAGTAAACTAACATGATGATAAAGTAATGAACTTGTATGTATGACATAAACAACTTGATTATATATTTATGTTTAATTCAAACAGTTGGGAAAATAGATTTAATAAGAGTTAGGTGCCCGGTGCGCCATTTGTAGGGCGTAGTAGCCGACTCTTTAAACAGTCTTATATTGTATCTTGTCAAGTAATTTAATAAATGGCATTTTCTTCTTTATCTTATCATTCTATGCAATTAGATAAAGTCCCCTAGATCACTCTTAACCTATGAGATGTGTTTGGTATCGGGGATGCCAATCATGGAATACGTCTCTAAGGTTGTGGTCTTAAAGATGTTCCAAGTCATAGAATCATTGAGATAGGGATATCAATGACTCGTAAGGACTTGCACGTACAATGCACACTCTTGGAGAGTGTATCCTATTCCATGGATACTGATACGGTGTACATCAGTGCATGTATGTGGGTTCTCGTTGGGATCGAGTAAACTGAACAACCCCGCCGAGATTCCATATTGGAGTCAATGTCGAATTTGGAATCTCCTCGGTTACGTAGGCATAAGATTGGTCCTCATGACTTGAGGCACCATTGGTCGTCTCGTGCATCGCCCACTGTACTTAGATTTGTCACACGATTCCAGGTGAGTCATAAAGTGGGGCATATTGGGTCCAGTCTGGTTATGTACGGAGGCGCGTGAGTGCCAAGAAAGAATCTGTCGCTGATCATTAGCATCGGCGCATATCCTATGTACTTCACAATGTATTGACCATGGGAACCTCCGGACGGAGTAGTATCAATAAGGAGGAGCAGTGTTTCCTCGCTTGATTGATAAATTGGTCAATGTCACTTAGATCGATATACATAGAATCGAGTTACTGGGATTTCGACTGACATCCAAGTCCTAGATTCGATCGGGATATTTGATGGAAGGATTTCACTTATGCGAAAATCGTAATGCGGAAAGGTCACCTAATAATCGTTCATGGCTAGGTCTTCTTGGCGCGTGGCTAGTACTAACCTTGATTTGTAGGAACCATGAATTAATCGGTAATTAATTCTTGGTCGGATTAAAATACTTGGAGTAATTAAATCTAGCAATGAAAATTGCAAAGGCACAACGGGGTTGTGTTCCTACTACTAGTACATGAACGAACCTACAATGGGGTTACACACTTACTCGAGAAAGTTCAATTACTATGTGAATATTAATCCGATTTAGGATTAAAGTGAAATTGATTAATGAGATTAATTGATTAAGTTGAAGACATTTTAATTAGTAGGCTTGGGAAAATAATTTTTCTATTAATTAATCTTGGAGATTAATCATTAACGGAAATTATTATTATCCGGGAATTTATTTAAGCTACTAATTTTACTATTAATTAATCATGAAGATTATTTAATTAACAAGTCTTGGAAGACTTGGGAGTCATTTTAATTAAGTTGGACTTAATTAAATGAAGTCACAAGAGTGAAATTCAAAGCTAGTCAAAATTTGACTTGTAATGTTTTTTAAATGAAGAAGAAAATGAAAAATATTCTCTTACACATGTGGTGGTAGTTGAGAATGGAATGTTAGGTGAGAATGGGGTGGTAGGTGAAGAAAAACAAGTCTTCTACTCCACCTAACACCCTATGGCCGAAAATTGGTGGCTATAAAAGGAGGTGTTCTTGCTCTCATTTAAAAACTTGATGAAAACTTAAAAAGAAAAAAAAGCTTAGAGCTTAGTTCTTCATCTCTAGATTTTTCTAGCTTCTCTTGTGATTCTTGAAGACTTTCTTCTATAGAACTTCTTCTTGAAGATTAGTTGTAAAAGATTATCTTCCATAGATATTTCTTTTAGTAACTCTTCTTGTCTTCCACCTTTCACTACATAGACTCCATTTCCTTAGAGCATATATCTAGCCAATCTTTTGCTTAAGGTATGAATTTACTTGAGGTGTGTCCTTGTAGAGGCTTCTTTCTTTAGGAGCTTATGGTGGTTTGATTCGAACCCCTCCATGTTGAGGTGAGGATTCGAAAATGAGAGCCAAAGTTTTTGGTGTGGTTTTCCTTGTGTTGTGGTTTTACACCCTCACTTTAATAAAACCCCAAATCTTGTAATCGGTTTAAAACCCTTTTACTCGTATTAGTTTTTGTTGTGCATTACTTTGACCCCCTAGCTTGGGATGCCGATATATATGTGTTTTATATACTTTATTTCTTCCGTTGCGCCGGCATCGCTTGTGGGGGCATACCGATCCTAACAAAAACTCAGGAAGAACTATTAATTGATATCCTAAGAAGTTTTAACTAATATGGATATATCAAGAGTAGATCCTTCTGATTTTTAGGAGCTAGCTGAATCTTTTTCTGAACTAGCATTTGTAGATTTGGTTAATGTCAAAGCCAATCAAATGAATACTCCTCTGGCTTTAACAGGGCCAGGAGAAAGTTCCGCATCTAATAATCCTCTACCGGATGAAACGATGCGAGAAAGTGGTAATTTGCATACAAACGCAGGACCCGCTCTTGGGGGTACAATGTTTAGAGCAAATCCCGCAAGAAATCCAAATAGGATACCAGAAAATACCCCTTAGGCAAGGACTATGTCTCAACCCTTGCATCCATATGGTATGATCCTAAATTTGGACATCATTGATTTCAGAAACATCGAAAAACTAATCGATGAATGGGTAGCCGCTATAAAAATAGCAGCGACCAAACTGGATCTTGATAAAGAAAACTTCATTAGATTAATGGAGTTAAGCTTGGAAGGATCGGTGAAGACCGGATGGGAACATACCCCTAAAACAACTAAGCAAGGAGTCTTAGAAGGAGAATCTAAAAACACTATTGCAGAAAGATTCGGAAGACTCATAATGTTACATTTTATCAAAGATGGATACTTCGATCAAAATAATACGGAAAAAACCAGAGAGTTCACACAAGCTTTTTATGGTATTGAATTAAGAAATATTTGTGCAGTAGATGAATACATCTATTGGTTTCGCAAATACTTCTTTCAGAGTGACGTAACCTCAGAAATTGCGTCACTAATGTTCTTTGCAAAAATTTGCAGTCCTTGGAGGGAAATATTAACACAATCCTACAAGGTTCCAGTTGGGCAACTTGATTCAGTAGCCAGACGTATGTCTTTTATAAAAGACAAACTAAAGGACTAGTGTTATCAGGCATCCCTTCAAAAGAACATGAAAAAGCTTAGAGGAATAATTAAGAAAACCCCTTTTTGCTGTGATAATAATGATTTTTCAAAAATTATTGGAGAATCAATTGAGCAAAGAAAGAAGAGAAAGCAATTTGTTCGCTCTGATAACATCAGTAACAAAAGGCGATCTTCTTCTAGACGAAAGTCTTGGTGGTCTAACTCGAAAGCCCGATCTTATAAATCTGGCCAAAGATCCGGACCGACAAGGGTGTCTTCCCAAGGATCTCGGAAATCCGACGGAAAATCCCCCACAAGACGAACTTTCAGAAGGGCTCACACCCCGTACAAATGAAAGTTTCAAAGATTGTAACTGCTGGACATGTGGAGCTCGTGCCCACATTTCGCCAGATTATCCGCAAAAAAAATGGTGAATTAAAACAATTTGAAGCCACGACAGACATACTTGATGCAGTTTTCTATGGAGATTTGGTACCAGTTTACCAATTCGAAAGTTTACCCTCAGACGAAAGTGTTTATGAGGAAGAAATTGAAAGTGATTCTGATGGAACGACAACCGAATAAGAATAACTTTAACGAAGGAGATAGGATCCAAACATCGGATATCCTAGTTTCTTTTCCAGGACATCCATAACAAACAAAACTATGGAAAAGATAATGAGGCAAGACTCTAACATTGAAAAATACGATGGTTTTAGAGTCAGCGGAGTCAGCCGAATCCTACATCAAATAGGATTAAATCAAAGGCGGCATAACATCATGTATAAAGTAAGTTCTGGGGAATTTGCAATTCCTATGGAATTAACTGGTAATGTGATGGATATGCAACTTATTCCAAAACAAGAAATTCTGGAGGAATTAAGTAAGCTTAAAGAGGAAGAAGCACTTACTATGAAATGGATCCATATAGGAACCATTGAAGTAGTAATTAAAGCTACTTTCAAAGAAGGTGTTAATTCGCTATTACATTTGTCAATAATGGATAAAAGAATTAACAACTTAAGAGATGGTTGTCTTGGTACAATGGTAGTAAATTTATATGTAGACAAACTCATGTTTGATATTCATCCCAGAATTGCATATAACCTAGCTGACCAAGATTTCAGCCGAGTCTTAACCCTTCATCAAGATTTTAAGAGAAGTGATCTTATGAAAGAAGGGAACAGACCATATTCTATTACATATAGAATTGCTTATGCACTTTCCAATACTCATCATTCTTATTTGTTTATTAGGAAAGAGTATATTGAAATTTCAAGAATTTCCAAGGAATTTGCTAAGGTAATGGCACCCGATCCCATTCAAATACCAAGGATTGGTGGTGTTGATATCTTAATCCGAGATCATCCAGTTCTAGAACAGATTCTAATAACAGAATATCCTTTTCAGAAGAAAGGATTAGGAGTTTGAAAGGAAAAAAATGAATGGAAGATTCAACTCCTCAAGCTATTCGGGTAGATAATGTAAAAATTAGATGCCCTGAAAGATGGAGAGAAGTGCAAGTTATATTTGATATTACAAAGAAGGATAATTACTTGCCTTGTGATGATTTATATCACTTGCAACAATCTACTACTGGTAAATACGAATGTATGCTTGAATTGGCAGGATATGAAGTATTTGTTACTGGAGTAGCAGGTCGTGACCAATGGATTGTTACCTTGGAATTAAGTTTCCTTGAGGAACATAAACCTTGGGGAAGAAAAGGTAAAGGCATGGAATTTAGCTTGGATGGACACACTATTCAAGTTGAATAAATGACTAGTCCTTTTTCTATATACAAATCTATTGGTATGTTATATGAACAATATAAGTCAGAATATCTTGCAGCTTATATTGATTCTGGATCAGGGATTTGTACATAAAAACCCGGTGTTTTCCCTAGCAATGCTATGGAAGCTTTACCTATTATTGCAGAAAGAGATTTCTCTCAGAAAATCCTCATTCTCAATAAGGGAATAAGAGAGGCACATATCATGATTGGAGGAGCATTTGGTACACCTTGGTTCAAGGTAAAAATGTCACCTATATATTTTCATGATACCGAAGCAGATATTTTGCTAGGTAACAATTTTATCCAGACCTTTGCAAAATATGTCTACTAATTGTGGTAGTGAGATACAAGTTTTGCGGTGAGCAAAAGCTTTTAATAGGATTATGCCTATTAATTTTCGCAGCAAATATGGTGATTTTAATCCTGATTCAAAACTAACTCATCCTAAAATGAAGGATAAACGGAGATTTGGAAAATCTCTTTTGTCTTTTAGACTACATGGTCTAAATGAGAAGGAGGACAAACACTCTGTTACGAAGATTCTAAGGAAGAAATACAGCTTCTTAAGAATGAGTTACAACATAAGTCCTTAGATAACATTGACGAGGAAAGCTTGCTTTCTCTTGAAAATGTTAAGAGACTAATTCAAAGGAATTTTAATGAGAATCCTTTGGCTTGGTGGGATAAAAACAAGATCGAAGCTACTCTGAAAGTAAAAGAACAATGCAAGTATGAGTATGTTCGATACAAGCCAATCCAGATGAATATGGAGGATAAGAAGGATATGCAAACAATCATAAAAGAGCATATCGATCTTAAACTCATAGAACCTGGAGTCTCTGTTTATAGTAGCCCTGGTTTTCTGGTAAGAAACCATGGTGAGGTAAAAAGAGGAAAGGCTAGATTAGTAATCAATTACCAAGGTATCAATAAGATACTAGAGTTTGATGGTTACTATATCCCAAGCAGAGAACACTTAATTGAATGCATTAAAGATGCTAAAGTGTTTTCAAAATTTGATTGTAAATCTGGTTTCTATCAGATTAAGATGGAAAGGGAGTCTAGAAAATATACGACATTTTCTACTCCACAAGGTCAATATATCTGGAATGTTCTTCCAAGGGGATTAGCAAACACACCTCAGATATATCAAAGAAAGATGGATAATCTGTTTAAAGATTATTTCGAGTTTATGTTTGTCTATATTGATGACGTATTAATTGCATCTTGAAATATGAAAGAACATTTTAAACATCTAGAAATATTTTCTAATGCATGCTTTAATGAAGGATTAGTGCTTTCAGAAAAGAAAGCAATTATTGGAGTTAATAAGATTGAATTTTTAGGTATTCTTATTGACGAAACAGGTATTGAACTCCGGGAACATATTGTGGAAAAAATACACAATTTTCCTGATGTTCTAAAAGATAAAAAACAGCTTCAAAGTTTTTTGGGAGTTGTTAACTTTGCAGGGATCTTTATTAAGGATCTAGCAAGATATAGGAAAGATTTCCGACCTCTTTTAAAAGGAACGGAAAGCACGAAATGGAAGTGGAAAGAAATTCACACTCAGAGAATTCGTGAGTTGAAACAAGTTGGCAATAACTTGCGTAAACTCGCAATACCACAAGACAATGATGATTTGTGTCGGAAATTAATCACATAACACATGCAATTTCAACATATAAAGACTTACAAAATGTGGATCTTCATTTGGTTGTTTCACAGCTTCTTTCACAAGTTTTTAATGCTCCAATTCGTCCACAAACTCAATAAAAGTGAGAGAGTTGTTTTCCACGATCCAAGTACTTCAAACCGGTGAATTTTCTTTGTCGAATTACACCAAAATATGATTTTCATGCCTTTGCATTTTCACCCCTCATTTTGCTACGGATTTTCTCTCTTTTCTTAGTTTCTTATCTTTTTTTGAATACAAGATAAATAAGGAAAGGGAAAGGGAGTTGATGGTAGTTTTTTCCTACAAAAAACTACTCCCTCCTTTTCTTTCTTTCAAATTAATATGGGTAGGGTCAAGCCCTCATGGGCAACCCATGACCCATATCCAATTTCCAACATCTCCCACTCGCACATGAGAGTTAGACATGCATCTGGTGTAACCGTATCAACATATTGACAATTTCATACAAGCAAATGGATTGTATGACCAGCGAGCATATATGATGAGCTTCGAGCTATACACCGGTTAAGGATATATAGCAACTCAATATCGAATAATATGAGGACAACATCTCGCTATACTCTAGACATCTTTTCACTACACAAGTCAACGTATCTCTTGTCCCTCAAACAATATTCAAGAGCATACTTGACTTTCAATCAATTCTATGTATTCACCATTATGTTTAAAACACTAAGTTTGACATAATTGACCGGCTTGTGAATACAAAATACGTGTCAGACAAAGATAATCTTCCTTTCCCACTAGAATCTCTCAACTATATTATAGCTGCTTTCCTAGACATATACTGCATTGCCGAATCATTCATGGCTATTTGTAATATGCTAAAGTAGCAACACTAAAATAAAGCTTTAAGAAACAGTTGAAAGTCATAAGGGTATAATTTAGGTTACATAAACCTCCGAGTCTCACACAATGAGAAAGCAGAGATTTTTTCTCATTACTCCAACGATCATATAAGCACACGCGGTATGAAACAAGTGCTACAGTGTTTTTCTTCCTATTTGGAAGCGTATGTCATGATTCAAATCAAATACACTGTACAGATCTTAGTTCAAGTGTATCTCAACACTTAACTTGAGTTTTCTTCTTGTTCGTCCTCTATCAATAACAACCTCAAGAAAACTCACATCTGGCTTCTAGATAAGTCAATGGATGGTGGGAATCCATTTCGATTACATAAATTCATAACAGTAATCTCATCTTGATTATCAATCAAGGCGACATCATTTCTATGTATGATTTTGTGTGCCACAAAATCAAAAATGTCTCATCTCCGCACATTACTCAATGTCAGAGGCGATTGCTCGTGTGAGAGAGCCAATCTCAACTTATCAGACATACCTTTAGACATCGAGTGCATATCATCACATACATGCTTAGAAAGCACATCACTCAAATGTCGAACATTTATGAGCATAAATCTCTATGAACATCCTTTAGTTCAAAAGAGATCACATTCTACGCAATTTTAGAGATCTAACTTGACCAACAAATACATATCTAGTCTAAGGCCAAGCACTAACTTTAGCCACTTCTAAATGCGTATACACTTATTGTAACACCTCTCATTGGTTTACAATGATATCTCTCACAAAATTATATTTTGTGTCTATGTTCAATTTTACAGCATTAGGTCAATAATAAGACCTTTAAGTAAGCATTAGCTGGCTGTTTATCACGATATATATACATATATATATATATATATATATATATATATAATCACAGATCCCACATAACTTCTTACAACTCCCATTTGCTATAAAAAAAATTCAACCAAACATTATTCCACACTGCAAATATATGTGCCAAAAATTATATTTAATTGTGCACAATGTGACACAAGTTTGCTTCGTGCTACTTCTAGAGTTAGCATTGTAATAGAAGCAAATTCAGAGGCAGACTCACACTTATCCAAATCCCCTCCCTAAATCCACATATGTGTATTCTTTCGACAACTTTTCTCCATACTAAGGAAATCATCTGCAGTGTTTACCAGCTATTGTCCAATACGTCATACTAGAATTGGACAATACCTTATGAACCATGGCATAACAAGTATTGGAGCGAGTACAAGTCACATTGTACTTCAAGATCCAAAAACAAACAACTATAAGTATTCATGAGCTTATAAGTATCCATTATGAAATCGTACTATAGAAAACTCTAACATGAATCTCGGCACTGAGCAAGATTCATTTTTAACGATTTACATGGATTTTAACATAACACCAAATACTTTACTCGTCATGTCCTCTACTTCATAAGTTAAAGGAAAACCATTCTCAATGGCTTAATTTACTCCTTCTCATCTCGGCTAATAAGATATTACCAATGAAGAGATAGAATTTCAAGCATCTCAATGGACTTACAGACAACAAAATAATGCTTTACATCTATGAAGATGAAAAACACATGTATAAGATCATGTATTCATAAAATGTCATACTGCATTATTTTGAAGACAAATTCCAGTCACCAAAGGTTATAAGTTCACAGACTTTATCTGCTGACCGTTGTCTCTGAAATCCTCAAGGTATTCCCATGCATATCTTTTTAATTACATCTCTATCAAGAAATGTAGTCTCACGTCCATTTAGATATAATTCTAAATCTCAAATATCCATAATAACCAAGAAAATATAATGAACGAAAAAGTATCACCACTAGCAAATAAGTTTGTCTTAAGATATATACACACACGTATATATATATATACCATTTGCCAATAGGTGAGCATTGTACCTCGAAATCTAAATGTCAACATAAATTAATAGATTTCGAGAACACGTAAAGTTCTCAATATCCTCATGTTTAATGTTGAACCAGAATCCAAACTTGGTTTGATTATATGCAATTGGGTGACTGCACACACTCATAACACTATAACTAAGAGAAACTATGCAACTCAAATTTTTAAACCATGTGAAAGTCGAAATACCACATTTTGGCTACGACCTTACCACGAGGGCAATTGCTGCCACACAGACAACTATCCCCTCCTCAGCAATTGTCACAATTATTTGTGCCACACATGTTTACAGATTTAGTAATTTCTATAAATACTCTTTCATTGCATTAATTCTATCTTCTCAGATAATAGAATAAGAAGGAGTCTTACTATATTAGACTCTATCTAGTCTTTCGGAGAATATTTTGTGTTTGCACAAAATTTGGATTCAACTAACTTGATCACTACGATAAATTTGCTCCCACTCAAAATCAGGAACACGATTCTCATAAGTGATCTATAAGGCACATAGCCACTATTAGAATCAGTAAATTTAAGCAAATATCACAAAATTATGATTCAAGTTTTACTTAATCACTTTGATAAATATGCTCCCACTCAAATTCGGGAACACAATCCTCTTAAGTGATCTGTAAGGTACAAATCCACTATACAAATCATTAAACCTGACTTGAGGTTTAGCAATTTCAAGATTCTTCATCCAAATAAAAAAAAAATCTCCGAACATTCTGTGATTTACTAATTTTCCACCTCATCATGTTCACTTAGAACACGTATAACTTAGATCATTTGCGTATCTCCGAGATACAAATACATTGTCCCTTTGAATTTAACCTCTCAAAGATAAATTCATCAATTTGATTCTCTCATAATTTTCAAAAAAACATTATAACATTTCATATTATGAGAAATCAAACTAGACAAGATCAATGTATGTAAAGGAGTAATGGGATACGAGGTTCATTTTTTTTTTCAACCTCCATATTAATTAAATCACAGAAGTCCAACAAAATTAACTGCAATGAAAGATCAACTTATTCATCTCCAAATTGTCACATGTGATTTACCACATGTTGACAACTAACTACAAAGGTTATTCAGAGAGTTTCTCTTACTAACTTAATGTCTTAGTTCATTATGACTTAACCAAGTATGCAAAAAAATATACATAGTTGTTCACATTACTTAATGAACACATATTGATTATGATCAAATAATCAATGTGCCTTGGTCGCAATTCACCCTCAAACCATTCAAGAAAGAACATATGTAGCACCCCTTTTTGTATCTATTCTTTAGATACTAACCAAGTAAAAAAAAAAAACTCAAATCCAAGAGTAATACAATCTCAGGAGAACAATCCAGAAGATCGGCTTCCAATAATCCTTTTAGAATTTCAGATGCCTTTTGATTTCACAAAACTATAAACCTAAATCCACATAGGACAAGATTTAGTATCTTAGTGCTTAATATGTAAGATGCACTATATAAGCGTCTATAAGTGCTATGTTTTCAACTCAATGCATGCACGAGTAAAATTTACCAACCGTACGTCAATTGTTTCAACTCATTGGTATGCACGAGTAAAATGACCAAAATTATATCAATATAGCACTTTTACCTTTAGTCCACTTCTATTCACATTAGTGGTTAAGTTTGCTCTCCCTAGATTCATCATATGTCTCTTTCATGACCTTTCCTTTGTTATAATCTTGTTTACTATAAGAATCTCAAATTCTCTTTAAAACAAATCAACCACAAAGTCCTAGGTCATTATCATAAAATTAATAAGCCTCTTATGTACAAAACACAAAATGGCTAACACTGACTATGAAAGTCTTTTCACAAATAAAAGACTTGACATTTAGATGTCTTCATTATTAGAAAGAGATTGTACAGAACTTGAAGTCATCACTTCTCATAAAAGAAGTCATTGTTTGTTGACTTTAATTTCTAATAGTATTCGGCATTACCCTCAAAAGGAGTGACTCATTGTTCTCTTATTTTGAGTATATTTCTAATCATCAAATACTAAAGTCAACAATCCCAATTCAGTTCAATTTTACGGATGTATTACTCATTTGGTCCACTTGTAGATCAAGAGTATGATTTCTCATTCGCATATGAGATCATATATCATACAATCTACAAAGACATCATAAGCAGTGGACCTTGTTTTCTGCCTATGATAAACTCATTGGTCTTTTATATTGAGTAGGAAGACTCACTATGAGTCTTACATGACTTGGCTATTGACCTCCAGACATCTAATTCGATTTTACATATTCCAAAAAATTATGACACTACGTGTCACAACTTCTACTAATTAGTACTCATCTAGTACTATTCTAAAATCTCAATACTCATATGAGATTTTGGTTGCCATGGTCATACTAGAGATATCATACATGCCCATCTATACAACATTGATTTCGTATTAAGCAAATTAACATTTATGACAATTCACCATAATATACAGATTCGAAAGGTCACGTAGTGCCCAATCATCATCCGTGTCAAAATGTCCATTGTCACAAATTTAATTTCCCAGTAAAAAATCTCATAAGTTCTAGGTAAGTATCACTTGAACCAACCTTAGAAACTTCCACTGAATATCATGCTCAAAGCATATAATGATATATATATATATATATATATATATATAATAAAGCACATCTTATCATATGCATGTAAGTCGTTAAAGCTCAATGTCATAAAGAAAACAACATATACATTTCATAAACATATGCACATGAGCTACATGTCAACAACTTTTCAAAGCAAAGAACGTATATACCTGCGATTTACTAACACAACGAGCTCTAAGTATTTCTATACATACGACAAACCATATTAACCATCCCATTCAAGAGTCTATCTCTAGGAGCGAATTTCAAAAGACGTCGAGGACCATTATTCATCCTCAAAGATAATAATTTCCTCGTCTTGAATTCTAGCTCTCTCTCTTCCCACACTTTAACCAATAAAGACTTCAAGATACGTAGATCTCTGACTTTATTTTCAGTGTAAATCCTATCAAATTCACATCTCCAAAACTTAGTTCGAGAATTTCTCCATAATTCTCTTTCTAGGTCCGGACCACCAAAATAATAACCCAAATGAAGTAGCTTCTTATACTTCATTTTCATTATCTTAAAATGTTCACGCAAAGAATGCTCGGGGCGCATTCTATAACGCCTCAGCAATTCTAACTTTGCAAAACGCACACAAGTTCTTCTCGCTCTAACTCCCCTCCGGAGGATGTTAAAAGTAAATTGGGATCTCGCCATCTATGAAAATGAAAAATTGGTATTAGATTGGACACAAAGCCAATCATAATACATTACCTAATATAAAGATTTTAACACTTGACAAAAAATTAATATATATGCTCCAACAATTTTAATTTAGGGAAAAACAATTCCAAATGCATTTAACAAAAAAATGAGCATAATATTAAAAGTGTTCAAAACTCTTCATCTTGGTAGCAAAGGCATGAGAAATAATTTCAGATAATCAATCAAAAAAATTTCAGAATTTTTCATGCCCAAAAAAATATTTTTGTATCATTTTTAATTTCAAAAATCAAAGAAAAATATGTTTTCTCACCGAAAAATATATTTTAAATTTCCAAAAAATCTCAAAATAGATTTCTGACCGTAAGAGAATTTTCCCCACGTGGGCGCATGAACTAGTGGCGGCACGTGTATCCCACGCGCCGCTTCCCGTCATTTTTCGGCTTAGAAATTTTGGCTGCTCCCCCCCCCCCATTTTTGACTATGGCGAATCTAACGGTGGTCTCTATTTCGTTTTCCGAGTATTCTAAGGTAGGGAGTGGATTTCACTCTCCAAACGCGCGAGTGGGACGGGAAATAGTTACTGTTCATCATATTCCTTAATTTTTTTTCAGAATTTTCAGATTTTTCTTTTTGCGACCTCAACTTTGAGAGGCTATATCTCTCTCATTTCTAATCCGTTTTGAGCATGTGATATGGTTGGAAAGCCCTTGACATAAGGATTCTAACCATATAAAAATTTCATAATAATCACAACAAAAAATGGTTCTAAATTGCCTCTAAAGTTACTGAAAAAATCACCATAAAAATTCAATTTCTAATCAAATGTCAAGCATGCTTATATATAACTTCATAAAATGTTATACATGGTCTAGGCATGCTACATTTCAAAAATTAAAGCATATCATGAACATATCATAAAATCACCATGGATGAAGTCATATTTCATGCAAAAACGGGAAGCATGGTAAAGCATCATTTCAAACCATAAACATATCATATTTTCGTGTGAAAACAAGCTTGGAACACAACCAAACTCGCTCTGATACCAATGTCGGAAATTAATCACATAACACATGCAATTTCAACATATAAAGACTTACAAAATGCGGATCTTCACTTGGTTGTTTCACAGCTTCTTTCACACGTTCTTGATGCTCCAATTCGTCCACAAACTCAATCAAAGTGAGAGAGTTGTTTTCCGGGATCCAAGTACTTCAAACCGGTGAATTTTCTTTGTCGAATTACACCAAAATATGATTTTCATGCCTTTGCATTTTTACCCCTCATTTTGCTGCGGATTTTCTCTCTTTTCTTAGTTTCTTACCTTATTTTGAATACAAGATAAATAAGGAAAGGGAAAGGGAGTTGATGGTAGTTTTTTCCTACAAAAAACTACTCCCTCCTTTTCTTTCTTTCAAATTAATATGGGTAGGGTCAAACCCTCATGGGCGACCCATGACCCATATCCAATTTCCAAAAATTTGGTAGTCTATACAGATGCCAATGATTATAGATGGGCAGCAGTGCTCATGAAACGAACAACTACATGGGAAGAACCTTGTAGATATGCAGGGGGATTGTTCACTGACCAACAAGCCAGTCTTTGGCATATAAATGAGAAAAAATTCTTTGCGGTTTTGAAGGCATTTAAAAAATGGCCATTATTTCTATTAGCCAAAGAATTTACTTTGAAAGTTGATAATATGAATGTCAAAACTTTTTTGATAAATAAACTTGAATCAAAAATAGAAAAGACACGTATTCTCAGATGGCAAGCTAAATGTCAATATTATTGTTTTGACATTATTATTGTGAAATCTCATGAAAATGTTCTTGCAGATTTCCTGACAAGAGATGAAAGTGTCTGAGGCCAATTCCATCATCAAGAGATATAGGCATCTCAGGGAAAACCTTGAGGAGCTTAATGTGCAATTTAGAAAGCTCTCAGCAAATGCTGAAGTAGCCGAACAAGTTCAACGAGTTGGTCTGGACACAGTCCATGAAACAATCAAGGGAGCTACGTATGTCATGACTATGTTATGGAATACATTACAAGGACCAATTCAAAAGACATCATCTTCAGTGATGACTCGAGAATTGAGAGAGCAGGACTCTACACCTTCATTTAGAGAACGGGGCTCTATACCCGGAGAAGTGGATTCAAATACCACTTGCACAAGTGCATTATCAGATTCTGAGGAAATGGAAAATATTGAACGAAAGGAAGCGCAAGCTCTTACTAGTTCACGTCAACCCATCACCTCTGGGGTAAAAGAGGGAGAGATTAATCTTAGGCCACAGACCGACACCTCTAAGGTTAATACTGACAAGATTAATTTGATTAATTTGCATTGGCAGGTTTATCAGCGTTCTTGGGACAAATTAATCTCAAGAAAAGGAATAAATCCTAAAAAGTCTTTGGTTGAAATATCAGGGAAATATCCTAGGATTTGGATGCTTGAGGGGTCAAAACCTGAAGAAGTCCGAGAATGGTATGATTTTGGGGCAATAGCTTCAATACATACTATGTCACCAGGTTTTCCGGAGATATTTAAACTACAGGATTGGATTTCCAGTGCTATGTATGATTCATGGCAAAATAACAAACACCTCAAAAGGGGTGATATTCTGGAGCTAAAGTTTATTTCGGCAGCACTAGAAATTGCAGGAAAAGGGTCTGATCCAGCTTTTCATTTTATAAAGTTACAGAGACCAGATATGGCAACCTACAACAAAGTGAAAAGTGCAACAGGTGAAGCTCCGTTGGTCAGTGAAGATGATATTTCCACTAGGAGAGCATGGGAAATGTGGGTCTGTCTTACAGAGATGGACAAAGTCAAGTATCCATTCAAAATATTTTCAAATTCGGCGAATAAATCATTCCTGTTAAATTCCATGACAAGGAAAAGTACTGAATTTGCAGAAAAGCTCTTTGAACAAAAGAGAAGGATAATCTGGGAAAACAAGTTACCAGCAACTGAGACAACCAGGAAGAAGGCCTGCAACATGATACATGTTGATCTATGGCACAACCGGGAATGTTCAAGTTGAGTTTCAGGAGAAACCCCTATTCGGAACAAGAATACGGGTTACCAAGACAAAACCCGAATCCTACAAGGAAAAGGGAAAAAGGAAAGTTTACCCCAAGAATTTTCACAAACCCCGGTAAAATTATGTAAATGATAAAGGCCTGAATAGTCAGGCGCAATAGGTGAAGAAATCAATCATGTGATTGATTAAAGTGGAAAACAGCTGTAAAAGGAACAAGCGTGGCCGAAAAAGTGGTGCACAAAGGGACCCACGCACATTAATAAAGGCATTTTGACAGCAGGCAATAATGTCAAGAAAAGAAGAGGAAGGCTTTGAAGTCGGGATTTGAAATCTGAAACAAGGTATGTAAGAAGAGAAGACAGAAGCAGATGGGGATCATCAGAAAATTTCTCCAACTCTTTCATTAAACAATTATTCATAGAAAAATTGTAATCTTTCTTCTTTATAGTTTTAATACACGAGTGTATGGGGATTTTCCCAATAGTAGTCCTCTCATGAGAGGCTAAAGGTTTTCTCCTCCAATAGCGGAGTAGAATAATATTATGTAATTTCAATTTGTATTTCATCAATAAAAGAAAAGGCTTTGTCTAACTTATTGTCCAAAATTCCAATTATATTCATAGACTTATATACCTTTTACGCCCAAAGGTAGGAAACTAAATTGGGTTGTGCTGTGTATCGCTGAAGGAGCCAAGGACTGCGAACCATCAGCTGCGGTTGTGTGGTTGGAATAGTCCGTAAAACCGAGGACTTGGAATACCCGGCGATAAGGCTGTCAAAAGAAGGTATAGATTTATGTGAGGTTAATTTTATTTCGGAATCATGTTGGGCCTATCAATTGAGAAAACTCCTTTTGCTAAATTTTTCAGAGACGATGGATTATTTTGGTTATAAAATATTTATAGGCTGATTTGAAAGAGTTGAAAATATGAGGTTATTTTGAAAAAAACAAAAGTAAGGGAAGGACCATAGTGACACATTTTATCTAGAAGAGGGACTAATGTGCCATGTTTATTTAATGAAGGACCAAAGTGAGACTAACCAAAAAGCAGAGGGACCATAGGAGTCATTTTTTCATATGTGTTCATAAAATATTGACAGTAGTTTTATTCATGAATAGCAGCAAGTACTTCAGGATACACAATATTCCTAGTACAATTTCGAGTCCCGGCCTATTACAACTGAGAATCTTCAAACCAAGTGGATTCGTTACACGCGATAATGCAACATATAACTGTCCATGAGTGAATCTTAGATTTGGCAAATACAATCCTACTCTATCAAGTGTTTGTCCTTGACTCTTGTTAATAGTCATTGCAAAAGCCAATTTCACTAAAAACTGCCTCCTCTTCATAGGGACGAAGGTTTGAGATGTTGTTGTTGTCAAAACAATTCGTGGAATCAAGACTTCTTCACCCATATGATATTTGGTGACTATGCGTGCCTCTAGCACCTTTTTACCCATTTTCAATATTATAAGTCGAGTTTCGTTGCACATACCCAAAGACTGATTGAGATTTCTTAGAAGCATTATTGGTGCACCTTCCTTAAGTTCTAAGCAATGGTTAGGAATACTAGAGACCTTTATGGAGTGCAATAGTTATGGAGGATTCATAGTTTGTTCACGATCACTTGTTTCACCATGACACAATGTGTCTGCATTGTAGAATTGTCAAACTTCACCAGGAAGCATAGATAACATCATGGAATTGATTTCGTCGACATCACTATTTTTCGGGGCCAAAATGGCTCTTTCTTTCAAATAAGTAGGATCTTTGTATCTATTACTCAACTCCGAATAAGTTGTATTTATCAACTGCATTAAAGAATTATCGCTTCTTTCTATCAAAAACTTTTCCTGTATTTCAATCCAATCTGATTCGATACAATCATCAAAACGCATGCACCTTGTTTTTCCTTCTCCAACATTATTTATCCACTCAGCAAAACTGCACAAGTCATTGAGTGATTGTGTCGATCCATCTTGTGCACTAAGTCGCATGTTTATCTTCAGATGCATAACCTTACATTGACTCTAGAGTTCGGATTTTTGGATTGAGGCTGCGACAATAGATTCACACCTACCTTTAGTCACCACTGGTAAAATTTGCTTAAAATCTCCACCTAAGACTATCAACTTGCCACCAAATGGCTTAGTAGCAGAAAAGTTTGGTGTTTCCTTTAATAAGTCTTTAAGAGTTGCACTCACTGCTTCAAAGCCATAGCGATGCATCATTGGCGCTTCATCCCAAATTATCAGTCGCACCTCTTGGATTAATTGTGCTAAATCACTATTCATATTGATAGGACAACGTGATGATTCATGTAGATCAAATGGGATTTTGAGACGTGAATGTGCAGTTCTTCCTCCTGGTAATAACAACGTAGCAATTCCAGATGATGAAACTGATAAGAAAATTTTTTTATGCAATCTAAACCTCGCAATTAAAGTTCTCCACAAATACGTCTTTCCAGTCCCGCCACTACCATTCACAAATAAAAAACCCACCACATTTCCTCTCGTAAGCCCGAACAATTTCATTATACACTCTCAGTTGATCATTGTTCAGACCATCAAAATATGATTGAAATAATTCTTCTTCAACAACGGTGTCATACTCAAGCTCTTCTCTTATAAGCATGTTCGTTATACATCCAAATGATCTAAAAGATGCACTGGGCATAAGAGGAAAGTCTTCAAGTGTCTTTCCATTTCTGTTAAGTATATGTTCAATTTGTTGAAGTCCCCATTCCTTCAAATCTTCATCATTTAGATGCATACTATTATCTCTGAAGTCTCTTCGAACTCGATATTCTAAATCATCCATCATAGCTCTCCAATGTTGTTCCCATAAGTTGACGGGATCTGTTATCTCTGAAAACATAAGCATTGTGGAAAACATATTTCGAAGTTTTATTGATGAAGCCCAATTTGATGCTTCATGCAATGCCTCATGCCATTCGTTATTATCCTCTAACAAACCACGTGCACGACATGCTTGCTTAAATGTAGGGTACACTATTCCCATTATATGTTCTTAAATCTTCAAAACATTGAGCTCCACGCACCTTATAAAGCAACATTCGCAAGTAGTATCTTTCTCCAGAATTTGCATGTGCATAAGGCATCCTACCAATACATTTGCCCTGTTTTCGTTTGACCCATTCTTTCCTATTGCGTTTCCATACCCTTGCAGTCGGAAACTCAGCAAAAGTCAATGACCTTGCTTCAACGTACTTTTGATTTGCTTCAAACCACTTGGTCAACATCGTTTCTTTAATACCCTCAAGCTGAACAGCATTGTGCAAATGATCATCTTCATTGAAAATAACGAATTGTTGATTTGGCAAATGGTATTCTAACCGTTCAACAGTAGGATAATGTTTTTGCAAATCAAATTCATATATTCTCCAACATGCTTCAATAGCTGACACATAACGACAATCCAAATATTGCTTGATTCCATCCACATGCCTATACCTTTGTCCTTCATCAATTTAGGAGTTGTCAACATTGTTTTCAATTACAATTGTAGCCATATCAACGCCCTTACACAGGTATTTGTACAGGTACTTCATAAGTTTTGGAGACCCAACTTTCTCGACATTTATGTGAGCATCAAACAACATAATGAGGTCCCGATTGTATGGAACGATCCATCTATTATCGATCACCATCCCATTTATATTAACTGTATTATTTGGATAATTTTTGGGCCTATACAACACAAATCCATTCTTATCAATGGTAGTTTGATTATAAAATTGCTTAGGATAATGTTTAGAACATTTCCCCTCAACCATGCATGGAGCATTTGGGTTATGTGGCCCACATGGTCCATGAATCATATTTCTATCTACCGTTTCATAAGCTAATGGATCTTTATTCTTATCAGGAATTTCTGCACACATGAATTTATCAATGTCCTCTGCAATAATGGGTTTATCATGTTCAGCTAGAGTCAGAGTTCAATGTGAATGAGGAAGTCCCTATTTTTCGAACTCTATCACATTAATATCTGTTGTGCACAAAGAGTGATTGCAATATCAAACCAATTATTCATTTAGTAGATTGCAGAAAAGAATAAAGATGGTTTTATTTACATGCTAGTACATTTCCAAAGAACTTTTTTTCCTTAAAATGCTTCAAAAGTTGCTTATGTTTCATTCTGAAAATTCTTGCCATGATTTCAGGTCTATCTTCAGTGCGTTGACCAGGAAACTTTTGCAACTCTGCAGACATTTATGTCCAATTTGGGTTGCACGTAAACGTAATGAAAGAATCGGGAGCTCCAATTACCATGCATATGGTCATAGCATCGTGATAATGTTGCATCATATTGCGCGGACCTCCTGTAAAAGAAGATGGTAATACGATTCTCCTTCCAACTGCGCTTGCATCTGTATCCCCAGTAACAATTGCATCTTCCAAACCTTGATACAAATCTGCACGCATCTCAGCTTGATGGGTCTTTATGTAATTTAATCTCTGTTGTTCGATTGCTGCATAGAAATCCACGGCAAGTTGGTTGAACAGACGACCACTTTGCAGTAATGTCGTTCCTTCTAATGCTCTATGTTGGAATCGAAAAGCCCAAAATTCTCTCATGGAGACTCTTCCACTTCTTGATTGTTTTGCAGTAGAATTATAAGGAACACCTATTCTCCATCCATCAGTACCATATGGGAAAAGCAATGGATATTGAAGTGGTGTATAAGATGGATGTGTTTCACTAATTCGTTTCAAGTATCCATCATTTTTGCAGACTATGTTGTCACGACATGCTATTGCATTTGTGTCTTCTCCAACAATTAGTGCTGCGATCTCACTAGAAATGGGTCTTACATATTGCCTATTTGTCCTTGAATACAAAATACGAATGTGTAGGTTTGTTCCACTATCGTGTTGCAATGCATCTCTTGCACTGCAAAATATTTGAACATATGGATTGACATTATCCAACATATTTTTCAAACCTTCAACGATAGAAGAATGTACTCCTGAGTTATTTTCACCATGTTTAAAGATATTCAATCGATTGCGTACTTCAGCTTCCGTATCACAAATGTACAATTGTACAAACTGTTCATTTGTCCAGGTGTTGGAAGTAAGGACCCAATTCGATGGTAATTTTCACCAGAGATCTTAAAGCAAGGGGGACCTCTACCGCCCTGGACAGATATATCAACTTTACCCCCCCTAGATGTAAAGCAAAACATAGAGTTGTATGATCTTATGTTTTCCATGAATACCCGATCTTTAAGTAATTGATCAAGATACTGCGGGGTAGGTGGCAGCAAAGGTAATGTCAATTTTCCCTTTTGGCAACATAGCCCAAATTTAGGATTGATATTTGAGCTATGTGCAACTTTCTTTTCCAGCTACATAATTGCATCACAATATGGAGAAATAACATTTCTTTCACCTAAAACTGATCTTGCAAACACACGGTTCGTTGTAGGTCGTGGTATAATTGATACATCTGTAATGTGTCATTTAAAAGTTAATTATCTAATCTAAAAAAATCCAAAGAAGTGTATAATCTAGTTAAGATTATACGACTTAGATGTTTAAGAAAAATAATATATACTTTAGTGAAAATATTAATTTAATTAGTATGTTCTACCAAAAATTAATGTATAATTGGAATTATAATTATATTCATCATTCAATAAAAAATCTATAATATTGTGAATGTAGAAAATATCATTTTCATTATTATCTTCTATTTTACGAACTATTTAAGATTTTATGAATTTTACATTAAAGAATATATATATATATATTAATATATACATATATTGGTTATTCAACTTTAAATAATGTAGTAGTCTAGCTACAATTATATTATTCATTCAATAAAGTATCTGTAATGTTGTAATATATGGATGTATTTAAGATTATATGAAGTATTTGTTAAAGAAGAAAACATTGCTTATTAAAGTCAAAACCTGCTGAAATTTCTTATTCGAGTTATAATTATATTAGTCATAAACTAAACTATACATTACCTATGAATATATGTTGTCTATAAACCGTACGTTAAAGAATATTTATTATTTGATCAGGTCAAAAGATTTATTTAATTAGTCGGTGGTACAGAAAAATGATACATTAGATTTGTGAATAACATCCAACAAAACACATATAGGAATATATAAAATAAATAAAAATTAGCATCTAATTACCTTGATCCAAGCGTGTGTAAGGGAGACTCACATTAAATGCATTATCATTTTCCACGGGTATGCTATTGGGTATGAAAAACTCATCATCTGAATCAAAAAGATCATGTGTATGATCTCCTGCACATTTGAAAAACATATGTAAACTTTTGTTGTTTTTTTTACTTTAAAATAATATACTAAAGACTTACGTTGTAGAACATTACAATCCACTAATGGATCGAAGTGCACTTCTTCAATTCTACTTGTACTACCATGATGATAGGTTGATGAACCTCGTGCAGCAAAAGAATTGCAGTTGACAGGGGCAAGATGAGGTGTTTCTGCAATATTTGACACCCAAGTTCACACAAAATTTTATATGTTGTACAATATGATACTAAAAAATTTTATAACTATTTGAAGTAACATACCATGTAGTGTAGTATGTAAACCACTCGAAAGTTCAACATGGATTGGATGCATTACACTCGTCGGATCTTCTGTGTCATAATCTATACAACGGGTAAATTAATTAGTTTTTGAAAATTAAGATTAAAATTATGATTGAAATATTATTGTAGAGTTAGATAGTTTATTACCATGCATAATAGGAACCGAATAGAGGGCTGACAGTGTCTGTTGCTCATGTCCATTCCCTAAGCATGAGTATGTTGTAAAATCATTTTGCATTTAGAATTATTCTGATATTACCCAAAATCACAAATACTTATAAATTCACAAATAATATTTAACGTTAAACTAATATATTATTTTTTTGAATAAAATTGTAAATTAAAATTCCCATTAAATATTTATCCAAAATATATGTTAGAACTATATTTACGTAATTAACTATTTAGGAACAACTAATAATAAATGTGTAATAATTATAAGTGGACGTTATTATTGTACTTTTGACATTTTAAATAAGAAGGGTATTGATTGCATTTTAAAATAAATACACACAACTATGAAATTGAGCTATTTTACCATTTCTGATAGGAACAGGTGCGACTATTGCCATTGTAGATGGATTTCCAATTAAAGTCAAATAAAGCTCAATATGGGTGTAATAACTTAAATGCGAAATTAAACTCAAAGAATTCTAAAAACATATTAAATCCAATTATAATTAATTTGGGCCAATCCAATTTAATTAATCCATAAAATAAAACAAGCCCAACAAGCTTTATTTAGTTTGAAAGATAAAATGTTATTTTTCACAAAAGTCGTTTAAATCCAATTTAAAGACGGGATTAAATTGATGATTACTTTTAAGTGGCTAAAAATCTAATTTTGGCCTTAAATAAATCTAAGTTTTCAAATAAACTAATCAAAATTAAATCTAATTTAATCTTAATCAAAATCCAATTTTAAAAAATCAAAAAGACTTTATAGGCTTTTAATTTTAAAATTAATCCATAAAAGAATTTTTAAAATGCTAATCGGGTTTAAGCCCAATTCTATTTTCAAGATGATCCATCGTGCTCAAAATACTCCACCGGATTAAACGGGTCAAGCCCCAAATTTTAAAAAAACTAATTTTAAAAATATAGGACTAATTTTCCAAGGTCGGGCCCGGGCCGACTAATTAAAATTACACTTCAGGCCATGCTCAACGCATGGCGTTGCCCTAGCCGGGGTAGCGTCGTGCCCCAGTTATGCATGGCATGGTGCGATCTAATCGCACGGCGCTGTGCGATGCAGCCACCGAGTGGCACACCATGCGCTGTCCGGTGGCTAAATTTTGGCAGTGTCGCCTTGTCTTTTCCAATCATGCAATTTAATCATCAAAATCTAATTCACGTTTTTGCATATGATATGAAAAAACATATAATCATATATTCATATTCATCAAATAATACAAACATATAATCGTATGAAAAATATCAAAAGCAACGAACTTGGCTCTGATACCACTGTTGTGAATTATTCTAGCGGATAAATTTTTTTGTTTAATTCACAAATCAAGACTATATTCGTGCTTTGATAATTTATAAACACAAAATATGAATTGAGAAGAAGATGGGTAATCTAAAATATGATTACCTTTTTGACGATTTAATTCTAGCCAAGCTTTCTCTAGAAGCAACAAGTTGTTCCTTACTCTAGATTATCACGCAAAGATGATCTTCATTCTCTCCCCACCTTAGACAGGAACGGACAGCTAGTGTTTTTTGGGAGGGAGTGAGTTTTTGTGTTTTTACTTCTTTTTCTCTCTAAGATAAAAGTGTTAGTTATGTTATGATTTTTAATTAACCAACAAGTGATTAAATAAAAATCACATCCATACCTAGCATAGGAGGGGGCAGTCGAAATGGCCTTTAGGGATAGGGTCAATGGGCCTTATCCAATTCCAAGCCCAATGTTAAATATTTAATTAAAATCCAAGTCCAATCCAATTGACAATTAATTAAATATTCCACTCTTTTAATTAATAGTATCTTATTATTAGTTCTAAATTAATAATACCATTAATATTGGTTGAATAAATATATTTAATTCCAATAATTATATATATATATATATTATAATTAATATATCCCTTTTATTTTGGTAAGTTTCACTCTAAGTGAAATTACCAAAATACCCTTATGAAGTAAAAACTCTTTTATTCTATCATTTTTATATAGCTCGACTCTCTATGCTTGTCTTGATTGGCATTGGGAGGATTCCAAGGATATAGTTATCACCAAGCCAGTTCCGTGAAGCTATACCAAAACCCAATCAAGTGCTAGATGAATACATCATCACGAATCTTTAAATTACACTTACGATATGCGTATAAGCTCTTCACTTACGGAACCCGATCAAGTAAGAGTCATGGAATGTCAACCTCATACAAATTGATACTGTACTATATAATCACATCGATGTGAAATTACCAAACTCCCCTCAGTATTCAATACAAGTCAGTTATAATTATTTTGGCTAAAGACTTTAATTTCACAACACCTATGACGTACAGGTCACTTCTCATTTACTTTCGAGACAGTGAATTCCTTATTGGTAGTCCACTTCCCATTGTTGAACGCACCAATTGAATCGTACTTCGAGGTCGACCCCACCAACGGGTAATTGGGTCTAACTACTCTAATAACTTATTCAATGGTACGAGCACAATGTAAAGGGCTCCTCAAGTCTAAAGCTCACTCATACTATCGTAACATGTAATCCTTATCATTGACTATCACCAAGTTAAAATCCATGTAATAGGATTACAACGAGTCATGTTCGAATATGTCAACTCCGTTAAGCATATTCATGACACCAGCTCCCACTATCCAATAAGTGTAAGACTCTAACTTCCTTGTCAAAGCAAGTGTCATACGAGTTGAATCTTAACGCCCAATTAAGATTCTTTAATTCACGAACCATGTTTATAAGATCAAGCACTTAACTCCACCAGTGCTCCTACTTATCAAATAAGTAGTGGTGAGTACACCTTGATCTTAAGGACCTATTTGTTCAATACATTCAACGCTACAATTAGATTTATAAGAACAAACTCAATGTCTTTTATTAATAATAGAAAATGTTTATATAATATAAAAAAATGCCCAATTAGATCTAATTCATCAATGGCATAGAGGGCATTACACCTAACAGTTGTTGTCGTTGGAGATTTGGAGATGTTGCTACTGTTGTGCATCATGTTGATGCCATTGACAAAGCGTCCTCAGTCTCCTTTGAATCCCTCAAGACCAGGTCTAAGTTCAAACCCAAGCCTGATCCTCAAATAGTTATTTGAGAAGACACTTGCAAGGACTTTACATTAGTCCTAGGTAAAACATTGGAAGAAGTGCGAGAACATGCTGAAAATACCTCAAATGCGCTTCATGGATTCAGGAAGACTTAACGCGGATTGAGTCTACCAATCTTGATTCTCATATCAATCATATGTACGGGACAGATGAGCATACTGTGGAACAGTGCATCAAAAACTTCACTGAGAGCTCAGATTCCAATACTACCGACCTTGTCACCCTCAAACAACATTTGGACAAGCACTGTGATGATTTGACTGCTACACTTGCTCAGATTGCATCTCAAGTTGGGCCGTTCTTACTCATGCAATTTTGTTAGATGATGGCAATAAGAGGTAAAATAAAAGGAAGCGTCACCATAGTTCAAGAGCGTTGTCGTCTGGATCTAATCGCTAAGCTACCAGTCAAACGCTACCGCCTCCTCCTCCTCTCCCAAGAGCGTCTAGATATCCATCATGGATAGGTGCAAATTTTGAATCACCTTCTACTCTCTCAGGTTTTCCTCCAATTCAGCAAAGAGCAAATTTTCCAATTCCTTCTCAAGCTATGCTCAAATAGTTTGATGTTCCCATTGAGCATGCTCCAATTCCAGAATCGGCTGATGCTGAAGAGATTGCCAAAAATAAAGAAGCTTACTCTCTTGAACAGAGAGTTCAAAATATGCCTAAGACATATGAGAATTGACCCAACTGAATGGAATAAGCAAAGGGCTTTCTACTAGGCTCGGACTGAGTATGAGCATAGAAGTTTTATTAACAAAGATCACGCCATGATGATTACACTGGAAGAAAACCTAACCGAAGCTATTTACACTGAAGTTGCGAGACGCCAAAATCTGAGTATTTTGAATAAGAAAAGGAAGCACGTAAGCAAAGTTCTCAAGGAATCAAGAGACTTCCAAAAAAATGAAGAATTCTTGTCTCTTTATCCTTGTACGTTTTAGTTTTAGTTTAAATGCAGTGTAATTTATTTAACGTTATATCCATAATAGAAGTGCATTTCATCTAAAACATCTCGTTGAGGCTTAATCTAACCTTAACTAACACTAAAACTAATTGTTTCAAAGCTAACTTTATTTCTTGGCTATCTAACTCTTGAACTATAAAAGAGTAAGTATTGCCATCATCAAAAAGTGGAAAATTGTTAGGAAATTTTTTGTTAGATGTTTTGATGATGACAATAAGACCCCGAGTTTATGTAAGTTCAAATTCAATAGAAACTTTGTATAAGCTTTGAAGTTAGATTTATATAAGGCATTTTCATTTACTTTAGATTGTTAGGCTAAGTGTCTGCACGCTTGTGCGTTGATAGAATTTTAGGTGAGTCTATCAAGTCAATTCTGAAGATCAAGCGCCCGAAGTCTCTAGAAGATAAAGATTTGAAAGCGGTAACTAAGCGTCGAAGCTAATTGAGCGTCAAAGTGAAGTTAAAGGCTGAAGATCACTCAAGATTGAATGAGCGTCTAGCACGACAAGATTCACCTGAATTCATTCCTAAGTCCACAAGGAGTTAAATGTAATTAATGACACAACATTAATGTCCAACGGGCATATAATTCAAAAGCATTAAATGTGATATGTGTATTGAATGTCATAAGTACTCATGGACGTACTGAAGAGCCTCACCATTGGACTGTCAACCCTCAGATTCTGCCGCACAAACCTTTTTGCTGCAGAAATTCAGAGACAAAGGATGGAAAGTTGTTCACTTGCGGAAGTGAAAAGCACGCGCCCAACTACATGTCAAACGGACACTCACTCCAAAACTGCATATTAATAGGACTTCAACAACAAGCCAAAAATAGCTCTTACAAGCTTACAAGTTGATACTCTGTTGCATACAAGTTGATACTATGTTACATTCAAGTCTTATCCCTTAATCTTTCAGAAAAGCTCGAATTCCATAATCAATATTCTTCAAGCTTTTCACCAATTCCCCAGAAATTCATCAATATCTCAAATAGCTTCTCAAGAAGAACCTACGCTATTATTGAGATATTCATCCATTTGATTTACATCAAACAAACCTTTGACAAACAACATCCAACCTCATAAATCTGTGTGAAACTCAAAGTTGAAGATCTCATTATTTCTAAGTGAAAGAAGAGATATCCAAAGGAGTTAAGAAGCTCAAATCTGTATGATCAAAGAGCTTGAGGATACTACCTTTGTTTCTTATTCATCTATTGTAGAAGTTATCTGTGTGAAACTTCGAAAATCAATTAGTGAATTCCTCCAAGTGAAAAACAGAAGAAAAAGGACGTAGTTGAGATTACATCACCCAACGAACCTTACAAATTATTGTGTTATTTACTTTAGTGTTTATTGCTTTTATCATTAAAGCATATCATACGTAAAAGCATACGCATATATATATATATATATGTATATAACACTAATGCTTAAATCAATCAAAAGCAACTAAGTTAAAATTGAGCCTCAAATTTATATTCAATAGAAGACTAGAATCATTTCCGTTGTGTTAACCCTGATCTAAGCGTTGAAAGCTAAACCCTACTTTAGTTGAGCATTCAAACCTTGAATCTAAGTTATCTTTAAAACCAGTCTTTATTTAGATGTTTGATAAGCGTCAAGACTTTCTAAGCGCTCATAACATTTTGTGAAGTACGAAAGGTTTTTGAAGTCCGAGAAAACATTAGGGTCTATTTAACTCCCCCCCCCCCCCCGGAAATCTAGACCCTTTTCGTATGCCACTTGGGACCAACAAGAATCATTATTTCATTATGGTTCGGCGCGGTACAGTCGATATAGTGCAGTTAAAATCATGAACACCCCTATATACACGTCTAAAAGTATCTAAGAATTTTCGGCTAAATATTCCTTTGAAAATGGAATCAGAGTATTCTATAAGAAGTTTCATAATGTAATAGCTAAGACATCATGAACACCCCTATATACACGTCCAAAAGTATCTAAGAATTTTCGGCTAAATATTCCTTTGAAAATGGAATCAGAGTATTCTATAAGAAGTTTCATAATGTAATAGCTAAGACGACAAATCATCTAGGAAAAGAGTTAATTAGAAAGAGAGACTAGAAACTGTCCTTGTCAATTTACATAGAACTTTAAGCAAACAACAAATGGTATTGCAACCTTACACTGCGACAATTTGGTAGATTTATTATTCAGTCGATGCCAACATACGATTCCATAGGAAGAGTATGTAATAGAAAACATAACCCTAATGTCCCATGCTGATTCAGAGAGCAAGTTTAGACTGGTATACAAGATGGTGTTATGAAACTCCCTTACCACTTGAATTCACTATTAAAAAAATCTATCACCAACTTTGCATTCAAAAAGAAAAAGTGAAAATTATCTATAGACCCCGTCATATTATGATCAATTGACCAAAAAATTCTTAACCTTTTCGAAATTACATAAACTCCCTTTCATGTTAAGATATTCTTACAGTTCTACCTCCTGTGTGTTTAAATTTTTTTACAATTCACCACTGTAAAACTTATAAATAGACCTCCTCTTTCTAATTTACCAAAAACCAAAGTATTTTTGATAATTAATACTAAAGTGAGGGGTGTGCATGTAATTCGTCCCAAGAAAAAAATACGGAGTTTTATTACTTATGGGCTCAACCCAATTGCATTTCTTTTATAAAAAAAAATAATATTTAGAACTTTAATACTAATAATTAATATTAATTTTAATTTTAATTTTAATTTCACATTTTTAATATTCTAGAAAACAAGAAAGGTATTTTTAGGATAATTAATATATTAGACTTAAATAAGTAAGGCTATGTTTGTTTGTATTTTGATCGCATGATTTTCATTCTCATTCTCATTTGAAAATAAAAATACACTGTTCACAGCATTCTCAACTGAAAATACACTTATTTTTATTTTCAGTTTCACATTCTCCAATAATTACCATTTACTTTACCAATTCACACTCACTTTTTTCTTTTTTCCACATTTCCTTCAAAACATCCATATTTTCGGCAACAGTTATGGTGCTATAGTGGAATAAAATATATAGTATTAATCTTCATAGACTTGTGCACATTTTAAAACCCATTTTTAGTATTTTCTTTTTTTGGGTCAATTTTTATCATTTACACTTATAAGTTTATTTACATAATCATTACTTTTAACTAATTCAATCATTTCACACATCATGAAATCATCAATTTCAACTATTTTCAGAAACACAACCAAATATGCCCATATTTTCACAAAAAAATATAAAAACTCATTTTTCACACGTTTTAAAAAATAACGGTTGAAAATGAAATGGAAATACATCCAAACAGAGCCTAAGCTCCTCATGGCCACCATCACCATCATGGTTAGCTTTCTAAACATGGTCATCATTCCTCCCCCTAACCGCGGACACCGTGCTCCTCCCCTTTATGTTATGCCTCCTAATCATGCTCCTCCGCCGAAAAGCAATATTGATAAATAGGAACACAACAACTTTTCACTTATTTATGGTTTAGGAATGGCTTTTTACTAAACTCGCAACCCGTTTTAAACCTGGGCCAAAGCAGAATTTGCAAGAAGCCATATATACCCCGTACGTCTTAAAACTCATCTACCCTCCTACTTCACTGTCATCCCTACTTTTTCTGGAGGTGGTTGTTGGTGGGTCGAGGGTGGGTGCAGCTGGAGCGGGTTGGTAGGCGTGTTGATAATTATATGAAAATAAGGGAGCTACGTACATGTAATCTGACCCAAAATCATGAGAAGTTTAGATAATTATCCCCAATTTTTTCACATTTAGTGACAAACATAGGAATATATGCCTATATTGACAAGTTTCATAAGTCTAAATCTTGTCTGGCTCTATAATTTATATGTCATAAATACATTGCTGTGACAGAAAAATTGTAATAGATAATCATTTGATATATGAGTACGGATTCACTGCAAAAAATTTGATTTTTGCCCGTGTCATTTAGTCATGGTTAAATGACTCTTTATAGCCGTGTTCAAAATTTTGACACGGCTTCGCCTCGGCTTTAGCCGTATTATCTGCAAGCATGGCCAAAACATAGTCCAAGGCTTATAGCCCTTGTCAATATTTAGTTCATTACAAAGACTATGACTTTTCAACCATTATAAAAAAGTGTTAAATTAGCATTTCTCCCACCACGGCTTGCTGGAGCATAAAATAGTTATTATTTTTCCACCACGGCTGGTGTTAGCGTGGTAATATGAAACATCTACCATGATCAAATTAGCCATGAATTTAGACTGTTATAGACCACAGCTTCAAACCATGACGTAAATTTTTATTATCAATACTTAATTTTTTTGCAGTGACAGTAGGTTCTAACATGACTTGAAAGTTGGAGTACATATATAGTAATTGAATTATTTTACCAAGTTCTGTCACAACAGTGATTATTAAATTGAGAAACAGTGGTGATAAATTCGATTAGATAGAAGCAAACACCATATTCTACCTGAGAATAGCTTACCTAATTAATTCTGCTTCTACAATGGCAAATACACCTTCAACCATTTCCTCCCTACAAAATATGCCAAATACAGGAGTAGTAAGGCATCATTAACCTACACCTGAGCTTGCAAAATATTCCAAATACAGGAGTAGTTCCTCCCTACATAATCCTGGAACGAACGGTTGGGGGACCGAGTTACTTTAATGCAAATTTTTGACAATATTTGTAAGTAAACATTCAAACTTATTTTAGTTTTAGGATATAGGTAAAACAATAAGTAACATACGTAAAAAAAAAAAAACAAATACTAACTTTCAAATAAATTTATAGTAGTTTCGAAAGATATATATAATTCTTAAAAACGGTTATCGATATTATACACGGCCTTCTCTCATGTCATAAACTTCATCTATAATTCATTTATTAAGGATCCAAAAAAATCCCAATTATTTTTATTCTATTTGATTATAATTAGAGGTAGCGACCTTGTCCATTTTATTCGTATATATATAAAATCAATTAGTTAAAAAAATATTTTATTCATCACAACTAAATTTTTTGATATAAAAGAGTAATATTAAACCAAAAGATAAAAATCAATCGCCAAAATTTAATAATACTATAATGACTAAAGAATATAAAATAACAAATATTATTTTATTAACACTAACGTGAGCAACCGTAAAATTTCAACAATAGTATGCTCAAGAAGGTTAAAAAATATAAATAACAACTATTATTCTACTTACTGACACGAAAAATCCTTACGTGTTTGAAACAGCAAGTGGACTGGTCGTGTGCAGTAATAAAATGGATTTTAAGTCCGGGATGTCGAACCCACAGAGACTCATATTTTAGATTGACAGAATTTAAAGCAATTGAAATTAATTTACTACGATTGTATTAAAAATAAAATAAAGTGTGGAAACAAGACTTGACAATTAGATTGAGATTCTTATGATAGAAAATAACTAAGGCACATGCTTCAACCGTCTTACTCGTTAATATATATATATATAAGTAATTCTTGTATTATTAGACTACTATTGCTTTGGTGGAAAAAACCTTAAATAATTACTACCCGATGTCTCGACTGTATAATCCTATGACTAAGTGACGGTTCTGTAAATATGTCTATCTGAGGATCAAATCATTAGCCATGCATTCACATTTTAAAATTTCCTCAGATGAATTCGACTAACAGTACCCGGGAATCTATACGTATTCCTAGGAGCAATTCCTCATGCTTTTCGGATGATGTGTTAATTTCTTTAAACCCTAATCTATATTCTCCCGAATGAATAAACTAGGCTAATTAGCAAGCATATGGTGATCAAGCATATGATTGGAATTAAAACACAAAATTAACACACAAAGCAACAATATAATTAATACGAAAAATCACATCATATATAATAAACTCATAAGTTTGGCATCCACATGGCCCTAGTTAACGGAATTTAGTTCATAATTGTAATTGGAAACATAATCAACATCATAGAATTATTCATAGACAACTATTCTAGAAATAAAAATCTTCCTATTACGAATTGATGAATTGATGCAGAATCGTCGTTCTCTTCGTCTTGCTTTGTCTCCTTGCTCAAAAGTCTCTTCCAATGCTGAATTTTTCGAACCCCATTGATGTTGTAAGAAGAGCTATATATAGAAGAGGATCCCCCAAGTCTCCTAGTTGAATTAGGAATCAAAACTTGCCAAAATTTGTCCAGCCGACTCCAACGTACGTACGTTACCCCGTCCACGTTCGAACGTTGTGACGTGGCATAAGTTGTAGACTGGGTAGTTGACTGGGCCAACGTTCGAACGTTGGATGCCTCACGTACGTAAGTTGATGACGTGGACACGCCCGAACGTTGAGTGCAGATTCTCCCCAAAATAATGTTTTTCCGCCCCTTTCGCTCGATTGTCATGATTTTACACCTGTACTCATTTAACACACAAATCAAAGCCACAAGTGGTAAAAATCACTCATAATCGACTCTAAACCAACCAATTATCGAGCCCTAAAACATGTAAAACTCAAGCTTATCAACACCCCCAAACTTAACATTGATCGTCCCCGAGCAAGTAAACAAAAGAAAACTACGACTCAACCAACACCAAGATAAGGGATAAAACAAAAACAAAAGATAGCTCACTTTCGTAGAGAGCACGATTGCATTTAGCGTATGCAACAAGCCGTTAAACCTCAATTTTACCAAAAGAGGACGAGTTTCGTCTCGTGAGGATTTGCAGAAGATATACCCACAAAATCCAACAAAATTTCAGTCCCACCCAACCAACACAAATCAACTTAATCAACAAGAAAACAATGGCATAAAATCGACTTTTAAAGCTAAAAAATTGTACACACGTATCAAAGACTTTCTCATGTTACACCTTGACTCGAATAAACCTCCAAAGGGTGTAGTGATTGTAAGTCTACGGCATTATAGTCAAGTGGTACCCTTACCAAATTTCAGATTTTCTCCCATATCTATTAACCTTCGATCAATCCTAAAGTACAAGCCTCATAGAAAACTTCATAACCACTTACATTTCATCACTTAAACCATTTAAACTTTAAACGTCACATGAACCTTCCATTTAAATTCATTAAGGCTAGGTCGTGTGCAATGTTCTATTCCCTTAGGCTTTCTATGACACCCATGTATCGAGCTTTGGATCAATGACTCCCAAACTAGATAGTTTTAACCTTTTAGGGCATTAAGTGTCCAGACACTCTTTACGAATTTAATCACTCGGGTGCCAAAGGCCACGAAATAAAACTAGACCTTTCATTCACTTTCAACTTTAATTGGCTTGAGCAAAGCTCAAATTAGCATAATAGTACAGTTTATAGGTATGTAACTTTTCGCCTCCAATACATATCAGCCTGACTTTATAGTCATACCAATCATCAACCTTATTCATTATTCATTAAGCATATGAAGCAACTACTCAACTCATGACCTTGAGAAAAATCTTAGTCAATATTTCCGGGAGAAATTCCTTAATTGTTTCAGAATGATTATCCAACTTAACTCCTCTACCCTCAACTTATTGTGCATTTGTGATTCATCTAAGGAAAATCTCCTCTAATCTAGGGTCCCACGAGCAAAGTAACGATATGCGTATTGCATTGGATTCCAATATAAATCAAGAAAGTATGCCATCAAATTCAAGTTAATCCGTTTCATTGCAACAATTGGGGACTAAAAAAAAATTCATACTCGATTTTCTGGAATTTCTTAGTATAACCACAAAACATGAAATTAATAAGCACTACCTAACACCCCCAAACTTAAACCTAACATTGCCCTCACTGTTACATCTAAACTCAAACCATGAAAAGGGGTAAAGGGAGTACTTACAGAACCGGAAAGCTTAAAAAGCAAACCTAGGAGTAGTCGGTTGAAGCATAAAATCGAGGCGATCCTATCAAAATGCTCAACACTCATTGGAACTCTCCTACTCACGCTTTCCGTTTGCTCAGCTAAGTAGATCAAATTCATACAGGCACAAGCTAAGACATAAAACAGAAGAAAGGCAATATAGATAGATATAGGGATCAGTCGAATGAGTACATGCCCAAATAACAGAATTGAAAAAAAACTAAAAGAAAGCAAAACAGGAAAATAGCTAAAAGGATCCAAAATAGTAAAATTCATCACTGCATTTCCACATCATCCCCTGCAACAGCAGCAGCTCCATCATCATCATCAGCAGCATCACCATCCTCATCACCCTCAAACATATCAGCCGGGTCAAACCTCGGCTCGTCAACAGGCACGGTTGGGAGAGGAATAAAATCAGGAACGGCAAGGTAGTCAAAAGCTGGTCGCCCAACTGAAATATCAGAAGCTATCATCAACTGCCTCTAGAACTGAGCGAGCATCTGCATATTGGCCATTATCACTGACTGCCCCAACCGAATCTGGGCTAACTCCGAATCAGTCTGTGGTGGAGCTGACATTGGTGGCTGTGTACTCGATCCTTCGCCACGAGTCGGATGAGGACGAGATCTCTTGTTTCTCGTAGCCTTGTGAGTAGTCCCGGTGTACTCCAAAAGAATCCCCGGGGCATCCAACTCTTCATTCTAGTATTGTTCCACTGAAGCGCTCTCACACAAACTGCTGATAAGTGAGGGAAAGATAAAAGGTGTCTTCTTCTTGGAAGGAGCAGTGGAATTATCCCCAGATAACTCTGCACATAAGCGCTTAATCTGGGTCTGTAAGGCGGAAGAGATAAGCTGGACAATGTCAATCTCCATCCGCTGCAATATGGCATAGACAAGGATGGCGCGATCCTTGGACACCTCGGATTTATTCATGCTCGGCATTATACAATGTCGGACAAATTCATACCAAAATTTTGCTTCAGTCTTCAGCCAGACGCTGGTGGTCCCAAGTGGCATACGAAAGGGTCTAGAAGGGGGGGTTGAATAGACCCGAAGTCTTTTTTTACTTCAAAAATTTTGTATCACTTTAAAGGTTTGAACATTTTGGATAATTGAGCTCTTGGGTCAGACGCTTCAGAAAATTTAACTTAGACTTAGTGATTTTAGCAGTTTACCAAAGTAGGGCAACACTTAGATCGCTTAATCAGGGTTAGCACAGCGGAAATGAGTTTTAGCGTTCTTTTAGTTAATTTAATCGCTTTGCACTTTAACTTGTCTCTTTAAATGATGTAATAATAATAAGACAAATAAGGTAAATGACACAAGATATATAAGGTTCACTGGGTGGTGTAATCCCAGCTACGTCCTTCTTCTCCTTTTTCACTTGGAGGAATTTACTAGAATGATTTTCGAAGAGTCACACAGAATCTTCTACATGATAGTAAAAGGTGAAAAAGATCTTGGGCTCCTTGATCACACAGACTTCAGCACCAATGAAGATCGTCTTCTTCAAGCTTCTCTCATTCAGAAATACTGCCTGAAAGGGTTCAACAACTTTTCTCACTCAGATGAAAGGTTGAGATTTGTCACTAGGGTTTTGTTTGTTTTTGAAAAGATCAAACAACTTGGAATATCTCAGTTGGAATTTGAATTTCTTCTTTGGAAGATGTTTGAGATATTTGTAACTATCTGGAATGTAGATAAAAAGCTTGAAAGATTTGGCTATGGAGTTTCTAAGCTTTTTCTCAGCAAGTTTTTCTTGTGTCTGTACGTAATTGTCTCTTGTAAAAATTGTATATATCTTTTTAGGGTTTGCTGGGGTAAGATATTTATAGGCAATTTCTTGGAATCTGTCCGTTGGACACATGTAGGAGCGTGCCTCTCTCGGGGCGCGTGAGTATACCTTTTCTCTGACATTCTTGGAAGTTCGCCGAAGCCGATTGGACGGGAGCAACTGAAATTCTGAATTTTCCTGACAGTCTGGTCAAAAGGTGGCTTGTCCACAAGTCACATTAGCTTATCACAATTAATGCTCTTATCAGGCATTTAATGCATTTTGAATTTAATTCCCGTTGGAAATAAATGCCCGTTGAATGATTGCATTTAAGTACTTCATGACTTGAGGATTTATTTCAGGTGATTCTGACATAAGTCGCTTGAGGGATTTCGAGCGCTTGATCCATAAATCCTGAAATGAGATCTTTTAGCGTTTGACAGATAATAAACAGTGGATCAAGCGTTTGACAGATTTAAGTTTTCCCGGGAAAAGTTTGAGTCTAGAGTTATACATCAGAACTACTTTACCTTCCTCGAATTCCCGTGGCAGAATATGCTTGTCGTGCCACTTTTTAGTCTGTTCCTTGTACAGTTTCGCATTCTCATATGCCTCATGTCTCCATTCCTCGAGCTCATTCAGTTGAAGTAGCCTCTTATTACCTACAGCACTTGTATCAAAATTTAGGAATTTGATAGGCCAATAGGCACGATGTTCACGTTCGACAGGTAAATGACAAGCCTTTCATAACACAAGACGATATGGGGACATGCCAATAGGGGTTTTAAAAGCAGTACGGTAGGCCCACAATGCATCATCTAATTTCAGAGACCAATCAGTTCGATGGCTATTTACCGTTTTTTCTAAAATCCTTTTTATTTCCCTATTAGACACTTCGACTTGCCCACTAGTTTGAGGGTGATAAGGGGTTGAGATTTTATGTTTAATACCATATTTGTTCAACAAGTTTTCAAATTGCTTGTTACAAAAATTTGTGCCTCCATCACTTATAATTGCTCTAGGTATTCCAAATCATGTAAAAATCCATTTTTTAAAGAAATCTAAGAACAACCATAGCATCATTAGTTTGCAAAGCCTCGGCTTCGACCCACTTGGACACATAATCAACAGCGACTACAATATATTTATTGGAACAGGAACTAGGAAAGGGTCCCATAAAATCTATACCCCATGTTAGGAATTTCATATTAGATGTTTTGATGATGACAAATAGGACTTTCTGTTAGACTCCGAAAAGTGTAAAAGCTTTCATAGAATGTTATGTATAAGTACCTGAAAGCTTATTTATCTTAGGCTTATAGTATTTATCTTTGTAGAATTCCTTAGACTAAGTATGTAACACTAAAACACTTAGAAAAATTCTGGGTGAGTCTACCAAGTGATGAAGGTGAAGATCAAGCGTCTAAAGCTACAATGGATAAAGATATCTTGAAGCGTCCGTCAAACGCTTTAGGGATTATCCCAGTGCTCAAACTACGAATGGATAACTCAGGCCGAATACTCAACATCAAGTGAAATGACGGAATTCTCAGTGAGACCATCAAGACAAGACTGAAGAGTAAGCGTCCGAAATAAAGAAAAGAAAGTCAGGATCAGTCCAAGCGTCTGTCCAATACACGAGAATAACTATTCTCTTCAGCAAGCGTCCAAAAAGGTTAAACCAACACAACCTACGTAACCTGAAAAAATTCAAACCCAAAACAATCCAAAGACTTAAAAAATGCATGAATCAAACGGACGAATTATTTCCAACGGAAATAAGACAAGATGCATTAAAAGTCGGACAAGTGCTATTAAAATATAAGCACTATAACTTATGGGCAAGCCATATCTTTGACCTAGACTGTCAGATTTATGAAACCAAGACCATGCCTAACCAATTAAATATACCCAAAGTTAGAAATGTCTGAACTCAAGGAATGTTTGGGGAAACGAGACTCCAACCGAGTCAAACGGACAAAAACCACCAATACCTTATAAATAGCTCTTTCAACAAACAAGTAAATAGATGCACACAAAAAAAAATTACCTACTTTGTTGAAAGAAAAGCTTACTAAAAATCATAGCCAAATACCCATATAAGCTTTTCACAAATATTCTAGAGACAGTCACCCATATCTCAAATCCTTTTTAAGAAGAACCTATACTACCATTGAGATATCCCCAAGTTGTTTGAACTTTCCAAAAACAAACAAACCCGTGACCAAAACCATCAACACCTTTCATCTGAGTGAGAAAGCTGGTTGACTTGCAAGCAATATTTTTGTGTAAAAGAAGCTTGTTGAAGTTGATCTCTATTGGAGCTGAAATCTGTGTGACCAAGGAGTTCCGAGATCAAGAGTAACTTGCACCATTTCTGAGTGAAAGAAGCAAGGGGATAGAAGATCTTTAGTGGAGCTGAAATCTGTGTGACCAAGGAGTTCCAAGATCATATCCAATCTCCCTCTATCTTGTAGAAGTCTCTGTGTGACTCTTCGATAATCATCATAGTGGAAAAACCTCCCTGATAAAAGGAGAAGAAGGACGTAGCTGGGATTACATCACCCAGTGAACCTTACAAATATCTTGTGTCATTTACCTCTTTAAGCATTCATTGTTTTACTGCTTTACTATTCATACTGCATACATTCTGATAAAGTCTTAAAACAACTAAGCGACTACTTTCGATTAATTAACTGAACGCTAAACTATAAAATACTTCCGCTGTGCTAACTCTGATTTAGTGACTAAACTCTGCCCTACTTTGGTAAGCGTTGAAATCACCGAGTCTAAGTTAACGTTTCTCAAGCGTCACATCCAGCGCTTAAACTTGTCAAGCGTTCAAATACTTCAAAGTGATACGAATTTTTAAGAAGTCGAAAAAGACTTCAGGGTCTATTCAACCCCCCCCCCCTTCTAGACCCTTTCGTATACCACTTGGGACCAACAAGTGGTATCAGAGCGGTTGAAGTTGAAACCTAAGCGTTTCCAAGCGTAACTGCTTGTTCAGATCCATTTTTTTTTTAGTCGCTTTAAAATTACTTTAAATTCTTCATGGCATTCTCTAAAGTTCCCAAGTTGACCGAGTCAAATTATGACTCTTGGAAGGTCAAAGCGTTTACTTATTTATGTTCATGTGATGATGAAATGTGTGATATCATTTCAGATGGGTCAATCAAAATATACAAAGTTATCACCAGAGCGCCCGAAGCCACAGGAGAAACACCTGACGGTTATGTGGAGAAGCCCAAACTAGAATGGTCCACCGATGAGCGTCGACGAGCCAATCTAGACAATGTCGGTCGGAATGCATTATACACAGCCATTGGTGACAATGACAACTTATTCAACAAAGTCAAATCATGCAATACAACTAAAGAAATTTGGGATAAGTTGGCTACTATTTGTGGTGGCTCAGCACAAATAAAGGAACACAAATTATCAATTGCCAAAGAAAAATTCAACGCCTTCAAGATGTTACCTAATGAGACGCTAGAGCAATTAGACATGAGGTTTACAGCCCTTGTCACTGAACTAACATCTCTGGGTATGGAGCTACAAAATCGAGAAACAGTGGTCAAAATCTTTAGAAGTCTTCCAAGGAGATTCCTGATGAAAACAACTGCAATGAGAGAATCAAACAATCTGGACAGCCTAACTCCAGAAGATGCTTTTTCAGAACTCAAAGCATTTGAGTTTGAGCTGAATTCGGCCAGTGATGCAGTAAGTAATCCAGTGATCGAATCTGGAGCGCTAATAACATCAATCAAAGGAAAACCTATCAAAGAAAAAGGTTCGGATATAAGTGAGGAAGAAGAACTGGCGTTTCTAAATAGATTCAGGAAATTCCTGAAATATGAAAAGAAGGGAAACAGTCCTAAGCACCAAGGACAAAGTTCATATCAAGCGCTTCCTCAAATACAACCACAATATCAAGCGCCTCACTATCCTGCGCCCTCCTCCCTAGCGCCAATTCAATATCAAACTCCTTCTCAGCAAGATCTCTCAGCGCCTGCAGCGTTAAACCAACGATCCACAAGATTAACAAACGAACAAAAGATGAAGACCAATCTTTGTTACAACTGCAGGAGACCAGGGCATTTCCAAGTTAATTGCCCATATCCAAATGTGTCTAAACCTACAAAGCAAGATCACACGGATAGAAACCAATTCAGGAGCAACCTGAGACAACAAGGCTTGCTAGCAGAATCAGAACCTCTCTATACGCCTGAAGAGGACTTGGAATCATCAGATGAAAGCAGCGATGATGAACCATCAAAGGACTCAGCATTCATTTGTCTCATGGCAAGAGAAAATGAAGCATCTAACGACGTACCATCTGAGGTAACCACTGATCTGTATCATCCTCTCTCTTATGATGAATTACTTGACAAAGTAAAGGAATATTATACAGATTGTCAAGATGCCACCCAATTATTTCAAAATCACCATCGTATTATTTTAGCACTCAGAAGTGATAACTTAACGCTCAAAGCAGAGTTGCAAATTCAGCAACAGTGCATTGAGAAAAACCAATCACTCGAGAGTGAAATTACTCAGCTAAAAGGTGATCTTGATATAATAGTCAAAAGAGAAGCTGAAATGGTCGCTAAACTTGCCAAATCAGAGCAGCTTATCTCTTCATTATCAAAAGCGTCTAGAACGCTAGATAATGTGACTAAAGTAACCAGGGCATTTGGTGAAAAGACCGGTCTAGGTTTTGATGAATTTAGTTATAAAGCCAAAGCGTCCAATGTTACAACAATCAACAAAGGAAAAGGTGTAATCTTTGTTGAAGAAAGTTCGATCAGACAAACGCTGAATGAATCAACAAATACTGGAACAAAAGCTAATGATAAAGTCAACACTGACTCAGGCAAAGGAAAGACCAAAGCGAATGTCTCACAAAAGAAAATATATCCAAACGCTCAAAAAGCTAAGGAGATATTTTCTGCCAGTGAATCAAACGTTAAGCGTCCCGCACCAAAAGTGCATCCTAAGCCAGTACCAAACAAAATCAAACGTCTATATCCAAAACAATCCAGTTCATATTATCAACACTATGATAATTGTGAATACGATTATGATTATCACTATAATCAAGGATATTTCTATACATCTAGAAAAGTATGCAACTCAAAACGAAACCCAAGAAGGCCAATCTTTCTCCCATAGTGAAGACAAGGCAAATATGGGTTCCGAAAAATCTAATTCACGTCACTAACAAAGAAGGACCCAAAACAAAATGGGTAGCTAAAGGAAATTAGATCTGCCCTTTTGAATGCAGGTACCTAGAGCCAACACCGACGCTTCAGTATGGTACATAGATAGTGGATCATCGAGACACATGACTGGATCAAAGGATCTCTTGATCAACTATCGTGCAACCAATGGTCCTCAAGTTATATTCGGTGATAATTCTAAAGGTAAAACTAAAGGTATAGGTATCATGCATAGGGGGAACATCATGATCAATGATGTATACTATGTCGAGGGTCTTAAACATAATCTCCTAAGCATAAGTCAATTCTGTGATAAAGGCTTTGAAATTAAATTTTCTAGTGACTTGTGCGAGATAATCGATGTTAAGACAGGATCTACTAAATTAAAAGGAAGAAGAACAAACAATGTATACTTAGTAGATTGGGATTCAACATTAGATAACAACCCTACATGTTTCGTAGCTAAGAATCAAAACGAATTAGGTTGGTTATGGCACAGAAAAATGAATCACCTCAATTTCAAAACAATCTCTCAATTAATATCTCTAAATCTCGTAGAGGGATTACCTAAAGGTTCCTTTAATAAAGATCGCTTATGTGATGCCTGTCAAATGGGTAAACAAGTTAAATCATCCTTTAAGAAGAAGCTTCATCTATCGACCTCTCGAATACTTGAATTACTACATTTAGATTTGTTTGGTCCTATTCAAATCATGAGCGTTAGTGGTAAAAAGTATTCACTAGTAATAGTTGATGATTTTTCACGCTATACATGGGTAGAATTTCTAGCATCTAAAGATGAAACTAGTGCCAAGCTCACCTCTCTAATTCGTCAACTACAAAACTCAAAAGATCTAAAAGTAACAAGAATTAGAAGTGATAGAGGAACTGAATTTACTAACCATATTGTTGAGAAATTTTGTAAAGACTTTGGAATACTTCATGAGTATTCAGCACCTAGAACACCTCAACAAAATGGAGTTGCTGAACGACGGAACAGAACGCTTAAAGAAGCCGCTAGGACTATGTTAGCCGAGTCTAAGCTGCCTCAAAGGTTGTGGGCCGAAGCTATTAACACTGCTTGCTACACTCAGAACCGGTGTATGATCAACAAGCAACATGAAAAGACTCCATATGAGTTATGGAAGGGACGTAAGCCGAATGTTTCATACTTTCATGTATTTGGTTCAAAATGTTTCATTCATAACAATGGTTCCCAAAGCCTAAAGACATTTGATCCTAAGCAGATGAAGGAATCTTTCTAGGTTACGCCAAAAATGGAAAGAGCTTTCGCATCTTAAATAAGGTCAAATCGAAGGTTGAAGAATCCATTCATGTTGTGTTTGATGATGCTAACCAAGAACCGAGTAAGGTTAATATTAATGATGCAGGAATTGAAGATTTATCTCAACAAGCGTCACAAATCAATCTATGTGATGATAGTGATATTGATGAAGATAATGAAATCATTGTACCTAATCCTAAGACTACTCGTAAAGACATCAACGATGACATTGCAAGAAACGCTGATGATCATGAAGGGAATGTTCATCAAGAGCAAACTCAAACTATAAACACTGAAGCGCCTACGCAAGGAATTGGTCAAGCGCCTGCACAGTTTAATCAAACGTTAGATCAATCTCTTAACTCGTTCCAACCAGACAAAAAATGGCTCAGAGACCATCCACCAGAACTAATTATTGGAGATATTGGAGCACCCGTTAGAACAAGAGCCGCTACAATAAATGAGGCCATGTTTGCAAGCTTCCTATCTCAAATGGAACCAAAGAAAGTGGATGAAGCGCTTAACGATCCAAGTTGGATAGAAGCCATGCAAGAAGAGCTAAACCAATTTGAAAGAAATGAGGTATGGACGCTAGTACCAAGACCAACCCACCAAGGGGTCATTGGAACTAGATGGGTCTATAGAAACAAAATGGATGAGAATGGGATTGTGATTAGAAACAAAGCCAGACTCGTAGCTCAGGGATACTGTCAAGAAGAGGGCATCGACTTTGATGAAACATACGCTCCAGTTGCCCGACTTGAAGCAATCCGCATGTTTCTAGCGTTTGCAGCATTTAACAAATTTACAGTGTATCAAATGGACGTAAAGAGTGCATTTCTGAATGGTAAACTCCAAGAAGAAGTATATGTGGAGCAACCACCAGGATTCATCAACAACCATGGGAAAAGCATGGTTTACAAATTGGACAAGGCACTCTATGGTCTTAAACAAGCACCACGAGCATGGTATGACACTCTTTCTATCTTCCTTATAGGTAAAGGCTTTTCAAAAGGCAGCGTTGACACAACGTTATTCAAAATTACCCATAATGAAGATATTCTCCTAGTTCAAATTTATGTTGATGATATTATATTTGGATCTACCAATAAGCGTCTATGTGAGAAATTTTCGAAAATGATGCAAGATCAATTTGAAATGAGCATGATGGGTGAATTAACTTTCTTCCTAGGATTACAAGTTAAACAACTCCCTAATGGCATATTCATAAACCAAACTAAATATACTAGAGATATGATCAAGAAATTTGGTATGGAAAATGCATCACCTTCAAAAATTCCAATGAGCCAAACGCTTAAGCTAGATAGAGACGATAATGGAAAGAAAATTGATATCACTAACTATAGAGGTATTATTGGATCACTTCTTTATCTTACAGCTAGTAGACCTGATATTATGTTCTCAGTATGCATGTGTGCACGATTTCAAGCTGATCCTAGAGAATCACACTTAATTGCTGCTAAAAGAATCCTTAAGTACCTAAAAGGCACACAAAATGTGGGCTTATGGTATCCTAGGGATTCTCCTTTTGAACTAATTGGTTATTCAGATGCAGATTTTGCAGGATGCAAAATAGATAGAAAAAGTACTAGTGGAACATGTCAATTTCTAGGTGATAGACTAATTTCATGGCATAGTAAGAAGCAACAGTCCATCGCTACTTCCACCGCTGAGGCTGAGTATGTAGCCGCTGGAAGCTGTTGTGCACAGATCCTTTGGATGAGGCAACAACTTAGAGATTATGGAATAATCCTAGATCCAACTCCTATCCATTGTGACAATCAAAGCGCCTTAGCAATGACTCAAAATCCAGTTCTTCACTCTAGAACCAAACACATTGACATTCGCTATCACTTTCTACGTGACCACGTTCAAAAGAAAGATATCTCCATGCACTTCATTGGTACAGAAAAGCAACTGGCAGATATCTTCACCAAAGCGCTTAACGAACAACGTTTTCTCACTTTAAGAAGTGAACTAGGTATGATTGATCTAAATGCTTAATCATTCGAAACATCATACTTTTGTTAGGCATGAAATTTAGGGGGAATTCACTGTATGTTATGAAATTTATGGGGAACCTACATAGGGGGAACCTTAAAAGAGCTAACTATACCTAAGTGAATATGACCAAAAATGTTTTCCCTTGCATCGGTCATACGCACTTAGCACCATACACTTAAAACCTTTTTGACGCTTATTACACAAATCTGTCTTAGCGTCTGCACTTCTTTCAAAATAAACTAAACGCTTAGCTTTATTCCAGGCTAAAGCAGTTAGTAAAAAGACCCTTTTTAAAGCAAGCGTACATTACCCTACGCTAAAACGAGAAAGTGGATTAGTCAATCAATGCAATTAATGCTGACTTGACATTCCTCACCCTTCGCTCAAGAAAACCCATGGGTACTCATCACGTTTTTCAAAGATGGTTCAGCACATGTACACGCGTCAGTACAATTACCATGTATCTTAGACGAATACAACCAGCGCTGAATATTTTAAACCAAAAGTAAAACACTACTACCAAGACATAATGATAAGTACTGGGAAACTGTGTCCTCATATATACCCTGAAAGGAATAATTCTATATGTTACAATGACCGCTAAAGCACAAAATGTTACTTGAAAGAGACCCTCAAGATTCTCAAGCGTCCACATAACACTAAATTGTTTCAAGCGTCATTCTGAATAGGTCCGGACGCTTTAACAAATTTTTGGCGGGCATTTGAATAGTGTTCAAAATTATGGTTCCCGAACAGTTTTCATAAAGAACGTATCCGCTTTTCATGGGCACACGTATCACTCTCAGTCTCTGTTTCAAACTTTTAATCGGACTTCAAAATAGTATATGTGGCAGTTACTAAAAGAAACCGTGCCTATTTAATCTAAATTCACGTCCACAGTTATATTTTAATGGCTGAGATTTATATTCCTCCACGTGTCAACATCTCAAACTTCAAACACACCGAACATTCAAATTGAAGTTTCTGCAGAACACAAACACTCTTATACTCTATTACATTCGTGCAAGAACAAGTCTCTCTCTTTTTCAAAAACAAAAAATTTTCATTCGTAATCTCTGTCTACTGCTCACTAATGGCACCCAAGAAAGCTACTGCTGGAACCGCTGAAGTTGTTGTCAAGATCACTGAAGGCCTTATAGTTGATTGGAAGTTTCTCTATGAAAACCCCCAAATTGATTTAACGGAAATAATGGATTCTGTAGCAGAGGCTGGGCTTCAGAAATTTCTCACGAAATACTCGTATATGTTTCCTGAAGAACTAGAATTTTTCTGGAGAAATGCTCGACTGTCTGACGATGAGACTTCCATCACCTGTTTGTTTCCTGTCTCCAAGAAGGAATCAAAGACGTTCACTCTCTCTGCGGCCTCTATTGCCCATAATTTCTCTCTACCTAATGCTGGAGCCACTTTAGACACTATCACTGAAGAACAAATTCAAGAAGTCTGGACTCAGATTAGCGCTTACGATGATGTTCCATACAAACCGTACTTTGAGAAGAAAGATATAGTGAACAGGTATCGAGTCTTGGCTGATTTCTGCAGTAAAAACATAGAATGCAGAGTGGGAACCTTCGACAAAATCAACCCAACCCAGTTCCAGATGATGACTGCCATCCTACTCAAGATAAAAATCAACTGGAGCGCCTATATATTCAGCAGGTTCAGAGACAGTCTACGCACTTCAAACAGGCCTTATGGTCTAGTTTTAAGTGATCTAATTTTTCGAGCAGAGTGCACCTCTTCAGCAGGAGTCACCGTGGCCAAGCATAAATTCTATGGGCCAAGAATCATCAATAATCTTTTCAATCCACCCAAAGTTGGAGGTGCTGCTAAGCCTCTCTCTGAGCGCCAAGTTGTCCGAGCAGCGTCAGATGAGGAGGCTGAGCGTCCAGATCAGGAGAAAGCCAAACGTAATGTGAAGCGTCCCACTGTCACAAAGAAACGGGCTCCTCGAAAGCCCAAGGCTCAACCTATCAAAAGCGATGAAGATGACGAGGATTCTATACCCCTCATTAGTCGGAAAGATCTGGAAAAGGTTCTCAAAAATATTGACTTTGAAGAACCTGCAGTTCCACAGACTCAAGCGTTCCCCGCCGAAGGTATAAATGTGAAGCGTATCTTCAAGAGACGTAAGCGTCCAACTGCTGCCATTTCTTCTGAGGCTACACAAAGTGATCAAGCCATAGCTGCTGTCCCGATATCATCCTTTGAAACACCAGTTGATGTCCATCTGGATGTTGATATGGCCCAAATTGTGGCCATCGCACATGAAGCTGCCATCGAATCTACAAATCTCGAGCCTGATGAACCTGAAATCCCAAGGGCTCAACCATTGCTTGCATTACATAGTACAACAGAGGCACGCTCAGAAGGTCAGAGCGATGCTAACGACGTTGTGATTCATCGACATTTCTTCAAGCTGGATCCCTCAAAGACTATCGATCACTCAGTCGATTATTTGCCTCCAGCGCCCGCAGAGACCTTCATACCTGCAGGATACAATGAAGAAAGTCTTATCAATGCCGAAAATGATATCGCCAAGCTTATAAAGTTTGATCTGGCTGTACGCAACACTCTCTTTAATACAGCCTCAACCCCAGCTGATGAAGCTTACTACACAGCTCTTGAACTCGGGAAGACTCCCAAACACATCCTGGCTTCCGTAACTCTCCAAGCACAGCGGCAAGGAGGGAAGACTCCTAGAGCTGATGTTGATTTAGCTTATTATCTGGACTGTGGGACAAGCAAACCCACTGGTTTCGCTCTCAGAGACTACAACATCAGAGTCTATGAGCGTCAAGATAAGCTTCTGAACCCAACGGAAGAGCTACTAAACAGAGAAGGCTATTCTCACTCTCTAACACTGGTCAAAAGCAAGGAAAACAAGCGCTCAGCTAATCCTCTCCTCCTGTGGAAGAATAAAGGAATACATGCCGGTGAGCGTCCAGCTTCCCTGACCGAGATGATTCAACTTGAAACCGATGCATATTTTGACTGCGTCTGGAACGCTAACTACCAACCCGACAGGTATCGTTTTGAATCCATCTGTGATATTCATCACCAAGGGTTTCGTGCTATACTTAATGCAGGAACTGAGTATTGTATGACTGAGATAAGATGGGCTGAAGCTTACATAGGTGACACGTATAAATTTGAAGACTTGGTTAGTGCTCCCCATCTGTTCAGAATAGGGATTCATGATAAAAAGACCAAATTTGCACGCTACATGCTGACGCAGCGCCAGCATAGACTTGGACCCGTTCTGAAGCTGCCTCTGATCCGCCATCAACCTGAACACCGCTTAAGACAAGCGTTGCACAAACTGGCCAACTCTTCTCTACGCTTTGATGATCAAGCGTCCACCAGCGGTTCTTCTCCCCTGTCCTGTCTGAACTGCACCCCTAGCCACTGTGAAGACAACTTTTCTCTCATGATGGCAATTATGTCTCCAGTCTCTCTATTCGACAAAATCTTCACAGACAATCTGCGACAATGGGATGGCTCTCGGATCAATCCTTTCAGAGGATATCCACTTCTTCCGTCTATTCGACAAGAAGTCTTCAGTCACTATGATTTTGTTTTATCGCTGCTAGAAAGATCTCAAGCGCTTGCTTCAGCCATCTACCCATACTTGGAAGAGTATTACCGGCTCCGCGTTCCCGACTCTCGGAAACCGAAGACTCTCCCAACAGATCGGCTAATTGGCTTCTCACAACACTATTGCCCAGATGCCTTATTCTCCATCTGCAAAGCGCCCTCCAAAATCTTTCCCACTCATGTGCTGGATATCCTCGGGCCACTGTATATCAGGGCACTGGATAGTCCTATCAGAACGTTCATTCAAGGTACTTATCTCCCCACTCTACATTTGAATGAACTTCTGCAGACTGCTACGTATCCATATACAGATGAACCGTTTGCCAGCTTGGACTTTCGGTTTACGGACTTTAGCCGTATAGAATCAGAATTTACTGCAGCACCAGCTGACATGTTACCTGCTCCTGAGCGCTTATTAGAATTACCTCAAGCGCCTCATTTCCCCAGTCCAACTGAATCCGACTCTACTGCATCCACCGAGTCCAACACTGCTCCAGAGCTTCGAGGAACAGTATTTGATCCTACTAATCAAGCACCTATTGAATCTCTCAAACACACATCTCGTTTTAAGCCTCAAGTCTGCACTGCACTTCCCAACACTCAACCGTCCATGACTGAATGCCTCACTCAAATACAGCAACTATCTACAGCTACTCAGGCAAGTCATGTGGCTTTAACCAATGATCTACAAGACCGGTTCACGGCTCTCGAGACCTCTCTCACAGACGCTAATCAAGCTCAACTCCTGGTCATGAAAGAACATTTCTACCAGCGTCTAACCACTCTTGAGGCCTCTGTCGCTCAGATTGCTGCTCAAGTCAGTCTTCTTACTCAGCATTTCATACAGACTGATGATGGCAATAAGGGGGAAAAGAAGGGAGAAAAGAGGAAATCGTCAACATCTAAAGATCAAGTTCCTCCTCCACCATCCAAGCGTCAACACATTGATACTTCTCTCACACTGAGTGCAGAACCAAGGTATCCCTATCCCTCTTGGGTAACCACATCGGTTGAAGCGTCCAATAAGAAAGAAACTCCCAGAGTGCTCTATCCAACTCTTCCATTGCCTTCAAGAGCACTGCTTGAACAGTTTGACATTCCTCTTCTCAGAGCATCAATTCCAGAACCATCTGATCCAGCAGTATTAGCCTTAGAAAGAAAAATGTCTGACTTCGACCAAACCTTCAGAATTTGCCTACGATACATAGGCATCAGTCCAGAGGAATGGGATAAACACTTCATTGCCTTTAAGGCACGACAAGTTCAAGAAAACAAGCACATAATCAGTAAAGATCATGCTGCAATGATGACGTTAGAAGATCAGATAACTGAAGCAATCCGTGCTGAAATGACTAAGAGATACAAGATCAAGCCACGATCTTGATTTTTACTTGTGCCTCTCTCTCTTTTTAGTTGTAAAATGCCTGTACTGTGAAATATATATATAAAATGCATTTTACAGCTGAAACATCTCGTTAAAGCTCAAACTAACTTACTAACTTACGCTAACCTTCAGATATCTAACGCTTGAACTAAATAAGTATTGCCATCATCAAAAAGGGGGAAATTGTTAGGAATTTCATATTAGATGTTTTGATGATGACAAATAGGACTTTCTGTTAGACTCCGAAAAGTGTAAAAGCTTTCATAGAATGTTATGTATAAGTACCTGAAAGCTTATTTATCTTAGGCTTATAGTATTTATCTTTGTAGAATTCCTTAGACTAAATATGTAACACTAAAACACTTAGGAAAATTCTGGGTGAGTCTACCAAGTGATGAAGGTGAAGATCAAGCGTCTAAAGCTACAATGGATAAAGATATCTTGAAGCGTCCGTCAAACGCTTTAGGGATTATCCCAGTGCTCAAACTACGAATGGATAACTCAGGCCGAATACTCAACATCAAGTGAAATGACGGAATTCTCAGTGAGACCATCAAGACAAGACTGAAGAGTAAGCGTCCGAAATAAAGAAAAGAAAGTCAGGATCAGTCCAAGCGTCTGTCCAATACACGAGAATAACTATTCTCTTCAGCAAGCGTCCAAAAAGGTTAAACCAACACAACCTACGTAACCTGAAAAAATTCAAACCCAAAACAATCCAAAGACTTAAAAAATGCATGAATCAAACGGACGAATTATTTCCAACGGAAATAAGACAAGATGCATTAAAAGTCGGATAAGTGCTATTAAAATATAAGCACTATAACTTATGGGCAAGCCATATCTTTGACCTAGACTGTCAGATTTATGAAACCAAGACCATGCCTAACCAATTAAATATACCCAAAGTTAGAAATGTCTGAACTCAAGGAATGTTTGGGGAAACGAGACTCCAACCGAGTCAAACGGACAAAAACCACCAATACCTTATAAATAGCTCTTTCAACAAACAAGTAAATAGATGCACACAAAAAAAAATTACCTACTTTGTTGAAAGAAAAGCTTACTAAAAATCATAGCCAAATACCCATATAAGCTTTTCACAAATATTCTAGAGACAGTCACCCATATCTCAAATCCTTTTTAAGAAGAACCTATACTACCATTGAGATATCCCCAAGTTGTTTGAACTTTCCAAAAACAAACAAACCCGTGACCAAAACCATCAACACCTTTCATCTGAGTGAGAAAGCTGGTTGACTTGCAAGCAATATTTTTGTGTAAAAGAAGCTTGTTGAAGTTGATCTCTATTGGAGCTGAAATCTGTGTGACCAAGGAGTTCCGAGATCAAGAGTAACTTGCACCATTTCTGAGTGAAAGAAGCAAGGGGATAGAAGATCTTTAGTGGAGCTGAAATCTGTGTGACCAAGGAGTTCCAAGATCATATCCAATCTCCCTCTATCTTGTAGAAGTCTCTGTGTGACTCTTCGATAATCATCATAGTGGAAAAACCTCCCTGATAAAAGGAGAAGAAGGACGTAGCTGGGATTACATCACCCAGTGAACCTTACAAATATCTTGTGTCATTTACCTCTTTAAGCATTCATTGTTTTACTGCTTTACTATTCATACTGCATACATTCTGATAAAGTCTTAAAACAACTAAGCGACTACTTTCGATTAATTAACGGAACGCTAAACTATAAAATACTTCCGCTGTGCTAACTCTGATTTAGTGACTAAACTCTGCCCTACTTTGGTAAGCGTTGAAATCACCGAGTCTAAGTTAACGTTTCTCAAGCGTCACATCCAGCGCTTAAACTTGTCAAGCGTTCAAATACTTCAAAGTGATACGAATTTTTAAGAAGTCGAAAAAGACTTCAGGATCTATTCAACCCCCCCCCCCCCTTCTAGACCCTTTCGTATACCACTTGGGACCAACACCTCACACATCAAACAGTTCACATTCAAGCACAGTATTCATAGGCATTTCATGTCGTCTAGAAATATTACCTACCCTTTGACATCGATCACAGGATTTAACATAAGCATGTGCATCTCTAAATAAAGTAGGCCAGAAAAAACCTGATTGCTGAACCTTGGCAGCAGTCTTGGTTGGGCCATAGTGGCCACCGATCAACATGTCATGGCAATGAGCCAAGACGGAATCCATTTCCTCCTCAGGTACACAACGCCTGATAATTCCTTCTACACCAATTTTAAACAAATAGGGCTCTTCCCACTGATACTGCCTAACATCGTTTAAAAAATTCTTTCTTTGGTGAAAAGTTAAATCAGGGGGTAAAATTCCAGCAACTATATAATTAGCAAAATCGGCACACCAAGGGATTGAAATAGAAGAAAGAGCAAAAAATTGCTCATCAGAAAATTCATCTCTTATTGGGATTTCATCCGCTTTGTTATCCACTAACTCTAGCCTAGAGAGATGATCAGCTACTACATTTTTAGATCCTTTTTTATCTTTGATTTCTAAGTCAAACTCTTGTAGTAATAAGATCCACCTAAGTAGCCTAGGTTTTGCATCTTTTTTAGCAAGCAAGTATTTCAAAGCTGAGTGATCAGTGTATACTATTACTTTGTTAAGCACAAGATAAGAATGAAATTTGTCAAAGGCAAAGACAACAGCTAAGAGTTCTTTCTCAGTGGTAGCATAATTGAGTTGGGCTTCATTTAAGGTACGACTACCATAGTAAATAGTATGAAAATTTTTACCCTTTTTTTTTTACCAAGTACAGCTCCTACGGCAGCGTCGCTCGCATCGCACATCAACTCAAATGGCAAACTCCAATCGGGAGCGGCCATCACAGGTGCTGAGATCAACTTTTCCTTTAGAGTGAGGAAGGCCTGGATGCATGCATCATTAAAGTCAAATAGTGCATCTTTCATGGTCAAGTTAGACAGAGGTTTAGCAATTTTGGAAAAGTTAGAAATAAAACGCCTGTAAAACCTGGCATGTCCCAGAAAACTTCGCATGGCTTTGACCGTGGTGGGTGGTGGAAGATTGGCTATTACTTCAATTTTCGCTCTATCCACCTCAATCCCTTTTTGGATATCTTATGACCCAGAACGATTCCTTCTTGTACCATAAAATGGCACTTCTCCCAATTAAGATCAGATCAGTCTCCTCACACCTCTGCAAAACGAGGGTCAGATTGTGCAAACATCTGTCATAGCTAGAGCCAAAAATAGAAAAGTCATCCATGAAGATTTCAATAAATTGTTCGATCATGTCATGAAGGTGCATTACATAAACCAAAGGGCATCCGCCTATAAGCAAAAGTGCCATAAGGACAAGTGAAAGTAATTTTTCTTGATCCTCAGGTGCGATGCCAATTTGGTTATAGCCGGAGTGTTAGATTAGAGAAAACCGCGTAGGGAACTTGTATTATTGAGTAACATATTTATAGAGTTACAAGAGAGAGAATACAAGAAAACCCTAAACTATAAAGAAGGTAAAAGATAAATAAGGTAATAAGAATACTAGTTTAACTAGGAAAACAATAATAATACTAATCTAATTAGGAGAGCAATAATAATATCTAACACTCCCCCGCAGTCGTAACATGAGAGTCTTGAACGTTGAGACTGGATCATAGAAATCCGATCATAGAGAATTTGAAAAGAAGACAACGACAAAAATAAAAGGTTGTGATTGGCCTTAAGAGGCGGCGGTGGCTGCTGCTCCAAGTCCTCATTTTTTAAGGGTGAGCAGCGACAACTAACAAAACTAAAGGCGGCGGCTAAGCGCGTCGGCCCGCGGCCAAAGAGAGAAGACGGCAGCATAAAATAAAAGGGCGGCGGCTCCAAGTCCTCATTTTTCAAGGGTGAGCGGTGACAACTAACAAAATAAAGGCGGCATAAAATAAAAAGGTGGCAGCTCCAAGTCCTCGTTTTCCAAGGGTGAGTGGCGGAGACTAACAAAACTAAAGTTGGCGGCGAAAACGGCCAAAAGAGATGGCGGCGACGGCTAAAACACGAAAAAGATAAAGATAGGTTGCTGAACCCAAACTAAATTACAAAAGATTCACCATAGTGAAAGAAGAACAAAAAGAGAAAAAATATATATTATAGGGAGCCAGACGGGGACGGCGATGGTAGAGGCTAGCGGAAGTGAAAGATCATGAGGGTTGAAAGAAAAACCCTTTAGCTCTGATACCATGTTAGATTAGAGAAAACCCCGTAGGGAACTTGTATTATTGAGTAACATATTTATAGAGTTACAAGAGAGAGAATACAAGAAAACCCTAAACTATAAAGAAGGTAAAAGATAAATAAGGTAATAAGAATACTAGTCTAACTAGGAAAGCAATAATAATACTAATCTAATTAGGAGAGCAATAATAATATCTAACACGGAGTACCCATCCAAAAAACAGTAATACTTATGCTCGGCTAATCTCTCTAGCATTTGATCGATAAAGGAAAGAGGGAAATGGTCTTTACGGGTATATTCATTCAATTTTCGATAATCGATGCAAGCCCTAAAAGCAGTGACAATTCTAGATGGAATTAACTCATTATTATTGTTAAGAACAACTGTCGTACCTCCCTTCTTGGGCACTACCTGAGTTGGACTACCCACGGGCTATCGAAGATAGGAAAGATGATGCCAGCATCGAGCAATTTGATTACCTCTTTTTTCACCACTTCTTGAATTTGAGATTATACCTCCTTTGTGGTTGTATGGTGGGCTTGGAGCTCTCCTCCATCAGAATCTTGTGCATGCAAATGGCTGGGCTAATCCCCTTGATGTCAGCAATCTTCCATCCAAAACCTTTTTGTGATCCTTCAATACCGTCAGTAACCTTGCTTCTTGTTGCTCTGTAAGAGAGGAAGAGATGATAAGTGCCAAGGTTTCATTATCATTTAAATAGACATATTTAAGATGCGAAGGTAAGGCTTTCAGATCAAGGGTTGGTGTCTCCTCGATGGATGGTACGGATATGCATTGTGTACGCCTCTCCAGACTGTGAATAGCTTCTAGTTGTCCATCATTGGCTGACTCAGCATCCTTGGAGTTCATTATGCATATCTGAAGTGGATCGTCAGAGATAGTTTCCTGAAAATGCTCAACAATCAAAGGATCACAAGCATCTATTCGTAAACATGACCCATCATCACCAACATGCTTTAAAACCTTGTATACGTCAAAAGTAACTCTCTCCTCTCCCACATTCAAAGTTAACTTACCATTTGCCACATCGATCATAGCTTTACCTGTGGCTAGGAAAGGTCTTCCTAGGATGAGAGGAACTTCGACATCTTCGTCCATCTCTAGAACCTCGAAGTCCACCGAAAAATAAAATCTGTTGACTTGCACGATCACATCCTCTATGATTCCTTTCGAGTGTTTGATTGATCGATAGGCAAGTTGAAGACTCATCGAGGTTGGCTTTGGATTACCCAAACCTAATTTCCGGAACAACGAGTACGGGAAAAGATTTATGCTAGCCCCTGAATCACATAACACTCGGTCGAATTTGAGTTGCCCAATGGTGCACGGGATTGTGAGGCTCCCCAGATCCTTGAGTTTCTGTGGCAAGCACACTGTTCCATTCCTTTCCCACTTCTGCTTATTTGAGAGAATATCCTTGAAGAACTTGATGTAATTGGGCATCTGCAAAATCGCATCAATAAAAGGAATGTAAATGCAAACTTCTCGAAGAATTTCTAAAATCCTAAGAAAACTCTTATCCATTTCTCTTTTATTCTTTTTATGTGCTAGGGGAAAGGGGAGACGCATTTCAACAGGTTTAGACGAAGAGGGAGATAAGGTTTTAGAAGGTGCCCTTTCTGCCTCTGATGTTCGAACGTTGTCTCTCTTGACATTTGAACGTTGACCGGTCAACGCTCGAACGTCAGGATGGTTACGTTCGAATGTTGGATGCAGTGTGTCCGATTTTTCAAAATTTTCCAACGTTCGAACGTTGTCTTCTTCACGTTCGGGCGTTGGATGATGGGGAGATGCATTTTTCACTTCTTTGCCACTACGGAGGGTAGCAGCATGACACTGCTCTTTCAGATTTTTCTCTGTATCACTTGGCAGTGTCCCGGGTGCTCTTCCACCCGCATTCATTGACGATTGCCCAAGTTGACGTTGCATCTTTTTCATACCCATGGAAACATCCTTCAGCATTAATCGAATCTGTGCGAATGATTCGTCTGATTTTTACATATAAGCATTCAATCTTTCTTCGACAGTAGGAGGTCTCTGAGCTTGACCTTGTGGTCTAAAGTTTCCAGGCCTTTGAGGTTGATTATTGTTAAACGGAGGCCTTGGGGCTTGGTACATTTTGTGCCGGATTTAGCCTTTTCGGAAAACTCTCGGGTATGTGGAAGTTTACTTGAGGTCTATTTGAATTTCCGACATAATTCACATCGCCAATCATGGGCTCTTCCTCAACCTCGACTTCTACCTCTTGAACATTGGTAACCCGTCGGACTTGGGGAGGGATCTCATCATCATCTTCAGGGTAAAGTTCATCCTCTCGTGCCATCTGCTCGAGCTTTGCCCACACTATTCTGCTATCAAGACCTAAAAGATCACCACCAGCTCCGGCATTGAGTCGGTGTCGAATCCGTGATCGGACTCCATTGTAGAAGTGTAGCACTCTCTCATCCCGTGTGTAGTTGTGATCGGGGCATTTCCGAAGTAGACTTTTGTATCTTGCCCAAGCTGAAGCCAACGACTCATCCCGCTTTTACTTAAATCCTTTAATCTCACTCCTTAGGTCATTAATCCTTGATGGAGGAAAAAACTTGTTGAGGAACTCTTCGACTAGATCGCCCCATGTTTCAATTGATTGTGGGGGTAATGATTTGTACCATAGGGTCCCCTTATCCCTCAAAGAGAAGTGGAATAGTCTGAGGCGGATTGCATCCAAATCTCGTGGGTGGAATTGCATGGTAAGTAGCACATTCTCGAAGTGCTCCAGATGGTCATGAGGTGAGTCTCTCGGGTCACCATAAAACGGTTCAACCTAAACCATGGTGAACATGTGAGATGGAATGTGAAAGTTCGGTGTAGCAAAATTTGGAAGAACCACTGGTCCTGGTGTAGTATGCACATGGGGCGGCTGATTACCACGAACCGATGGAGGTGGTGCTGGAGGTGCTGGTTGCATAGCTTGAACCAAATTTAGCATCCATTCCCTGTTCTCTGGGAGATCCATATCAGGAAATGGTCCAGCCATGGCTCGATTTCTCTGGTTTGCACGAAATGTACGCTCGATCTCGGGATCAAATTCCTCTAAAACCTCTCCTGAGGCTCGGGTCATTCACCAAAAGATCAACCTGCTCGATACAAAGAAGCAAACCACAGAAGTTTAAAGCCAGAAAGTAAAAATAAAAATAAAATAAATAACTAAAAATAAAAATAAATTTAAAGCTAGAAATTGCAATAAAACACTTAAACTGAAATAAAACAAGTCTCCGGCAACGGCACCAAAAACTTGACACGAAAAATCCTTACGTGTTTGAAACAGCAAGTGGACTGGTCGTGTGCAATAATAAAATGGATTTTAAGTCCGGAATGTCGAACCCACAGAGACTCGTATTTTAGATTGACAAAATTTAAAGCAATTGAAATTAAATTAATTTACTACGATTGTATTAAAAATAAAAGAAAATGTGGAAACAAGACTTGACAATTAGATTGAGATTCTTATGATAGAAAATAACTAAGGCACATGCTTCAACTGTCTTACTCGTTAATATATATATAAGTAATTCTTCGTATTATTAGACTACTATTGCTTTGGTGGAAAAAACCTTAAATAATTACTACCCGATGTCTCGGCTGTAATAATCCTATGACTACGTGACGGTTCTCTAAATATGTCTATCTGAGAATCAAATCATTAGCCATGCATTCACGTTTTAGAATTTCCCCGGATGAATCCGGCTAACAGCACCTGATAATCTATACCTATTCCTAGGAGCAATTCCTCATATTTTTTGGATGATGTGTTACTTCCTTTGAACCCTAATCTATATTCTCCCGAATGAATAAATTAGGCTAATTAGTAATCATATGGTGATCAAACATATAATTGGAATTAAAGCACAAAATTAACACACAAAGCAACAATAGAATTAATACGAAAATCACATCATATATAATAAACTCATAAGTTTGGCATCCACATGGCCCTAGTTAACGGAATTTAGTTCATAATTGTAATTGGAAACATAATCAACATCATAGAATTATTCATAAACAAATATTCTAGAAATAAAAATCTCCCTATTACGAATTGATGAATTGATGCAGAATCATCGTTCTCTTCGTCTTGCTTGTCTCCTTGCTCAAAAGTCTCTTCCAATGCTGAATTTTTCGAACCCCATTGATGTTGTAAGAAGAGGTATATATAGAAAAGGATCCCCTAAGTCTCCTAGTTGAATTAGGAATCAAAACTTGCCAAAATTCGTCCAGCCGACTCCAAAGTACGTACGTTACCCCCTCCACGTTCGAACGTTGTGACGTGGCATAAGTTGTTGACTGGGAGTTGACTGGGCCAACGTTCGAACGTTGGATGCCTCACGTACGTACGTTGATGACGCTATCCACGCCCGAACGTTGAGCTATCCACGTTCGAACGTTGAGTGCAGATTCTCCCCAAAATAATATTTTTCCGCCCTTTTCGCTCGATTGTCATGATTTTACCCCTGTACTCATTTAACACACAAATCAAAGCCACAAGTGGTAAAAATCACTCATAATTGACTCTAAACCAACCAATTATCGGCCCCTAAAACACGTAAAACTCAAGCTTATCACTTACACTAATCTAATCAACTTTATGCAACCACAATTTTAAAAATATTATAATGATAAATCCTCAAACGAATATAAGTTAACAACTATTGACACTAATATAATGAATTTATGCGATTGAAAAATTTCAACTAAATCTTCAAAAGATTATAAAAAATAACCACATGATACTAATATAATCACTTTACGCATACTTTTTGGTGGATAAACTTTGAAAAATTAAATTATGATCGACTTTTTCTCTATCTGTAGAATTGTTGATATTTAATAAGAAAAGTTAGAGATATTTACAATTTACCTTTTTTTCTATAATTGCCTTTTTAATTAAAAATAACAAATTTAAATGAAAAGAACATAACAAAAAAAGAAAAAAGAAATAGAAAATAAATTAAAGAACTTGTGAACGATGAACCGTATCCCCTAATTTGGTGAAAGCTGAAAGGCTTTTAATTAAAGCAAAAAGGACATTGATAAGGGCAGGTATAAACAACCAATGATACTACATAAATTCTTGGGATAATGGCAGACACCCCCTCAGTTATGAGGTGATGTGCACTTTGCCCCCTCACTTATCATAAAATGTGCACTTCACCCCCTCGGGCAACTCAGGCAGGGGCAAAGTGCTACAAAACACAAAAGTGAGGGGGCAAAATACTACAAAAACACATAAGTCAGGGGGCAAAGTGCTACAAAGACACATAAGTCAGGGGCAAAAGTCCAATTTTTATGATAAGTGTGGTGCCCGAATCTGCCCGAACTGCCCGAGGGGGTGAAGTGCACATTTTATGATAAATGAGGGGGCAAAGTGCACATTTCAATAAGTTAGGGGGCAAAGTGCACATCACCCCATAACTGGGGGGTGTCTGCTATTATCCCTAAATTCTTTTACATGAATGTACATATATTCTGTAGAAAAATTTTATAGACCCCGTCCCTGCTTACTACCAAAAAGTAGGTCTCTTTCAATCCCTCATTTTTTTCAGCTTTTAATACAATTTTCCAGTTCATATAATAATAATAATAATAATAATAATAATAATAATAATGTTCATTGCTACTGGTTTAATTGAGTTGGTAATACAGTTTCGGTGGTATTTGGTGGGAAAATTGCACTTTTGGTTCCATAGAACATAGCATTTTGCAATTTTAGTCTCGTTGAATTTCAAGTTGCAACTTTAGTGACATAGGATTCAAAAAGTTGCAATTTGACAAAATAAAGCGTATGTGCTCCCCTCGTTGTTTTTTGCATTTTTCAGGACTAACAGAGTGTGCACTACATTCTCTTATTTCCATTAAAAAATAGATGATTGGGACCAAAAGTGCAACTTTTTTAGTCCTATTAGACTAAAGTTGCAGTTTGAAATCTAATGTGACTAAAATTGGAAACTGTAATGTACTATGCAAGTTTCCCTTATTTGGCTAATAAGCAGATAATAGGAGAGATTGTGGGCACGTAAATTTTCGTATTTGCTGGTTGTGGAGGTGCTCTTATTTTGATAGAGAGAAAAGACAATTGGTATTTGGGGGAATGGCAATTGTGGGTGGATTGGCTATAATGTCGATGATATATGCAGTTGGCCATCTTTCTGGTGCACACTTCAACCCTGCTGTCACCATTGCTTTTGCGGTAGCGCCTAAATTTTTATTCATTCATACATGCAAGTAATTTAATTAATTATTATAAATACCAAACTTACACTGAGGGTACTGTTCAAGGACCAAACTGATATTCGGGCCATTCTATGCTGGACCGAGACCAATGGTCTCGGTCCAGTTTTGGTCATTGGATCCCCAATAGAGGGGGGGGGGGGTTATTTAGTAAATGACCCCCCCCCCCGGTTGACCCAATGGCCAAAACTAGGCCGAGACCGCATAGAATCACCTGATATTCTACCAACTCTTACTCTGTATTCCAGTTCAACAACTCATCTCGAAGCATTTATATGGGAATTCATCATCACTTTCATCCTTATTTTCACCATCTGCAGAGTCGCTTCTGACGATAGAGCAGTCAGTAGTAGTTTGCTTTATATACTAAATATAAATATAAATGTTTTTCAGAAATTTTTTTGTTTTCTTCATTGAACACAAAATAGACTTACTTTTTTAATGTTGGGTGGATTGAAAACAGATGAGGCTTGAGGAGTTGCAATTGGTGGTCCTTTGTTGTTAAACATACGAATTGCAAGGTAAGTCATCAACTCTTTCAAGATTCTAAAAAGAAACGGAGAAGCTTTACAATATGTTTAATGAATTGGGAAATTGCAGGCCAATAACTGGAGCTTCCATGAATCCGGCAAGAAGCCTAGGGCCGCCTGTTGTTTCTGGAGTCTCTAAAAAATCAAAGGGTCTATGTCGTTTCACCCATCCTTGGAGTTATAGCTGCAAGCCTCATATACGGTGTTCTACGACCAACAAAACATAAAGGAGATGCCAAAAGTATTTACAATGATATATATCTACATCCAGAAGCATGAAATATCAAATGACTCCATTGATCAAACAGTAATATAACATCAGAAGATATCAGGTTGGAGTATTTACTCAAACAATTAATGTACTAGTTACTTTACAACACGTCAACCAAAACATATCTATCATTGTGATTGTAATATCTCCTAAAGTCGATAGAATATGTAAGGCCCAGACCTGCTATTATTAGAACAACTCCACATCCTAATTGTCTGTGCTTCTGAGAAAAATATATATACTATACATACAACAGAGCCACAGATATAGGCAAATAAGGGATACACACAACACAAATCACCTGATCCAATCAGAAGAATTTGTCGGCACCAATAGATTGTTGAACCAGTCAAACCAGAAAAGAAACATTAGCTATATGATAGATGCAGGATTCATCAGACACGCGATTATGGCCAACGTCTTGCCTCTCCAAATTCGATCAGTATTGCGTGTTTGTAAAATTATCTGGTACAAAATAAAGGAAGAAGAAACAATAAAGGAGATTTCCAGACCAAATCCCATTTGCATTACCTTGAACTAGTAGCATTAGTTGATGATATGCAACAAGAAAATAATAAAAAGGGTTCCTCTGTTTGACAACATTATTTCTCTGATGACTGGTTATTAAAGAAAAGAAGTTCTGCTTGTCTGCTACATCTTCTGTACATAATTTTTTGTTTTTTTGGTGATATCTTCTGTACATAAATTTCCAGATAAGAAGAAGTAAATTATTTCCTAACTTAATAAGAGGGACCTTTTTTCATCGTTTACATGATTTCTGCAGAAAAGAAAGAATTCCTAGTGAATTAATCCTAACAAATTGACTCATCTTCCAAGCATGAAAAGGATGGAGCATCTCTTATCCGTGTAACTGGTAAGAGTTAGACAATCATGTACATTTTCCGGAATCTTATATTATAAATAATTCCATATGTTTGGTAAAATTGCAATCTAGTGTTACCAAGGATCTGGTATTTTTGTCTGCAAAATATCTGTAGATAATGTTATAACTTCTCCCAGTATGAGGACAAATTCAACTGGAAATGTGAATTTGTTCACTCGTAAAGTGACTTTTAACATCGAGGATTATTCTGTTTGGAGGGGAAATCAGCACGCGTTCCTCAGGCGAGAACCAAAAATGTTAATATCTCCTATGATCAGTATTGCGACTTCTCGCCCACGAAGTTTCCATTTTTGTCCAATTAGTTAGGAGAGAATCGGAATTGTATTCCTGTAAATTAGATAGGGTGCCATTTTTGGTGCACACATGCATACCACTCGCTATTTTCCCCAAAATAATTGAGAATTAAACTAAAACCAGTGGTTGTGTTTCAAAGAATGAAAAAGGCAACACCCCCTTGACACAATACCAAAACCATAATTTTCTTATCAAACTTAACTCACCCAGTTTGAGAAAGGCGCCTCAAGTGCAGTAGTTGGTGAGACTGTGGATGCGTTTGCAAGTAAGATGAACTTGTTCCAATACCATTTTCCTCACCACCACCACCAAACTGGTCAGAGTAATTAGAAGTGGAGGGAGACCAAACTGGAACAACACCACCATCTCTCTCTCTTCTACCACTACCCGACGACGACTCTGCAGTCGAATCTTCAGAATTTCTCCGACTCCGTGCAAAATCAAATGGTGGGAACCCGTCATTTGTTCTAACAATAGCATTACCTCCAATTGGTTCTCTTCTTGGCTGCTCCTCTGTTACATTTACATTTGATGGCACTTCAGCTCTGCTATCATCAGCTGTATTTCTAACATCAGTAGAGGTGTCTTCTTCTTCAACCCTGACAAACGAAGAAGTCATGCTTGGCACCATCTGATCCTCATACCGCCTAAAAATACTAGTAGTTGTAGGGTTGTTTCTGATTGGCTCGTTATCCATCTCCATTTGTGAGTCTTGAGGAAATGCAATTGGAATAGTATCAGATGAGTCTCCAAGTCCCTCTTCCATACCATTTTCAATAGCAGCAGCTCTTGAAGCTGCTTCGTGTTGCCACATTTGAGACAGGGCTTGTTGTAAACGGGCTTTTGCAGCATCAATCTCAACGATAGGAAGAGGGTAATTGGATCCAAGTTCAATTCCAGCAGCTTGGAGGACAGAATCTGGTGCATTCCAGGGATGATGTATCCATTCAGTTGGCAATCTAGAAAGTTCAGGAAGCCATCGACGAACGTACTCTCCATTTGGATCACACTTGTAACCCTCAAACTGTCAAATGGAAAACCAGAAACTTGACACTCTTTTTATTAACATTTCAAGGAAATGAAGTGGAGAAATTGGATTACGATAAAGTTCTTGGCAAATATCGCAGATTCTAAGGCAATGTTTGGTTATGTTTCCATACCATATTTGGTCCAAAATTCTCACCAAACCATGTTTGGTTCACAAAGTATTTGATCAAAAACACACTACTTTTTTGGTCCAAAAAAAACATAATAATTATTTTCCATCTTTCTACACCTACTTTGTCCCTACATTCCTCTCTATGTGCTCTCTCTTCTCTCTCCTCTTTAACAGACAAAAGCTTCATGATTTGACTGTCACATTAACTTTTGTTCCCTCTGGAAACAAAACCAAATATTATCTCACAAAAAAAAAAAACACCCAAAAACCAAATCCCAAAATAAAACCAAACACACACGTGTCCCCATAAATTTCTCACCAATAATTCTCACCAAAATATCATCCCAAAACATAACCAAACATAGCCTAAACCTTTTTTTAGGTTCATTCTCATAAAACAATCAGAGCAAAAGTTTTGCCAATTCAGTTTTCTTTTTTAATTAAGCAAGAACAGTTGATGTTAAAGCAAATGTTTAAGTGAGAATCTCAATTAGTCAAACATTGGCAACACCACCAGATTTTCCAGACCTAAAAGTCATTTGTCTGAGCACAGCCAATGATCTAATTCTAGGTCAAATCAACAATATTGTACCATGGAGAAAAGAAGGAAAGAAGAGAAAATGAATGTCAACTTATGTAAATCTGTAGGAAGTAGATAAAACAAGAATTCAACAAAGAAAAAAGGGCGAATCCATACCTGTGGATTATCAATACGATCAAAATCACGACTGTCGGGAAGAGTACCAGATATATATTGCCAACCAAGGGCATCACTCTCAAGATCTGCATCCAATAGGGTATCCCAGAAGTACTTCATACCCCATCTCCATGGCAGCTGCAAAACCTTCACAAAGAAACTAGACACCACTACACGTATCCGATCATGTAGCCATCCAGTGGCCCAAAGCTCCCTCATACCAGCATCTACAAGAGGATAACCAGTTCTACCTTGTCTCCATGCCTTAAAGTAACCCTCATCCACAACCCAAGGAAAATACTTCAAGTGACCGAGTAAGGGTCTTTCATGGCTATATGGATGATTAAAACTCATGTATCTCGAGTATTCCCTAAGTCCAATACTCTTGAGGAACAAATTTACGCTCTCTTCACCTGCTTTGTTCCCTTCATTGGCCCACAGAACTTGTTTGATACGAACAAGATGAAAAACCTTTCGAACACTGACTTCCCCAAAATGTAAATGGGGAGAAAGGAATGAGGTTGTAGCACTATCAGCCTTTCTACGGTTCTTTGAGTACTCTATGAGTGGTCCATTTAAGAAAGTTGCTAGGGCCTTATCAGCATTGCTCCATCCAGGTGACCACGCTCTAGCGAGAAGTGCATTGCTTCCTTTCTCTGATTCGTCTTCAAAAATTAAAGTATCTGACGAGCATCTTGACACATCACCTGAAAGAAATCAGCAATTTTAATGCAAATTCTGAACCAATAGAGTGATTAAGGGATAACGGGTCGACAGAATAACAACTGTTTCACAAAGCAATAGTTATAGGACTTAATATGCATAAGCAAGCAAACATAATTTTCCCAAACATAATGCAGTTTTGAATGCTGACATTATGTTCTCTTTATGAACAACCAGTATGCCGAGTCTTATGAATCAATAAAAGACATGTCTTGGGAAGGATTATCGTTAGAAATCAAGTTTCAGTTTCGGCCCCTTTGATTTGTTGGACTGGGATCAATGAACATGTCAATTTAGTACCACAGACCAAACCACATAGATGTGCAATCTACTCTGATTTTTATTTTTCAATCTTCAGAACATTGACTTTCTTTATTATCTATTTATTCATTTCAAAACTGCATTGAGGTTCTCCCAGAAGTAGAATTTGACACATGATTAGGAGTTATTAATAAGTGACTTCTCAACTTTTAACCAGCAGTTGGAAGACATGTAATTTGTTTAATATCCATGTTTAGCAAGAACTCGATCCAAGAGTCAATGTCTAATAGAAGAACAAGTGCAAATATTTCAATTCAACTTAAGGAGTGAAATAAGGGAAAATCATATTACTATACATGTACTCATTGAATAATTGTACACTAGTATCGTGGAAATGCAATAAATTATTAGTACCAGAAATAATTCTTTTAGGCGGGAGGAGAGGAGCCTCAGGATCATATGGCATGCTAAGGCATCTGTCCCAGAATCCATCAAAACTTGTGAATGGTCGACCGTCCTCGTCATTAACCTCCCAAGGTTCATAAAGCAGGTCCGAGTTGAAGGAGCGGACAGCCACACCTTGAGCAGTTAAAACTTCCTTTGCTCGGTGATCCCTAACAAGTGATATAGGGTCTAAAATAAACAAAGAAAAACGTCATGTTACCTTTCAAAACTATGCTTTATTAACGTAAGCTGCTACATATCCAACAAAGAGATCAAAATAAACAGCAAAAATGTAAGACAAGTAAACAGCCTACTATTACAATGAGGAGAACGAAACCTACATACCAGTACAAAATTCAAGAATTCCTCAACCAATATGACTTAAATGGAGTTTAGTTCAAAATCAAATATTGTATAGGAATACCAACTTGTTTAAATGAAAGTGATCAGGGAACAACAAAGAGCGGACATAAAAGTATAGCAGGCTCATCATCATGCTAACAATTTAGTTAAATTCAGAGTCTTATTGACCAAAGAGATCAGAAGGAATAAGGTGATAACCATTTGGGAAAATTAGTGCTTAGGGACTAGGAAGTTTCCTAATTAATAAAGACATAATAATTTTGAACTAGTTAATAAGAAGGGACTCCTAAATTTTAAATTATATTAAGAAGACAATTTCACTAGGTGCACACTTCTTCCAATCTTTTCCTCTAGAGAAGTCATAAATATGTCTTTTATCGAAAAGAAGGTAATATCAAAACAAAAGATCACAGGTAAAAAGAGAACGACAACTAACACATACAAGAACTATTCTACCATCTTCTTCTTTCTTTTCAACACAATATCCATAAGTCATAGGCAGATTTTGGCAATGACTCATAGCCTAAAATCTCTGATAGCCAGATTTTTCACATTGTGAACAAGGAATCGATGATTAATACAAAACAATTATTTCGTCAAACCTGCTGTTATCATCTATCTAATTTATCGTAACTTCATTTACCTTTTAAGCTCCAAACATAAGCTGCTATCAACTTAATTTTAACATAAGCTCCAGTCTTTCAGCTTATTCTTTTAAGATACAATAAGTTTCTCTAATTTGACTATTTGAACAAGGTTATATTCACATATTATATAAAAACATATCGACAAGGTTCCCCATTAAATGGTTACATCTTGCTCTTTTCAATAACTTTAACAGTTTAATTTCAATATAACTTAATTAGCCATATGAGTAAAAGTAGATCACGGATTTTAAAGAAAAAAAAATAATAAATAAATTACAAGTACCACACTGAATTTTGGTTCATCTTAATTTTTAAACCGTAACCCAATTTAGCTAATACCAACGCTAAGGATACTCTTTTTAAGCCAACCAAATTTTTTGAGGAAACTTGACTTCCAGGTTTGTAGCTGCCATTACGGTGCTATGCAAAAAGACCAAGCAGCACAGCCCTTATTAGATTACAAAAAAAAACAAATACGACATTTAGGTTATTATACTTTTTTTCAAATTAAAGATAAATAGTTGAAGGCCGGTTTATGAATATTGTGTTGATAGGATAGAAGAAAATGGTCAAGTATTTTTTGTATGTGTTGGTCGTCGTTCTCTTTTTACCCGTGACTTTTCTTTTGTTGTTTTCTGTGATAAAAGACGTGGAATATTTATGGCGTCTCTAGAGAAAAAGATTGGAAGAAGTGTGTGCTCCTAGTAAAATTGTCTTCTTAATAAATCTAAATTTTAGGAGTCCCTTCTTATTAAATATTTTAAAATGACTGTTTATTGATTAAGAAACTTCCTAGTCCTAAACATTAATTTTCCTAACCATTTTACTAACTCTTAGAAGATAGTATTGCTTACTTTTGGGAAAGAACATCATGAGAAGCATCTACACAGATTTATGTGGTAAATAGACAATAACAAATATTAGCACCGTAAAAATGGGTAAATTCCAATTTCCCTTTATACTCGGGCACGGCGCCACTTTACCACATCTACTACTCTTAGTTGGATCGTTCTATTGTTGGTGTTCTAAAAAATATTTCAATTTTCATTTTTGCCAAGATTCCCATCCAAAAAGCCGCAATTGCCCTTACCACTTTACCATAGTCTATCAACCCTCTCTCCTATAAAAAAAATGCTCCAATGATCATAAAGTTAACCATTTTTTCATGCTATATATGTAACTTAAACTTCCTACCTTACGAGGCATGAGAAGAATTTACGCATTTTATTATCTAAGAAAAGCTCTCATGATTTTATTCTTTACTTAGTATGTATAAAAAATATATAACTGAGTAAACATAAAAACTATTAATGTTTCTATATTGAGAACACTTCTATTTAATTATTATAAGAGTGGGTGAGATAAAGTGATGCAAGTAAAAGTATTGGGGTAGAATGTATCGAGTTAGAGACAAAAGTAAGGTGATATTTGAAATTTAGGTATTTTAAAGGAAATATTAACAATAATAACAATTTTAATATTTTTAAGATTGCTAGGTGAATCGACACAATTGAGAGTACGAGGGGTAAATTATGACCGTGGTTAAGGGTGTTTGTCAAGCATCTCACATCGGTAAAAACAATGGAAATGAAATGGTTTATAAACAAAAGACGAGAAATTCAAGTGTAATAATGGATATCTATTTTGGGCTATGGTTTAAATGTCACGCTTAGTGTGTTTGGAGGCACGCACCACGTCTAATGGGCTCACGGGCCCGGGGCGTGACACTGTTGATAAAGGTAAAATAATCTAGTGTGTCAAATACCCTCCACACTTATGGAAAATCACAGAAGAAGCCCGAAGGGTCCGTGTGTTTTAGTTTGGACTGACCCTTTAACCCGGTCTTTGGACCGTAGATTATATACGCGTGGCACAGTGAATCATGCCGTGTATCCACCCTCCGGCAGTAGACCATGGAAAACTCTTTAAATACCCCACTGCATAACATTCTTGAGGGATGCCATCCAATACTCCTCTCTATAGTTAGATCATTCCCGACCTAAATCAGCTTCCTGACTTCACCGTCAGAGGGTCCACGCAGGGAAAACCCAAGCTTGGCCTGACTTAACGAGGGTTCTTTGATTTCGGGTAGGTCCCAACCCGAAGCATGAGGATGGACCTCTAACCTAGCTCCGACCCGACCCGACCCGACCCGATTATTTAGACCCAAATCAAGTGTAAAGTACTGGAATTTACTCTAAAACTTAAACTTATATAATCCTTCTTTTATGAATAATAAATTTATACAATCTCAAGAATGATGAAGGAGAAGTGAGGAACTGACCATATAAATGGTTGAAACAGAGTTGAGTGGCTCCAGTAGATTTGATAAGTTGAAGAAGAGATGAAATAGTATCAGTAGATCTGATAGTGAGAAGAGAAGTGCCAAGACTCCTCAAAGAGATATGAAGATGGGATAAACTCTGTTTAAGCCACCATCTTGAAACCCTTCCAGGGTAATAGTGCCCTTCTTCCTCTGGTGCCCATATAAACACAGCCACCACTGCTCCTCCCCTCACACCAGCAGCTAATGCTGGATTATCTTCCACTCTTAGATCTCTCCTAAACCATACTATACTACTACTGCTACTACTACTACATCCACCCCCTCCTGACATCATTCCATGAACAGTGTTGCAACCTTTTTTTTTTCTTTTTTATTCAAAACCGGATATATGGGTGCAACAATTTACTTCTCTCTCTTGATTATTTGCAAAAAGAGAAGAAGAAGGCTTTGGCCTTTGAGGAAGAAAGAAAGAAAGAGAGAAACAGGGGGGGACGGGGAGTGAAGGTGAGTGGGGGTTGCAAGAAAATTGATGGGCAGTTTGCAGCCACAACTTTTCTTTTCTTTCTTGTTGGGTGCATCTTCCTTTTCTTATCCTATGCAAAAGAAAACAAAATATCGCACTACTCTAATCCTATCAATTTGACAGGGTGGAAAAACTTTGGTAAAGTAACCCTTTTTTTTTTTTTTGCCTTTAATTTGTGATTCACTTCAATGCACATGCAAAATATATAAACAAAACAATTGATTTATTTTTCTAAATTATTATTGGTTACTTGAAAGTGATTTGGGAGCTCATCCTTTCACAAGCTATGGGGCGGGGGGAAATTGGGAGATGATGTATCGGTCCATTTAACATCATTGGATACATATAATTTAGCATTTTTTTATCATTTTGTCCCCACAATCAATGGTATTTGATGCATCAATTTCATTAAACTCGATATGTCTTACAACCATCCCAGACAGGACACATTCAAAATGAAAAAGCATGTCCCTTGTCAATAATTTGTTATAGAAGCAAATATAGGGAGGGGGATATGAATCACAACAGTTTTACTTTTGCATGCATCTGATTCTGGGGCTACAATATTAGTATATATAATTTTAAGATTAATTAATGAACAACTTTACAATGGATTGAATCAGTATGTCAAGTTGAAGAGTTATGTATAAGCTGAGATGACAACTTGGATTTCGCCACTATGGTAAAGGTGGGCCTTATCTTCTAGCTCTTTCCCAAACAACTGAGATACCATTCTTGTCCACTGTTCACACGCATTTCTCGGATCATTTTTGGTGGCTCCGTGAATTGGGATCATATATGACCTTCACCATCACATTCAGACTCCTAAATCAATACCAATACATATATGGTGGAGATCACTCACAAGTTCAACTCTCGAGAGTCATCAAGTATGACCTCTCATTTCTCCTAATAGCCACCACCCTAACACTCTTGTATAAGCTCTTAATAATATGGGGGGGGGGGGGGTATGTTTACCTATTATGTTACGTAGGGAATGTACATAAATCTGCATAATTCGTCCGAATTGTTCAAACCAAATCGATTCACCAGAAAGTCGTTGGTTTAGATTTATTAAATAATAGTGGAGGGTTGAAAATATTGCTACCCTACACTTTCAGGTCAAGTGATGAGTTTAATAATTGTAACCCGTCTAACTCACAACCCACCCGCTAATTCTATATATTACAAGTATATGTATATATAGTTCAATATTAGTACTAAACTTAGAAAAGGGTATATGCATATATACTATCTAATAAGAGTTATTTTATTCATATTCATGTAACAAATTTTATTTTTTATTTGACGAAAAAAATTGGCTCATGTGAACATTTGTTTTTACTTGATTTAAACAAAAGTTTTATATGTCTATGTATATTTTGATGATAAATTTAGAGAAAAATACAAAATTAGTCTTGTAACCATAGAGGGTTGGCAAAATTGGTCTCGTATTATTTGAATTAGGAAAATTGATCCTGTAACTATCAAAAATTCGCGATTTGAGGACAAATTTGACAGGAATGCCCTAAATTGGCCAAAAATTGGTCATGTGACATGCACATAACCAATTCAATTTGGGAATTTTTTATTTTTAGGTCAAATCTGCTTAGGTGGATTTCAAAGTTGTCAACTTGAAAAAAAAATGACAAATGGGCAAACTCAAAATGCCAAGTGGAAAATTAGAAAAAAGCAGTATAATTTTTATATTGCAAACAGTTATATATTAATTAACATTTAAATTAATTTTTAAAAAAAAATTAATAGTTAAAAAAAAACCTAACAACAGACACCCCCACCCCCCCCCTTCTTCCCCCCCCCCCCCCCCCCAAAAAAAAATCCCCGACCTTTTCTACCCCAAAATTGAACCACCTAGAGCTCATCCCACAACCCCCTTTTTCAGATCGGCCTCTCCCCCTCTCTATTCTCCATATTGAAGCGCGTATGTGTGCGTGTTTTCAGTTCGATGGGTTTGTGTGTTGTGTGTGTTATGTTCAATGGGTATGTGGCTTGGTGTGACTAGGGATGTAAACGAGCCGAGCTCGAGCCGAGCCTGGCGAATTTGCTAGGCTCGAGCTCGAGCCTGAGCCTAAGCCTGCGAGCTCGAGCTCGTCGAGCTCAACTCAAGGGAGCTTGAGCCTAAATTTTTAATATTTAATATTTATATATTTAATATTTAATATTTAATATATATAATTAATATTTATAATATAAAAATATTTTAAATATAAAAATAAATATATATAAAAATTATGAAGAAGGCTCGCGAGCTTTTTGCAGAGACAAACAGGCTCGGGCTCGTGAAGCTCGAGCTCGAGTTGAGCTCGAGTCGAGCCGGCTCGCCAGGCTCACGAGCCGGCTCGGCTCAACTTACATCCCTAGGTGTGACATTGGGCTTAAGATTGAGGGGAGGTTAAGGTCGCAACGACAAGGGGAGGTGGGGGAGGCGGCGACTGCGAGGGGAGATGGGGGAGGCGTCTGTGCGTGGGTGTTTGGGGGGTTTTGGGGGGGGGGGGGGGGGGGGGGTGGAGAAGATGAACATTTTTCTTTTCTTTTCTTTTCTTTTTTCATTTTGTAGTTTTTTTTCTTTTTTTCTTATTTCAAATTTAAAAATCTATCTATTTTAATATTTTCTATTATTTAGAAACTTTGGTTTTTTCTTTAATTTTTATTTATTTTTTAATGATTTTTATGAAAATCTGAACATTTATTGAGATTCATTGCATGATTTAGATATTAAATTATTCTATTTTTTATATTAAAAATGAATTAATTTAGCCTTTTTAAATACTTCAAAATTTGTATAGCAATTTCAAAATTTAGCTTTGCAATAAATTATTATAATTTCCAAATACATTTATTTAATTTAAAATTATTTTTAAAATTAATTTGAACAATTTCCATTTTCTACTTTTTTTTAATATTTTAATGTTGTTTTACATGTTTTTAATATTTTTTGATTTACTAAAATTTTCTTATCCATGTCAGCATCTTTTAAAAAATTAAAAATTAAAAAAATGCCACATGGCAAATTCAGCCAAAAAATAAAAACAAATCCCCAATTTGAATGCCACATGGCAAACTCTGGCCAATTTAGGGCTTTCCGGCCAAATTTGTCCTCAAATCGCAAATTTTTGATAGTTACTACAGGACTAATTTTGCCACTACCCTATAGTTACAGGACTAATTTTGTATTTTTCTCATAAATTCATAAAACAATCTAGTTTTATTAATATTTTAGTGTTTTCACTCATGACGAATCATGACAATATTATTTAATTTAATAAAACCATTTATTTTTGCATTTCTAACCAACTCAATTTTTTTAGTTAAATGTACAACAACAAATATGTTACTTAGTTTCTTACTTACTAGTTGTAACTAAAAGTTAGTTGTAAAAACTATAATTATAATTCAATAACCCACAAACCCGTCCATCCACCTGCTAAATACATTAAATCCGACTGACTCGAACGTCTCGGTTTGAAAAGATGTGGTTTTGGTTTGATATTTTGTCAAACCGCACATGTCGGGTCGGGTTGAATTTTTTCGTAAAACCGCCCAAACCCGACCGTGTACACCCCTAATGTTATGTGTGGATATGAATATGATATGAAATGAAAATAGATTATATCAATTCCAAAAACATAAAATAGTACACAGGTAGGATACAGTTGTACGACAAATTTGCAAATTTAGCAACTATAATGGGTCGTAAAATCAATTTTGTATTTATTTGAAATGATAAAGTTGGTATATTTGAACTAAAACTCGTAATTGAGGTCTATTTCATCTAAAAGCCCTAATTTGGGGATTTTTAATTTTCTAGCCAAATCTACATAGGTGGATTCCAGAATTTCAACATAAATAGAAATTGAAAAGTGGGCAAATTTCAACATGCGTAGTGACAAATTATAAAAAATTACAATTTTTTTATATTTGAACTATTATATATCAATTAAAATTTAAAATTAATTTATTAAAATAATTAATTGAAAAATGAAAATTAAAAATTAAAAATGAAAAATGAAAATTCAACATCTTCTGCCCACATCTCTCTCTATCTCTATCTCCTCACCAGGTAATTTTATGTTAGATCGAGTCAAATGGTTCGAATGTAGATTTTGTGTCTATTTTTTTCACACAAGTACACCTTAGTGTTTGAAAGAGATAGACACTAGAACCATTAAACTTGGTCTGACATGAATTTTTCTCTCCTTCCCCAAAGATTGTCTGTGTGATGTTAATAGAGTGTGTGTGTGTGTGTTTTGGTGCTGCTCCAGGAAAAAGATTGAGGAAGTACCATGGGCGGCAACAGGCGCCACGGGGTGAGCTAGGCGGTGAGGGGGCTGTGCTTGACAGGGTGAGAGTTGGGAGAGCGTTTTTCAAGTAATTAACTACTTAAGTAATCTATCTTCAAGTAATTAACTATTTAAGTAATCTATCTTACCACTAGATCTTAAATTATTTATTTTTGTTATAAAAAATAATTTAATTCATTTTAAAAATATATAGATTATGTTACTCCATATTTTCTGACATGAATTTTCATTTTTTGGATACCAAAAAATGAAAATCCACACTCAAACCCCCTTTGCTCCAACTAATTCTCTTGGATTGATTTGCTCTAACGCCCTGACTGTGAAAGCACATCTAAGTTTATCCACACCTCTGCTTGTACTCTGCTTGTACTCTCAATCATCTTTTACAGTGCTAGCCTAAAGAGATCGAATATGTGGCTTGTATATATATATTCCTATCATCTTCATTTAGTGCGACTCTTTAGGCTCGTATTAATTGGCAATCGGAGGATACCAAAGGGTATGGTTGTCACCTAACCAGCCCCGTGAAACCAAATCGTAGCCCAATCGAATACGAGATACCTACGTCATCACAAACCTTTTAATTACAAATATTGTATGCGTATAAGCTCTTCATTGACACGACCCATCAAGCAAGAGCCATGGTATGTCACACTCATTATACTTAATATTATACTATGTAGTGACGGTGAAGTGAAATTACCAGACTACCCCTAGTGTCAAACACTATATAATTTATTTGCTTTGGCCAAAAACTTATAATTTCATTCAGTCACTTCTGTATAGGTCGCATGCTCGTTTACTTTCGATACAATGAATCCCCATTTTGGTGATTGTCTTACTGCTATCACTTGCACTACTTGAATCGTACTCCGAGGTCAAACCTACCAACGGTCGAAAGGTCTGACTACTCTAATAATTAATTCAAGAGTAGAGGTATGTTGTAAACAAACCCTTAGGTCAAAAGCTCACTCATACTATTGTAATATGCAATCCCGATCATTGATTGTCACTGAGTAAAAACCTATATGATCAGATTACTGCGAGTCTAATTCAAATATATTAATTCCATTAATATATTCATGACATACGCTCTCACTATCTAATCAGTGAATGACTGGCACTCTTCGTCAACGCATGTGTCATACGAGTTGGATCTTAATGCCTAATTAAGATTTCTTAACTCTTGAACCCAATTTAAGAGATTAAGTTGTTGACTCTTCCAGTGCCCTTCCCTTATCAACATGAGAGTGGAAAGTCTATCTTAAATCTCAAGGACTTATTTGTTCAATACGTTTAAAAGCCAATCAATTTATGTGAACAAAATAATAAACCTTTTTCTATAAACAGAAATACAATTGTTTATACAAAATAACTTATTAATGTCCTACTTAATCTAATTCCTCATTGGCTTAGAGGGCATACACCTAATAGACCTTTGACTTGAGGAGTCATTGACACAATGTGCTTGTGACATTGAGTCTGTTACCAGAGTAGTGAGGTCTAATTCAACATTGGGTGGGGCCAACCTCGAAGTGTGACTTTAATGGGCAAGTAGTAGTTGTGAAGTGTCTGCCAAGATGGGATTCATTGTCTCGATAGTAAACGAGCAGATGTCCTATGCGATCATAGGTGACTGAAATAAAAGTCTTTGGCCAAAGCATTTGAACTAACTTGTATGGGACACGTAGGGTAGTTTTGTCATTTCTAGTCACTATGATTCATAGCATAGTATCGAGCAATGTAGTTTGACAACTTTCATTACTATCACTTGCTTGGGATACTTCAGTGAAGGGTCTATATGTGTATAGAGAGTATAATCGAGAGGTTCGTATGATTTATTCATTTTGTACTTAATTGGGTGACGATGTGTGGCCACGGGGCTAGTTAGGTGTCACCCACATCCTTTGGTATCCTCCCATTGCCAATCGAGACGAATCTAGAGAGTCACGCTATACAACAAGAAAATCACTTTATATATAGAGCTTTGTCATTTGATGACAAAGTGTTCCACGCCCGAAAGTGACTTAGAGCCACGTTTGGATGTGGGCACGTTCGAGGGTTAGCTTATGGTACGTTCGAATGTGAATGTCGGGAGCCACTTGATATAGTTCAATTTTTACACCAAGAAATCGTATGACGTAAATGAGATTATAAACATTAATAACTATGTGAATAAAAAGAAGGGCAAAATACACTTTACCCCTTGAACTATAGCCCTCGTAACAAACACTCCCCTGTACTGTCAAAAAATACACTTACCCTCTTCTATACTATAGAATTATCTTAATTGCTCTTAACCATTATTTTTCTTTTTATTTTTTCATTTCCCCATCATTTTTTTCTTTTTCACAATTTTCTTTTGCATACGTTAGTTAAATTTACCCAATACATCAATATTAATTACTTAATAATTAAAAGTATCTTTAGTACAATTATTTAATTAATTTCATGACAAAATTCAACTATTGAATCGCCACAAAATTAAATTATTCCAGATAGATTTTTCGAATCTTTTATGTGTATATATATCTTTAATACCCTAATCTAGTGCAACATACGTTGGAATTAATTCAAACATATTGTAGTAAATTATAGTATTAAGAATACATATATATCTTGTCAGAATATGGCTATTTGAATTATATTAATTCATAAATATATTGTAGTAAATTAGGATATCAAAATGCATATATATATATATATATATATATATACATTTTTTTTTGAGCAAATACATTAACCAGAATTTAGAACCTCAGAATAGCACATCCGACATTGATGTATGAGCTAATGATTGACACCCATACTAAAAATAAGTCAAGACATTTGCACAAAGTAATGTTGTCCATTAATAGATTAATGAATACTACTCTTCCCACAACAATATATATATATATATATATATATATATATATATATAGGGTCAAGATCTAATACATACCCTCTTTTAGATAAGATCTAAGACCCAATATATACCATTGGATACATTAAATCCAACAGTCCAAAAAATAAGGAAGAAACAGACAGAAAAAAAATAGAAAATAGGGATTAGGGGTATAATGGACAAAATAGCAAAATTATACATCACCCATTTACCAAAAATAACGGCAGTCATCTCCTGCAATCTCTCAAAAAACTGATACCCACAAACTCAACCATTTATTATCACAATCTCAGCCCCAAGATTAACGCAATCAATTTATAGAATGGTATTAACCTCAGATTTCGTTCTATTATCACAAAAAGATATTTTGAAACTCTAAAATTTCTGGAAAATCGAGATTGCAAACCCAAAATCTGAAAATATTGAATTTCTGTTGTTCTTCGAACAAATATTGTATAAATATTTGTTTTTTGAGTTACAATGAGTGTTGTTGTTGATTTGCTGTCTAAATAATGTAATTTTGTTTAGTTTATATGCATATTTGAGTAATATATATTGTATATTAGTACATTATTTTGTTCATTCTAACTGTATAATATACAAAAACGCAATGTATAATGGTTTGTATTGTAATGTATAATGGTTTGTATTGTAGTGTATAATAATGAATCTAATATATAATCTGTTATACCATTCTATATAATTGTGTATAAAATTCACAGTGTATAATGGTTTGTATTGTAGTGTATAATAATGAATCTAATCTATAATCTGTTATATATATAGTTGTGTATAAAATTCAGTGTATAATGGTTTGTATTGTAGTGTATAATAATGAATCTAATCTATAATCTGTTATATATATAGTTGTGTATAAAATTCAGTGTATAATGATTTATCTTGTAGTGTATAATGATTTGTATTCTAATGTATAATGGTTTGTATTGTAGTGTATAATAATGAATCTGATCTATAACTTATTATACCATTCTATATAGTTGTTTATAAAATTCAAAGTGTATAATGATTTGAGTTTTTATAAACCAAGAATTTTTAAATATGGCAGAAGATGATAGATTATAACGGGGAACGAAAAGCACTCATTCTTTAAAGTTCTGTTATTCTTTTGTATTTGAGAATTAATTCATTGATGGGTTGGTTGTGTAGTGGTAGAAGTTACAGAATAGTTGTGGACTTAGTGGGCTGTTCACGTGAGAAATTATGGAGTGAAAAATATTAGATAAGTTTGAATTGTGACGGGTGTAATATATCCGGTAATATAATAGAACCACTTACCACACCTATAATCTAATGGTGAAACACATTATAAATCTAAAGTGGCGCATTGCACCCAATATATTATAGAGTTACTACAAAATATGATACGTGAGTTTTGCCATACCAAAAAGTTGGCAGACCAAATTCAAACTCTAGGGGGTTCATGCTTTATAAAAGAGTATAAATAGTTGTGTATAAAATTCACAGTGTATAATGATTTGTATTGTAGTGTATAATAGTTTGTATTGTAGTGTATAATGGTTTGTATTGTAGTGTATAATAATGAATCTAATCTAAAATTTGTTATACCATTCTATATAGTTGTTTATAAAATTCACAGTATATAATGATTTGCATTGTAGTGTATAATGGTTTGTTATTGTAGTGTATAATGGTCCGTTACAGATAAATAAAGAGAAACCCATTTGTTCAAATTCACTCTATCTATTACATTAAATCAGCTGCTTAATGATGATTTGCAGACTCATATTTGATAACAGAAGAAGAATTCAGAAAAAATTGAATTGAAAACAAAAGAAGATGATGAATAGGGATTCGATTTTTGCATATCTTTCGATCTTTACAGCGCCGATCTCGAATTTTACTGAAAAACAACCGATTTGATGATGAATTGAACGGGTAAAACGATATCTCGAATCAATTTTGCTGGAAAACAACCGATTTGATGATGAATTGAATGGGTAAAAAAATATCTCTTATCAATTTTGCTGATATATGTGATTATGGAAAGAATATAATGAAATCGGTTATGGAGCGTGAAACTGGGGATTGGATTTGATACTGTGTATTAAATTGAATCTGTTAGTTATAATTTAATGACTAAAATGCCCTTTACATAATTAAAACAAATTATTAAATCAGTTAAATGTGTTAAATGTAGACATTGGGATCAAATTGAATTAAAGGCCTAGATTGAGTCTTATATCTTACTTAATGGCAAGGGATGTATTTGATCCATATATATATATATATACACATACATATATTTATATATTGTTGTCAAGATATACATAAAAGATAAATTTATTTGGATAGATAATTTTATGATAATGCAAGATTAAAATTTTGTCAAACATTAGTATAGTATGTTGTCACCGAATTAATTTAATTCTAGTGCTAAAACTATGGCCAATTATTATATTGTGTAATTTTACTAATGTATGTAATAAAAGAATTTAAGGGAAAAAAAGGTGAAGAAATGAAAAAACTAAGAAGAAGAGTAATATTTAACGATATTTAAGACAATTCTATAGTATAAGAAGAGTAAGTGTATTTTTTAATAGTTTAGGGGTTATTTGTTACGAGGGCTATAGTTCAGGGGGCAAAGTGTATTTTACCCTAATAAGAAGTAAGATGAATATATGTGCTAAGAAGAGGAAATTTATTAATTGGTAATTGCTCTTCTTTGAGAGAAAATTCATGTAGTATGCTATTCTTCGAGTAGAGTGGGTGTAATCTTTTACAAGTGTTATTCTAGCCTATTTAAGGCCATTTGGCCGTCCCTCCCCTTATCTCTTAGCATAGGGGGCAATTTTGTATAGTGGAGGGGGAAGATCATTTTCCCCATTTTGGGGATAGTGGGTGGTGGTTGATTAGTTCACACTTAACCCTTCGTTAGCTATTCTTACGAGTTTTATATTCAGCTATCTGTCTTCTTTTTCATCAGCTAATCCCTTAGGTAAATCATGAATCTGTCTATGAGTTTGGTAGTCGAGCTTACGCCTCGCTCTTGCTATGAGCTTCCATCTTCATCCATCTTGGTCTTCGTTTTTATCATTTTGGCTCAATCCATTATATGTTAATGCAACCCGTTTCTTCTAAGCCCAATGAGCGAAGTGGAATTTTACGGACGTATCGAATTGTATTACTTAATTCATAAATTTATAGCTTAAATATAAAAATCATTAAATATGTTTCTGAAATGACAATTTGTACAAATAAATATAACTTAAACTAACTATTTTATTAATAATTACACTAAAAAATTCTTAAACAAATTAACTAACTTAAATATTATGTTTAAAAGGTCAGATCCTAATTGTGATTGACAATTTCAACAACATCGTATTAAAGAATAGTATTATGGTCTTCAAAATGTTGATCAATGCCAAATTAATGGAGTTACTAATATATAAATAATAAAAAAAATAAAAAAAAGGGACATAGATTTATTTGATAAGTTTTATAATTTAGGAAGGTGTTGGCAACATATGATATAGCAGAGGGTACAAAATTTCTTTTTGATTTCCCACGGCTGTGCTAAAATCAGAAGAGAATTGAGGCAAATCAACTCAATTTCTAAAGCAAGAAGATGTCAGAAATTGTATCCACCTCCATCATCATCATCACAAGTTCAGAATAGTGTGCAGAAAGAAAGAAAGAAAGAGGTGAAAAGGCAGTTGACCACAAAATCAATCAGAAGTTGTAGAGGAATGAGCAATAATGAGCGGCGGCCATTATTGTCAACAATCTCAGAAGAGATTGAGATTGAGATTGGAATGATGTATGATAGTAGTTATTATTTGGGGAAGGAAGCATAAGCAGAAGCAGAAGCAGAAGCAGAAGCAGCATGGTGTGAGTTCAAAAAGTTATGGGAAATAGCAGCACCCTCCATCTTTGGCCGCATTGCTATGTTTTCTCTCACTGTTATCTCCCAATCATTTGCTGGCCATCTCGGCCAACATCACCTCGCCGCCATCTCCATTGCCACCACCGTCATTATAGCCATCACCTTCGGCTTCTTGGTAGTAACTCTCTCTCTCTCTCTCTCTATTTATTGGATAAGATAAGATACGATACAGCTGGTTATCTTATTATAATGTGCGCTAGTTGCGTAAGGCTGAAAAATGGCTGTCTATTAAATGGGTTCTTGTTTATTAAATGGGTCCATTATGTGTGGAGTGGGACTATCGGTTCTTTGGTGGATATATATTTGTTTTGTATGTATGCGTAATGCGTTGCAAGAAAATGAAACTAGTCTACTTGTTCAGGACATAAAATAATTAATGATTACTAGAAGTGGTGCTGGTTCTGATCATCTCCATACTCTTGAATATACTAATGGTATTCATGTAAAAAGATAAACAATTGTTGCTGTGTTGACTTTTATACTCTTCTTCTGTAACTTAAGATTTGCAGGTATTAGTGAGCCTCCTGTTGTCCTTTCTAAAAACAATTCACAAAATAATATTTGAATACCTGCGGTTTGGTACATGGCCTAATGTTCACTTGTGTGTTTGGGCAATTTCGAGCTACGTTTTCCGTAGTCGTCTTATTAAATAATTTAACCTACATACCAATAAACCACGTATCACTTAACTAAATTTCTCTGTACTGTGGGTACGTATGTTTCTTTTCCTTTTTGTGGTAATGTCCTGGAATCTTTAGCATTTCACTTGCAATACAGTTCTAAATAATAACTATTATTAAGTATTTATTTTTGGAAAAGTCTCATTATCGATTAAGCTCTTGATGCATAGCGTATTAATGTTTGAAGCACCATGCTTGTTATTAGCTCGGAATGGCTAGTGCACTTGAGATGCTGTGTGGACAAGCCTACGGGAGAAAACAATACCACCTTTTGGGTATATATTTGCAATGCTCCTGGGTGGTACTGTTTCTAAGCTCTCTATCCCTTCTGCCTCTTTTCGTTTTTGCCTCGCCAATACTGAAGTTCATTCGGCAGCCAACATTATTAGCTGAGCTGACAGGTCAGGTGGCTATGTATCTGATTCCGATGCACTTGAGCTTTGTTTTTCAGTTTACTTTAACGAGGTTCTTGCAATGCCAGTTGAAGACTTTTGTGGTTGCTTGGGTGTCCGGTGCAGTTCTTGTTTCTCATGCATTACTGAGTTGGATTTTTGTTTATAAAATGAGGGTTGGCATTATAGGGATTGCCCTCACTCTTGATTTCTCTTGGTGGATGTCTGTATTGGGTATGTTTATCTATAGTACCTGTGGTGGGTGTCGTCATTCTTGGACTGGTTTCTCTAGGCAAGCTTTTATAGGCCTGTGGGACTTCTTCAAACTCTCTCTTGCTTCTGGTGTCATGGTCGTGTATGTCCCCATGCAATCCTTATTCTCATTTCAAATTTCAAACGGGTGTAAAATTTTCTCTATCTGAATTTACAGGTTGGAGAATTTTTACTATAGAATGTTGATCATAATCTCAGGCATGAAAAGTGCAGTGGTTGCCGTTGATGCCTTGTCCATATGGTTCGTGTTCTATTTGATTCCTTTTATTCTTATTGCTCTAGTTTTATGGGTTTGAAGGTAATTCAACTCTTTTTTAAGTCATACTTATATCAATTCCTTTGTCCAACAGCATTAGTTTCTACGGCTGGGAGTCGATGATTCCACTGGGCCTATTTGCAGCAACAGGGTATGTTTTCTGTAAGTCTTGTTCCCTTCCACACTGCTATCTCTCTTTCTGCAATGCCAAACCAAAATGAGAAGTTTTAGCATAATATCGGACCTCAGCATTATGACAGCGAAAAGTAAGCCTTAAAAGGTATTTGATGAATACGAGACACAAAGATGACATCGTTCAACATTATTGCATCTCTCTTTGTACTTTTATTAGTTTTACATAAAGATTTGACAACTAGAGCAACCATTTCACTCTTAGTTACAAAGAGGGTGTGGGTCGTGTGGCTTGAATGGCTTACCTTCCATTCTGCTTGTTGCCCTTGCTTTGTGAATAATTAATCAGAACAGATGGTGCTATCTCATTTTCCATTTCTTTGTTTGATTAAGGAAGGGGCTGGGTAGTCAAGGTTATAGTTTTTGGATGAGTAGCTGAAGGGTAGTTCAGAACTGTCAAAATTGGCTGATCCCTTTTGTAAAAAAGGAATCCAACCCTGTATGAAATAGAAACGACAGCTGCTGATTATCTAGTAGTCTTTTTAGAAGAATATTAATGGACTCTCAGCGTTATTTATGATTAATAAACTGGAGAAGTTGATGTATTTAATGACAATAACCAAAAAAAAAATGCCAAACACTTGCTTGAACTAGAATTTGACTAAATTTTTAACTTCAATCTAACCATAATCAACAAGGATCTTAAAGTAAGGAGAATATGAACATCAGAAACATGAATTGTACAATATGCTTTAATCTAGTAGATTACTAGAGTACTCCCAGACACCATAAAAAACCACCTAGGTTTGGAAAGGTTATAGAACGGTCGTACTAGCATGTCGTGCCTCGTCGATTGTTTTTTTCTTCTGGTGTTGAAAGTCAGATCCTTGAGCGACCTACAGTGTAGAGATGCTTAAAATTTAGATGCTTGCTACAATTAATGGATTTACAAAATTTACTTTGTGAATTTCATCTGTGTAGATTCTGATTTCAATTTCGAAACTGTATAAATTCTGAGATTCATATAGCTGAAACACTGACACTAGGTTCTAATGATGATCTCAAGAAAGGGCGTTAGTGTTATATGGCTATTGCAAACTTTTAAGAGCTGGATGTGATATACATATTGAACTAAAAATGCACTTGCAGTGTTCAGAAGAAAGCTTCGTGTTAGTCACCTGCCTGAAACATTCAGTTTGTAGGCAGGCAAACCATTTCTAAATTTTTCTCTTTACATTCTATGAATCAGAGTTGAAATCTGCTACTAACTTTACAAGGGTTATTTCTATCCATTATCTTCTTTGTGATTCCTTGTGAATTTCTTGCATGTATCATGGAAATGGATCACAAACACCAGCACTTTAGAAATACTAGCCAAGAGCAGATTATTAGGCTATGTTCGTTTATGTTTTTGAGTTAGAATTTTGAAAATTTCTCGGGAAATACGTACTACGGAGATTCTTGTGAAAATGATGTGATGTGTGTTGTGTTTGTTTATGTTTTATAAAATTGATTGAAATTCATAAAATGCATGTGTCAAATCAATGATGATAGGTTTATGTATGATATGTTGAATGATTGAGTTAGTTATTTATATAAATGATTATGTGAATAAAGGAATAATAAAATATAAATTAAAAATTGTAAAGTATGAAAAAGAAAAAAAGATAATGATTGGAGTAAATGATTTTGATTGATGATTGTGTGAAATGATAGATATAGTAAGTGATAGGTTGTTATATAGGGGATTGAAAAAATTAAGTTGAAAAAAGGTGAATTTAAATGAAAATAATTTGTGTTATGGTTTTTGAGGATTTTGTGATCCAAGATATTAAAAATGGAATTTGAAAACACAAATAAACAAGGCCTTAGCTCTTCGGCTACTTAATCAGTGTTGCAACTAACAATTTCCATTCTGCCATCTGTATGCAGATGAAAAAGTACCAGAGAGCATTCTTAGTACCTAATATTATGTTTTACAAAAGCAGCTTATGGATTTCATATGATGAGCAAAGGCAATATTATACGAAGACCATCTGAGTTAACAACTTGATTTAAGAACAAAATTGGCTGCATAAAAGTAGCACAATCTTTCTAATGATATAAAGAACTTCATTTTAGAATTTACCCAACCCCAACGAAGATGGAATCATATCTTCATTGTTGCCTTGGGAAACTAAGCACAAAATGGATACATACTAAACCCTGATATTGAACTTGCAGTCATTTAATATTTTAAACCAAACATTAAATATTTACTTGATTCATGGCATGCTAGTAGGGGTGGTCATTTCGGTTAACCGAAACCGAAACCGAACCGAAATTTCGGTTCAGAAAAATCCGAAACCAAACCCGAATGAACGGTTCGGTTTGGTTTTAACCGAAACCGTTTTGGTTTTTTTCCGGTTAACCGATTTTAGGGCAAAAAATTTCAGAGCTGTTTTTTAGCATGAGGGGCATGAATTCAACAATTTTATCTCTAAATTGGGATTAATTATGCTTCTAAGCTACATTAGTTTACTCGTTTGATTTACAGAATAAAGAAATTAAATAATCTAATTTTAATTTCCTACCTAGGGTTTGAGTAGAGGAGTGAGGAGAGCCGTCTGCCGAGAAGGATTGACGGGCGACGGCGGTTGCTGTGACGATGACGGCGATGGCAGCTGCTGTCATGGCAGAGGGGCGATGGCGAGAGTAACGGTGAGGCAGAGAGAGAGAGTAGAGAGTTAGAAACGAGGCAGAGAGTGAGAGAGCTGGCCGCTGGGTTTAGGCTTTAGATTGAGAAATCATAATTCCGCATTAGCCCCAAAATTGTTTCTAAATTCCACATTAACCACCCCTATAAATAAAAATTATATATTATTATTAAACTTATTAGGTTTTTGGTTCGGTTCGGTTAACTGAGCACCAAAACCAAAACCGAAACCGAAACATCCAAAAAATAAAAATCGAAACCGAACCGAAAAGGCTCGGTTCAGTTTAGGTTCCAACCGAAAAAGTTTTGGTTCGGTTCGGTCTGTTAACCAAACCATGAACACCCCTACATGCTAGTAGACTAATATTTTTACATGCCTTGAATGAGAACTCTCTTAGTGCTGTAATTAGTAATACATACACTGCTACCTCTTTAAATGAGGAAAAGGTAAAACATAATTGCTTGTGTAATGGATCTTAATATTGCTATGAAGACGTACAGTGTTTGTTATCTATAATCTTCTCAGCTTGTGCATTTTAAAGCTGCCGAAGTTCAGATATATTCAGTATGCTGCAACTATTACAGATCTTTGACTTCATGTTTTCTTACATTCTTCAGAATATAAGTTTTTTCTCCCTTCAGAACATAAGGTTTGAGAAACTAATGTTTGTCTAGGAGTGTTTCTAATTCCATTTGAAGTTTGCTATTTGTTTATGTTTCACACTTATAGTCTCAGAAAAGTTGCACTGGTGTGTATAGTTTTCTTTCAATCTACCCACGTTTCTTGGATTCACTCATGAGCTAAAGACCCATCTGCTTTCTTTAACTCCTTTATTGTCCCCAATGAGCTCAGGATACGTGTAGCATACGAAATTGGAGCAGGAAATGGACAATCTGCAAAGTTTGCTGCAAAAGTTTCTGTCTTCAACTCTCTATTGATTGGCTTCGTATTCTTTTTAATAACAATCGCCATTCCTGACAAGATTGCTATGATCTTCACATCAAGCTCGTCTGTGATCACAATGGTCGGGGAACTAGCCTTGTTTTTGGCAATAACAATTCTTTTTAACTGCATTCAGCCGATTCTTTCAGGTAGGACAAGTTATATTAATTAGGTAGAAATTTCAGTTTTCATTTAATTCCAAAAGGAAACACGAGAGTCTTATAACTTTCTAAGCTCATGTTAAAACATTGTTTTTCTTTTTCAATTTTGTCATGGAAAAATAATAATAACTTGCAATGTTATTTGATAATGGAAGATAAGATATATTTGAGTTCTGCATTTTCAGGGGTAGCTGTTGGATCTGGTTGGCAGGCCTTGGTGGCATATGTAAATATTGGGAGCTATTATTTTGTTGGATTGACTCTTTCCATCATCTTGGGATGGTTCTTCCATTTCGGGATTAAGGTATTGTTATGAAGTAGATTTTCGAAAATTTAGTTATTTAAGTTTATTATTTATTTCTTTATTTTGAGTTATCGTTTAATTAGGTTTCCTTGTTGAGTTAGAAGTTTATTTCCTTTCTTATTTAGTTACTTGTTGATTAAGTTTTCTAGCTGCTTAGGGGTCAAGTTATTTACTTTCATAGTAGTAGTCTTTAGTTATAAATAGGCGTTAGGGGTTCCATTTTTTATTATTCAGTTTTGAATCAATAAAGTATTGCGAGAAGATTTATTCTTGTAGGGCAAGATTTATTCTTGTAGAACTTTCGATTTATCGAAAGTATTATCTTTCATCAATTTTGTTTCCATCAATTTGGTCCGACGTGCCGGATCTTTCGGCCGGATCATTAGATACCACCATAGCTCGTTCCACTTTCGACGAATCTCTCATTACGGCGTTTGTTTCGCGCTTGGAATCCGCCATGACCCATTTGGATAACATCTTGACCCATATGGATAACATGGCCAACCGTCTTACCAACATGAAGGCGGCGATCACCGCCCTCAAAACCGATGCCCCCAACACTAGACTGCACCAACTGCGATTGCCCATGAAAATTCCCCACCGCCAGCCGCCCACACACCACCTGTAATTGCCGCCGCCGCATTGGCTTCATCAACAGAAAACAAGCTCATCAACCAAACCAATGAAATCCCACCGCCACCGAATGTCGCAACTGCAATTCCGCGGTCTTCACCATTGAACCCGCAACCTGACACGACCAAAGCAGCCGCGCACACTACCGTGGCGCTTCTGGTTTTTTATGGTACTGATCTGATTAGTTGGCCATTTCTTACCGACAAGCAATTTGAAATTCATGACACAACCCCAAAGCAGAAAGTTCAACTTGCCTTGGTCACCATGGAAGGACCAGCGTTGCACTTGTGTCGTTGCTCACATAACCGTGAGCCACGCAATATTTGGCTGGAATTTTCCCAGGCACTCACGGTGCAATTTGATGATTGTTATTCGAGAAGCCCTTACCAGCGTAGGCAGCAATTTCCTGAGTTCAGCCTTGGGGACAAAGCTGTTTTTAAGGGGGTGGAGTTGTTATGAAGTAGATTTTCGAAAATTTAGTTATTTAGGTTTATTATTTATTTCCTTATTTTGAATTATCGTTTAATTAGGTCTCCTTGCTAAGTTAGAAGTTTATTTCCTTTCTTATTTAGTTACTTGTTGATTAAGTTTTCTAGTTGCTTAGGGGTCAAGTTATTTACTTTCGTAGTAGTAGTCTTTAGTTATATATAGGCGTTAGGGATTACGTTTTTCATTATTCAGTTTTGAATCAATAAAGTACTGGGACAAGATTTATTTTTGTAGGACTTTCGATTTATCGAAAGTATTTTCTTTCATCAATTTTGCTTCCATCAGGTATATTTCATTTTATTACATAATTCATCAAACAAGATAGCACACGAACATTTGAACTTGCAAATTGCGGAAGTGAAACATTTTCCTAAACCCAGCAGTTTAAGAGTTTTTAGTTTTGACATGATACAGAATTTCTACCATTAGTATTACTATAATTTAAAATCTCTGGTTGTATATGCATGAGCAAGATGTACTTATCAAGTGTATATGAACAGGGCTTATGGGCTGGAATGATCTGTGGGACTATAATTCAGACATTGATATTAATCATCGTTGCGAATAGATTACCGTGGGAAAATGTGGCAAAAGAGCATCCGTAGAATCAACCTGCCCCCCCCCCCCCCCCCCCCCACTAAAGATGAAGAAATCCAATTAATTGAGAAGGAAGTACAAACGTTGGCCCACTTTCATTTGCCCCATCGATGAAGCTAAATCAACTATGGAAATTCATGTGAAAAATGTCTGGCACAACATTACTTTACTGAAAAGGATGTCTCAGTTTAATTTACGTTTTCCTCTATGATTGACTCCTTTGACATTTAATATGTGATAATTTAACCCTTCATGTTTTTGAAACTTGTATTTGGTGTCAGCATGAGTATATAGTATACGACAAATTTATCGATCTAGCAACTAAAGAAAAGGTTGAGCTTGGAATTCACCGTTCCATCTATAACTTTGTGAAATCAGCCGTTGGTCGCTCATGATGGCTGACTACACTCTTTGCTACTGGAGGGAGTAGTTTGTTCCCTATTTTCAAATTGGTATTTAATGATCCCACCCTCTCTCCCTAAGATTATGTCAAGTTCCAGTAACCATTTTCTCTCTTCTATATCCTAATTGAAGCTGCAAGAATTGGAGTATGAAAGATGAAAACATAGTTTGTGATTCAACTGAGGAAGTATTTGAATTTCTCATGGTGCTTGAGTAAGAATTTCTTCAACTCGTTTTTATGACATTGTAATTTATGTTCGTCATTATCAGCATCAGAGCCTCCAAAATCATGTATTTGCATGCAACCTTTTTATGGATTTGTTTGGAAGCACTTTTCCAATGAACTTTTGGAGATGGAAGTCCATTTGTGAAAGTGTTGGCAATGAAATTCAAATCGACTTTTCGATTAAATCACTTCTTCAAAAGTCCATTTTGAAAAAGTGCATATTAGTGAATTTTGATCTTTTTTCTCCAAAACTTCTATAAGAAGTCATTTAATTGTAATTTTGCCAAACACTTTTACATTTCTAAAAGCACTATTTGAAACGTCAATTTTGAAAAGTCCATCATACAAATGAATTTATTAATTAAGAAGTAGATCCAAACGCATCTATTATCGACCCTGCCCGAATTTCCTTTTGGAGGGGCCAAAAACAATGTTTTTTAACCAAGCTTGCTTAAAGACTGTCGAGACAGCTTGTGAAGCTTGAAAGCTGGTTCGACTGGCCTTATATCCTATGTGGAACCACAAAGCCAATAGCTGTGGGTGCATTCGTGAGCTTCCCAAGTGATTAAGAACAGAAAAGGGGCTATCAGTAAAAGTAATCTTCCAAACCAGTATGGAAAATAAGTCCAAGGGCCTATATATATCTTTGCACTCTGGAGAATAAAAAGAGGAAATACCCCTTAACAGGATATAAAACGATCCTCAATCATAAAATGAACTCTACAACATTGGTTGTAGACATGTAGACATATTTGGCCCTACTCAGTTGAGGGGAAGAATTATGAAGTAAATTTCAAGAAAACGTTTTTCCAACCTTAAAATCTTCACTGATTTGTCACTCTTTTCTTACGTGGAGTTGTTTCGTACAGCGGAAGAGGATCCTCAATTATAAAATGAACTCTACAACATTGGTCGTAGACATATTTGGCCCTACTCAGTTGAGGGGAAGAATTATGAAGTAAATTTCAAGAAAACGTTTTTCCAACCTTAAAATCTTCACTGATTTGTCACTCTTTTCTTACGTGGAGTTGTTTCGTGCAGCGGAAGAGGAACTCCAAACACCCAGTCGAGAACGTTGAGGTACTTAGACCGGAAGACATCCCTCTCCATGGCATAACAGTGCATAATAACTGCTGTTGATATGCTAAAGATTAAAACATCAGCTCTTTTTAACTTTTTGGACCGAGGCATGTATCCTACATCAGCCATGCATGTGAAGAAGCTCTCAATTGCTCGTGCAAGGCAGTATAAGGATATCTCTATTCTTCTGCTCTTCTTCTCAATTGCTAGAGCCAAACCGGTCGGAAACTGTTCAAGAAAGTACATATCAGTGTAGAACACACATACACACACTTCTCCTTCTCTCTCTATTGGCTGAGTCGAAAGACGAAAGAAGTTTTCAAGCTGGGTAACAAACAAGCGCTCATATGATTATTCTCTTGCAAGGAAAGCAGATAAAGGGGCTCATTTTACCGTTCCCATTGCCACCATAGGAATGTTACATCTCTTGAAAAGCCTGAACAGGAAGCATGTCCATATCCTATGTGGTAGCAGCAAACCAAAACAATCAACAATGAAAAAAAATAACACACGTGAAACAAATGATAAATATAAGTAATATGATGCGAGTGAATGTCCAAGAAAAAGTTTTGCTTATTCAAAAATGGTAAGACTGGGTGGAGGTCAGATGTAAAGATACATGCACAATGCTTTCATCCCATCATTCAGCACCCGCACTTTGTTGTAAAGCTTTTGCAACTTAACTTAGCTACTGGATCATTTTTCGATCATTTTATTGTAAACATATCCTTCCGTTAGAGTACAGTCTTTAGCCTATCATCTCAGTACTAGAAGTGTTTCAACTCTCTTCCATTGTTTTATTTAAGTTCTAAAATTAAGAATTTCTTTAATACAATGGTTGCTCTGGAAGTTGCTCACAGCAGTCAGGTTCTTAATAAAACATGTTTTATATGGGCCAATAATCCACTTGTCACCCCACATCCCATTTTGGAGATTGATTCTATATGGTTTTTGGTTATCCTGTATTCCTCCAAATGGTAATTGGTCATACTGTATACCATTTCAGGTAGGCGTAAATTATGATGGTTGGCTGCTAAATAGTCTCTCCCTCCTCCCTCAATTGCTCATACATGTAGCCCTATTATGTCTCCAGCAGTGGATATGGGGAGCATTTACCAAAATATTACATATCCAAAACCAGCTTAGCACCTTGCAAAGTTAGCAAAATCAGCTCTTTGACATAAGTGAAAATTCGGCAGAGGTGATTTTCTTTGTACTGAAGGATAGAGGGTGACAATAACCATTTCTGAACTAAAAGTTTATTTAAAAAGAAGAAAAGAAACTCCTGAGTGCTACAGGAAGTAGATTGCTTTCCCTCCATATGTTACACAAAGACTCAGGTGTTAATTGCAAAAGTCTGAGAATTCTGAAACACTCAAGTCAAGAAAAGATATCTTGAAGTTAGTAAAACCGAGATGGAATACATATTTAGATATGTAGACTCTCACACTACATGCTCAGAGAGAGGGGCATATCTAGGTAAAATTGTCTTCTTTTGGAGTAAATTTTGAGGCTGGAATTGGTCAAAGTTGGAGTTAGTTTCACATAAAAGGTACTGGTAGCAATAAGCTCGAGAGTACAAGAAAGGATTTGAGACATTCATCCACATACATTATATGAGCGAAATTATAATCTTTAAACTCATTGTTTACCACGCGGATGAACAGTACGTCGAGAGAAACAAGCTTGACCTCGCGGTACCATAAAGTCCTTTCCATAAAATGGGGTAAGGCCTGAAAAACAGTGAAAATGAATTGTTAATATGAAAAATAGTTAACAAAGTGCCCATGTAACACAAACTTAAGACACGAATTCAAAAGGTGACTAATGACAAACAAAAAAGACAAGAATATGGATAGAATTACAAAGTTAAAATTCAAATTTGACTAAAACACCTTCAAAATACATGAAGCAGAAATCGGACATGTTAGATGGAAAGACACGAAATTACTGGGCGATTCTCTGTTTATAGATACTTTCACGTAACCAATCTAATAGTGTAACATTTCAGCTTTATAGTTCAGCAATTAATAATAAGGTCAAATTAATATGAATTTCCACCATATTTTACATGGAGAACAAAATTGGTTTATGGAAGAAATACAAAGTGGGAGTATCACTGATTTGGTTTAAGATTCCTTAGATATATATGTTCGAATAACATCAATATGTTGACTAGCTAGTCGTCATCAAATTCATTCAAGAACAAGTGATGAGTAAGTATAATGTTCCTATATCTTATGTTTCGGACATGTATCAAGTTCAGTCATTACAAAATTCTTTTTGTACCTACCTTTAACAAATATAGAGTTCTTGATATCTCCCAACTGGAAAATCCAGGACTCAATTTTATGATTTCATTTCAAATGAAAATTAAAAACTCATCAAGGATCCCCAGCAAAGATCAGTCACAAGTCTGCAGTTATGAATGGCAAAGATGCGAAAGAAAGAGATCTCCTAACTTATTCAATTAAGTTTGAGTTTCTGTAGTTTATCATCTACAAGTTCCATGAATTCTCAATATGCAAATACATACCTAAATGTGAGTGTGTAAACACTTATAAAAGACTTTCAAAAAGGTGGATTAAGGAAGTGGTAATGGAGATAAAAGCCGCGCATGAAAATGACTCAATCCTGCATTTGAAGGAGCTACAAGATGATGAAAATGATATCTTGAGCTCATATTATTAGATTTCTTGATTAATGAAAAGTATCAAGTATTTAGTACTATCTACCTCTTAGGTTTTAGATTTCCAGAAATTACTGGGTCGATTCTGCAATTGAGAGTCATTCTAAGGTTTACTAGGCTAACCAGTTCAATGAAGTAATTACCTTCTTTCAAAGAGTTAAGCGGGAATAGGGCTAACAAGTAACTGTTAAGAGTACATCCACCCAGTCTCATGTAATACTTCAAGGAACATGGAATCAAATAGGACACTTATTCAAACAAAACCAACTATTATAGTTACAAAACATCTCGTATACCAAAAGTGGACAAATCATTTAACATATTAACATAGAGATGAGTTACCGTCTCAGAAGACCTTGACGATGTACAATCAGGGCAGGAATCAAATATACTGGAAGATAAACTGGTAGCGCTCTTTTATAGGCTTGAAGAAGAAAGGAAAGGACATGTGTACCACATGCTTGATTCCCATGGATAATCTGCATAAAATATAAGTATCTAAAAAGTGCTGGAAGATGAAATTCTCTCTGTGGAAAATCACCACTCTTTACAAAACAAGCAAAGAGCAACATCATCGGTAACACTGATAGTCCTAAGATAAGTAAGCAACTACAGTCTTACTCCCACTGTCCTGTGATTAGATAAGAGAGTGATTCAACAGTAAACAGAAGTAATTATGCCTTTTAACAGAATAGTGCCAATAGCAAAATCACTCCCCAACTAGAGCAACTTTCTAAGTGTTTTGCAAACTAATGTAGCCGGACAGATCAAGTCCAACTTCCATTCCACGTAAGCTGAATGTTAGGCATTCTATGTACGACTAACTATCAATTAAAAAATTAGTGATGGATCTACATTGAATTGTCAATTGGTTTGTCAATTACTGCATTTTTGGGGTCACATTTGCCCAATTAAATTAAGAAACTTTTTGCCAGCTTTGCAATTGCAATTGTGCAGCTTCATTCACCATTGAATCACAAAATTGAATTGTCACTTCTACCATGGTCTATCCTCATCATTTATCAGTCATTTTAAGTTCAAGTTTTTGATCTTGGAGATTGAGGACTTCTATGTGCAGTAAATTCCAACGATAGAGCTCCGACAAGTGGTCGAGATAGTGATTCACTTAACAATCTTTGATAGAGGGTTAGGATGGGATCCTTGTGTAAGGATATGGTCAATATGATATATCAGTTAGAATTTTGAAATGATAGAGGCATAGGTTACATTGTAAAAGAAGAGGTTTTTTTGAGCAAGGCTCATAATTGGGTTAAAGAGTCAAGAGAATGGAGTCGTAATTGTAGTATTGCTGTCATTATGATTCGTCTACACCAGCTTCTGATAAGGAGCCAAGTTTCAAGTGCAAAAAGTATATTGAATATCTGCAAGATAATAGCATATCTATGTCCGATTGTAAAAAGGGGAAATCTTGTGAATAATGGGAAAGAAATCTAGATTATCCCGAGTGATTTGGAGAAATGTTCTGTCAATGATTACATCTCTTTGTGCAATGCGTCATTGTAAACACAAAGTTATTTGGGCATCGAGCGACCACCAAATACAGATCAAAGAGAAGTATAGCATATAAAAATCACGAAATTATATTTATGTATATGATATATCATGTTGGGCTCTACATACCGAGCAAGGTATCTTCATTTCTGGATCTAGCTTAATGTCAACACCGTTGGACTTGTAATGTGTCTCTACCGCTTCCAAATCTTTGAAAGGTAAGCCACATGCAATGTCTCTAACGGCATTCAGGATGACAGAATCCTTTGCTCCATGTTTATTGAGAAATGCCTTATAAGATGGGGGCAAACTATCTGGCTTCAGTAAGTAAGCCGACCTGAAAAAGAAGACCGCACATTCAATCATAAGACGTGTAGTCTGAGAATGATTTAACAAAGACACCTTAAGACATTAGAACGTATCCTGAGGTCAGGTTTCTGAACATATTAAGTGGAATTTTCTCCCATGGCTACATTCTTCTTGGAAACGGAGATTGATTGGCATAAAACCTTTTGGTTCCTCTGCTAAGACCACCATTAAGAAAATAGGAAGAATTTTCGGAATAGTCATTTGAACTCAACAACGTCCAGAAATAAGGCATGAAAAAAAAAACATACAAACTTTACACATCTTTTAGTCCGTAGTTGACAAAAGAGCCATACCACACTCTCTTGTACCTTTTTATGTTGCTTTTTAGCCAATACCATTATTCAATTGCTGTTACGAATCGAGATCACGGAGGTGAGGTGGCAGCCGAGTTGGAGCCAAGGGATGATGTGGCAGCTGAAGTTGGATCGCTGAGGGTTTACACGCGACGTATAGGAAAGGTGGGAAAGAAGTAGAAGAGTGGAGATATCATTTATTTATTATTCATTAATTTTATGTTATTTAATTTAGCATGTGTCTATCTATTCTAGTAGGAGTCTATTTATGGTATTTTGTTTTTTGAGAGTATTAATAGTTGTTTAGGGTTTCAATATTGTATTATCGAACACTTTGGATAATTGGAGAGCTTGGAAGCTTTGGCAAGAATTCAATTCTTGAGTATCGTTATTTAATTTCTAGTAGTAACAATTTGGTCCGACATGCCGGATCGGAAAACCAGGAAGATGACCAACACGCGTTCAACAACCGACGCATGGACAAGTTTGAGGAATCATTGAGTGTGTTGTCGGAAGAGGTCGCGCTGATGAGGAATCAGATGGCAAAGGTTTTGGCCGGAATCGCAGACACCGCAGTCCCACCAGGCGCACCTATTGCGCCGTCTTCAAATCATTTACCCACGTTCAACGGCACTGACCCCTTGGGATGGCTTGTTCGGGTTGACCAACAATTTGCGCTACATCACACGCCCACGGAGCATAATGTGGAGTTGGCTATGGTAGCCATGGAGGGTGCGGCGCTGCAATGGTTTCGGTGGATGGCTAACAGAAAACCGCATGTACCATGGACGGATTTCGAGGGACTTGATGGTGTGATTCGATGAATGTTACAAGGGGAGTCCCTACAAGCGGTTATCCGCGGTTCGACAAGCGGTTCAACAAACAGGCTCGGTGGAAGATTATATCACACTATTTTATCAGCTAGCCAATCAGGTGTCGGGATTGTCGGATGAGCATTATATGGGTTACTTTATGCATGGGCTGCGTGATAAGATCCGTACGAAATTACGATTACTGCGACCCCCGGATTTAGAGACGGCTATGGATATGGCTAAGGATGTTGAGGAGGATTTATTAGCTGATGGGCGGATTGAGAGGTTTAGCTTACCTTCCTCGCGACAAACCGTAACTGGAACACGTGCTGCCTCGTTCAGCTGACCTCCATCACATCTGTCCATGGGGTGCAGCTTGAGACCTCCCGACACGGTCAATCGGGGTCAACAAATTCGATCATTTGGTTTGGTGCAATTGACCGCGCGAACCGGGTTTTGCAGACTTACTCCGCGAGAGTTCGCTGATTTGTGCGCCAAGGGGCTCTGTTTCAAGTGCAAAATTCCGTACCATCCAACACACGAATGCTCTCAGAAGCCGTTACGGGTACTTTTGGTTGAGGAGGGCGAAATTCTGGATTCTGAAAGTCCCGGGGAGGAGCACGAAAGAAATGTTATAGAGCCGTTTATTTCAGCTGACTCTGATCACCCTAAAAAAGCTGCCTTACCATTGTACTTGTTGGCAGGTTTGTCAGGTCCGCACACTTTGAGACTTAGTGGATCTGTGGGTGGCTGAGTAGTATCCGTATTGATCAACAGTGGGGCGAGCCATAATTTCGTGGCCAAGACTTTAGTGGCTGAATTGGGTTTGGAAACGCACAAGACTGGTCAGTTTGGGGTACAATTGGGGAACGGTTATTGCGAAAAATCAGAGGGGTTATGTCGGAGGGCTACCAATCGGGTTCGGGTTGTGCATGATACGAGCCAACTGTTATATATTCCGCTTGGGGGTGTAGATATGATCCTTGGAGTGGCGTGGCTTGAAACATTAGGGGAGATACGAATTAATTGGCAAATCATGTCAATTGCATTTGAGAGTGATCAGGGTCTGGTTCGACTCCAAGGGGATCCCGCATTGTGTCGCACACAAGTAAGTATTAAGTCGTTATTAAAAATTCAAGATTCGGAATGTTGGGCCCTAATTGTGCAGGATACGAGTTGCACGAGCTTAGAAACGGAATTTCGCACATCGGAGAAGTTGGCAACAGAAGTAAAGACTTTACGGGGAAAAATTTTGGACGTCTTCAAGGAACCCGCCAAATTACCCCCTAGGCGAGTCACCGACCATCGGATCGAATTACAGCCGAGTGTGGAGCCCGTGTCGGTTCGACCCAATCGCTACGGGCACGCTCAGAAAGATGAAATTGAGTGACTAGTTGTTGACATGTTATTAGCCAGGGTGATTCAGCCGAGCTCGAGTCCTTTCTCGAGTCCATCTTGTTGGTTAAGAAGAAGGATGAAAGTTGGCATTTCTATGTGGATTATCGAGAGTTAAATAAGGTACCAGTGCCTGATAAAAATCCAATACTGGTGATTCAGGGGATGCTTGACGAGTTAGCGGGCCGCACAATTTTCTCAAAGATTGACCACCGATCAGGATATCACCAAATCCGAGTGGTGCCCCGGGACCTGCCAAAAACCGCATTTCGAAGTCACAGTGATCACTATGAATTTTTAGTCATGCCGTTTGGATTAACGAATGTGCCAGCGACATTCCAATCTACAATGAACAATCTTTTTCTGCCTTATTTGCTGAAATTTGTATTGGTTTTTTTCAACGATATTCTGATATATAGCAAGACAACAAGGGAACACTTGCAACAGTTGGAGCAAGTTTTGGTAATTCTGCGGGACAATCACTTTAAAGCTAACTTAAAAAAATGTTTGTTAGGTTGTTCGCAAGTGGAATATTTGGGTCATATAGTGTCGACGCAGGGGGTGGCAATGGATCCGGAGAAAATCTGGGCAGTAATAGAGTAGCCGCAACCACGGTCAGTGAGAGGGGTTCGAGGGTTCCTATGGCTTACGGGGTATTATAGGAGGTTCGTGAAAAATTATGGTTAGATTGCTCGGCCATTGACTCTGTTACTTAAAAAGGGGCACCATCAAAGTTCAAGTGGCCGACTGAGGCCCACACGGCGTTTGAGGCACTCAAAGGCGCGCTTGGCAATGATGAATTTTACGAAACACTTTGTAGTCGAGTGTCATGCCTCGAGGTCGGGAATAGGGGCTGTGTTAATGCAAGAAGGGGCCGCCCAATAGCCTATTTCAGAAAATCATTGGCTGATCGTACTATTTCCAAATTGGCTTACAAAAGGGAACTTATGGGGCTCGTTTTAGCAGTAAAGCATTGGAGACCATATTTGATTGGTCGTCGATTCACTGTTCGCACAGATCATAACAGTTCGAAACATCTTTTGTCGCAGAGGATCGTAACTCCTTTACAGCAGGTTTGGGTGGCAAAGTTGTTGGGATACGATTTTGAAATAAATTATAAACAGGGTAGTGCTAACAACGCCGCTAATGCGTCGTCACGGCGTGCAGAGGACGGGATTTTGACGGTGGTGAATGGGCCCGTATGGCCGGAAATCACAACTATAATTGAGTAGCAAAAGAATGACCCATTCATCACACGAGTACCTATGGATCTCAAGGCAGATGGGTCGAGTTGGCCCCTGTTTGGGTTGGAGCAAGACCGGCTGTTTTACAAGGGGAGGTTAGTTTTGGCAGAATATTCCGAGTGGATCCCGAAACTATTGCATGAGTTCCATAACACGTCTGAGGGGGCATGCGGGGCTTTTCGCACTTATCGCCGATTGGCCGGGAGTGTTAATTGGAGGGGAATGATGAAAACGGTGCAACAATATGTGGCTAATAGCTTAATTTGTCAGAAGTCGAAATATGAAGCATCCTCGCCGGCGGGATTACTGCAGCCGCTTCCGATTCCTGAGGTAATTTGGGAAGATATTTCTATGGATTTTATTACTTGTCTTCCGAAGTCGCAAGGGTTTACTTGTATAATGGTTGTGGTTGATCGACTATCAAAATACAGACATTTTATTGCTTTGAAAAGTCCATTTACCGCAAGAACTGTCATGGAGGTGTTTGTTCATGAGATTGTGCATTTGTGTGGGGTACCGTGATCGATTGTAAGTGATCGCGCTCCAATATTCGTGAGTACGTTTTGGCGGGAGCTGTTTAAAATGCAAGGCACATAATTGAAATTTAGCTCGGCTTACCACCCCGAAACTGACGGACAAATGGAAGTGTTGAATTGTGTGTTGGAAACATACTTGCGTTGTTTTTCTTCGAAGCAGCCTCGTAAATGGGTCGCCTTTTTGGCTTAGGCGGAGTATTGGTATAACACCTCCTTTCAAACATCGGCGTGTACCACTCCTTTCGAGGTGGTCTATGGTCGACAACCTCCTTCTTTGCATCGATTTCTGCCGGGCGAGTGCAAGCTGGCAGAGGTTGCGGAGGTTTTAGCGGGACGGGATGAATTGGTGAGGGTGTTGAAATCGAATTTGTTGCGGACTCAGCTGAAAATATCCCATTATGCTAATAAAAAGCAGCGGGAGGTGGTTTTTGAAGTAGGTGATAAGGTTTTTTGAAAGTGCGTCCACATCGACAAACATCAATTGCCAATAGGGGATACAATAAATAGACGGCTAACTTCTACGGGCCTTTTGAAATTGAAGAAAAAATCGGTTCAATGGCCCATCGACTAAAATTACTGACTACTAGTCGTATACACCCGGTATTTCATGTCTCAATTGAAAAAAATGGTGGGTGACCACCCGGTAGCATGCGAGTTACCGGCGGCGCTAGAAATCACGGAGTCAAGTATTTTTTAGCCCAAGCTGATCTTGGGACAAAGAGTGCGCAATGAGAATGGTTTAGGCATGCGACAAGTCCTTGTGCAATGGAAAGGAAAATCGCCGGATGATGCTACTTGGGTTGATGAAGAAGAGATAGTTCAACAATTTCCAAATTTCAGCCTTGCGGACAAGGCTGCTTTGGAGGGGGGAAGAGTTGTTACAAATCGAGATCACGGAGGTGAGATGGCAGCCGAGGTGGAGCCAAGGGATGATGTGGCAGCTGAGGTTGGACCGTTGAGGGTTTACACACGACGTAAAGGGGAGGCGGGAGAGAAGTAGAAGAGTGGAGATATGGTTTATTTATTATTCATTAATTTTATGTTATTTCCTTTAGCATGAATCTTTCTATTCTAATAGGAGTCTATTTATGGTATTTTGTTTTGAGAGTATTAATAGTTGTTTAAGGTTTCTTTATTGTATTATCGAACACTTTCGATAATTAGAGAGCTTGGAAGCTTTGCCAAGAATTCAATTCTTGAGTATTGTTATTTAATTTCTAGTAGTAACAATTGCACCTTTTATGTTGCTTTCCTTTTACATGGTTTACATCTACACCCCTAAGGTAGATCTGACTACCAAAAAAACGTCTCTTGTTTAAATCTTACACACAACCTATTTATTGTGATATGTCTTAAAGCTTAGCGCAAATTTAGCAGAAGACCCATGATTAATAGATCGTTCTACAATATAATTATAGGGAAAAATCTGGGGCTAGGTTTAAGTTAGTACTTTTGACGTTCTTTGTGCTCTACTCATTTCGTTAATAGTGAAATTCTCTAGTCCTCTCCCGTGGACGTAGGCATTTGTCGAACCACGTAAATTGTTGTGTCATTTAATCCTTGTATGCTTTTATTTCGTGTTTGCTCTAACACTATTTAAGGTATGTCTCGCCTCACAAGTACCCACTTCGTTAGTTCCGACTGAGGTCGTCAAGAAAACTTTTGAAGCATTTTTTGACCAATAAAATGCAAGCCTCTTTCAAAGCTCAATGGGTATTTTATTATTTGTGAGAACTAGAAGGTGTGCAAATGTAATTTTTAAAGAAAAGTTTTTGCCCAGACCTGATTTGGATTAAATTTTTATTATGTTTCTACCTATTAAATACTTTTTAAATGCGATGGTCTTTTGTAGACATTTTAAATTTTCTTATAAATACAACTACATGGTTAAAAAAATGATTATACATTAATAATAATCTTAACTGGGTTTCATGTAATATGGGTGGGTCACTTGAATGAGTTTGGACTAAACATTTACCAATCTTTTCCTTTTGTTTTGTTTTTCCTCCCATCTTCGTCTCTTCCAGCCATTGCCATCTTTGCTAACTCAGCCAACAACCTCCTCCCGTGCAGCTTAGCACCACCATCTACCCACCCAAAACCCCGTCGTATTCCCATCCCCACCACCCAACACAACCAGCACCAAGTCCCCCCCCCCCCAAAATCCTCGCAGACCAACTGCCATCACCCAACTTAACACCAGCCCAAACCTCAAACTTGAGCGCTGAAACCACCATCCCCCTTCCCCACGTAAAGCCCCAGCACCAACCTACCCAACCCATCTGCCAATTTCATTTCCTGGTCATATTTTTCTTTTTTTCTTATTTTTGGCAAATTACACTAGGATCACCTAAAGTTTGGTCTAATTACCAAAAACCCAACGTCAAAAACAAAGTAGAGACAAAGTTGTCGTTGGTCCTTTTAGATTTTCTTGAAAAAAAAAATTTTGTTATGTCATTTTTTTCCCGTCATTAAGGGTTAAAAGGACTTTTATGGTTTTCTATTAGCACCTCGTAATTTTCATAAAGCTGAGGTGTATGATAGAAATAGAAAATTGATATAAACTAATTTCGATAACTCGAAATTCAAACAAGAATAAATTTTGCTCTAAGCTAAAAGCCGATTTTTTATTGATTCAAAAACCTGAATGAATACAAACATAACCCAAACACACATATTTATAACTAAAGACTTCTAACTAAGAAGGGAAATAACTAGACTCCTAATTAGACAAGGAAAACAATAACTAGTTCCCTAAACCAACTAGGAAACTTAATTAAATAAGGACTCAAATTAAAGGAAGAAAATAATAAAACATAAGTACTAAATTACTAAATTTGATTCGTAACAATTCCTCCCCCATTAAAAACAGCCTTGTCCCCAAGGCTGTACTCGGGAAATTTCTGCATATGCTTGCGCCTATACCGATTTGCACCGGTGTGTTGCAATTGCAAATCTGCTTCAATGCTTCTCGCCAAATTCATGGCCGCTGATAAGTTTTGTGCATCCCCCATCTCGAGTTTGCTGCGAATTGCAACATCCAAGCCATTCAGAAAGTATCCCAATATTGTGCATTAGCGAGTCCGGGCACCTAATTTGCTAATAAAATAAATTGATCAACATAGTTGTCCACCGAATCGGTTTGTTAGATAGCCGCCAAGCGTTCATACACATTTCTCACCAAACGACTACCGTAGCGCGTAACTAGTTCTTAAGAGAGTGTCTCCCATGTCAAACGCGGCTCGCAGTGGCGAAGCCATCGGAACCAATGAAGAGCCGAGTCTTCCATCGCCACCATGGCGAGTTGACCCTTACTTTCCTCCCTGACTTCATGTATTTCAAAGTGTTGCTCCGCTGTTGTGAGCCAACCGAGTGGGTCAGAACCATTAAAAACAGGCAGTGACGCGGTGATGTGATTTACCGCTGTGGGTGCTACGAATGTAGGGTTCCTCGGTTGGTGCGTCGGAATTTCTGGGGTGAAATTTTGGGCGCTCGAAGTGGTTGTCATGACGGCAGCCCCTGGTGTCACGCCGGTTTTGGTAGAACTAAGGCCGGCAATGGCAGCAAAGATGTCATTCAATCTCGCCTTTATCTCCGAGATTTCTCCGCTCATGCGTGTCTGATGTAGTCGACATTTTGGCGGAAATTAAGGCTTGTCCTCCGCCACCGCCCATGCACCACCTGTGACTGCCGCTGCCTCATCGACTTCATAAACCCAAAATAGCGCCGCTGCCATCGCCGCTGAAATCCCACCACCGCCTGCCAGTTTTATCCCACCAGTCACACCCCACGCAACCCATCTGGCCGCCATCAACCAAATTCTGCAAACCACCGCCCCTAACCTCCAACCAACAGAAACCAAGTTGCCCGCCATCAACCAAATTCTAAAACCACCCCACGACAAACACACAACCACACCGCCGCCACACTCCACATTTATGACGGAATTGACCCGCTTGGGTGGTTCACAAGGACTGAATCTTTCGACATTCCAAAGGGTGCGTTTCGCACCCACGGCAGGCACTAGAATTTTTAGTCATGCCTTTCGGCTTGATGAATGCACTAGCGACGTTCCAGGCACCAATGAAATTTCCCGGGTTCAGCCGTGGGGACAAGGTTGTTTTTAATTGCGGAGCAGATTTTGAGGACCAGAAAGAAAAAGAAGAAGAGTTAGTTGATTATATTTCATTATTTTATTTCTAGTTTGAATCCTTATTTAATTAAGTTTCTTAGTTGGTTTAGGTAACTATTTATTTCATTCCTTGTTAGTTTAGGGGTTTGATTTCGTTGTTTAATTAGAAGCCTAGTTAATTCCTTTCTTAGTTAGGACTTAGGAGTCTTTAGTTATATATATGTGTTAGGGGTAATGTTTTTATTCATTCAATTTTTGAATCAATAAAAAATCGAGCTAAGGCTTGGGGCAAGATTTATTCTTGTTGGAATTTCGAGTTATCAAAATTAATTACTATCAATTATGTTTTTATCACCATTGCTTGTCAATTTTCGAAATTTGCATGTAGTGTCTCCAATACTCAACATTTTCCCTTAATTACAGAACTTAATCTTAAAGCAAATATATATAGTCTATTTCTACATTGACTAATGAGTAAATGCCTGTAAATCATTTCATTATTCCTATTAATATGTTTCTACAACATATTTGTAGGCTGCATGTTTTAGTCTCAATAAATAGCATAGAAAGGATAATTGCATATTGAAATTGGAAACCGTAACTTCTAGAAAGACAATACGAAGAGTCATTCCTAGTATTTTAACCCTGTACCAAGACTCAAAACTATAATTTCCTTTGAATAAGGTCATCACAGATCATATAACAAGTTCTAATATCTTCAAACGATGCTTTAGATAAAGCATCTCTTCAGAAAACAAATGGAAATCTTAAGTTTGGGTTATAGTTTTAAAATATTGGCATGCGTTTCAAATCGTTTTTGGATGTTTACATAACAAAGGATCAATGCAGCTTGTGAAAAATTAATTATGAATTCCCTAATGAGTAGCAAAATTATTTCATTACAGGAATTTTTAGAGTCAACTTGTTCGTTATTGTTCTTTAGCTTCATTATGTGCTGGTATGAGCCACATGAACCAAATTTCTTTATGAGTGCAACTGGTCTTCTGATCATTTGCCTTAAAAAAGGATACACAAGAGTAACATACCAGTTTCGTTTCTAAACCAGGGACAATCAACCATGCTCATGATAAAAAGTAAAAACTATAGGTTTCTTAAGAGCACATATTTTCTTATTATCTAAAACTAAGCTTCGGAATTAACAACAAACCTAATTTCAACCTAACAAAGCCACCTTATCATGTTAGTTTCTAGCCTAAGTCTTTGGTGTAGGCAGCATATATTAGCTCGTGGACTGCCTAAAACTGGCATGCACATTTACATTTCCACAGTGATTAAGAATTTACAAGTAACTGAAAACAGAATCTGAAAACAAATTTGAGCAGGGAAATAGAACCCTTACAAAATCTGAGACGACGAGAGACACATGAGGAAAATATCTCCATGTGCCCATGTAAGCGGCTTACATATGCGCCCAAATCTCTTGCTTTTAATCCCACATCGCGTTGCCAGCACAGTGGCACGCATGAAAATGTAAATAGCTAAGCTCGTGTGCTCTGTGTTTAACCCAGTGAGAAGTATTGCTGGCCCTGCTATTGCACCTGCCAGAAAAGACCTCCATTTTGCCGTCCTAAACATTAGGAAATATAGGACGAGTCATAGAAGCCATTTAAACTAAAATTATCACATCAGATCCAGAAAATAAGCAAACATAAAAAGTAAAATAAGTGATGCGGATTATTGAAAAAAATTAATAAAGGTAGTAAATCATGCCTTCTGTGGCCACTCAACGCAGCAATAATTTCATCTACAGACACAAATGTCCCAGCAAATGTACCAAGAAATAGTCCATATCTCAATGTCTCTTTCAGTGCTAAAATCATATCTGCACTAGTAGATGCCATTTCTACTTTCCTGACAAGAAAAAAACACCCATATCATCTTCCTTTTTTCTCTTTTGATAATTCACACCCATATCATCTTGATGAATACATAAGTTTATCAAATAACTTGCATATGCAATACCAGAATGAGAGTTCGTATGGAAGATATTCCAGGATATGATTTTGTGCACATTTGCTTACAGATAATATTCATACTATGTCTTCTTTTACCTTCGAAGAGTGCGAAAAACTGAAATCTTATGGAATTTCATCCTTAGCTGAGACATGAGAAAATTAAAATTATTCTTGCACAGACATTTTTCAATTCAATTTGTCTCGAAATTATAGCAGCGCATGCAAAAGTCGCTGTTTATAAAAGCTAAAGAGATTAGTAAGGTACACCAAATATTTGATCAAACAATTACTATAAAACTAATTGCACAAAGATGATAGAATGCACACTTAAAGTAGACATAACTAACAATTGAATCGAAAATATAAAATTAGATCCCAAAAACCTAGCGAAAATTACAGAAAAAAAGCTTGAGCAAAGTTACTTGGAGGAAGGGAGTAATTGGCGGCGGCGGAGGCGAGAGAGAAGAGCGAAAATAGCGAGTCCGCCTTTGATGCCAGCGCCAATGGCGAAGCCTTTAACAGAGGCCGTGAACACTCTCCAGGACTTATCGTAGTCCTGAACTGGATATGAGTCGAAACTGAGCAGAGAGCACGATGACGATGACGAAGGCAGACTTGAGCTCGACGATCGCCGCCTACTGCATTGCGAGCAGTTATTCGAGCCGCACACGCACTTCTCCGCCGCGTCGGCGGGCGGGGCATCTGTTCCTTCGTCGCCCGAAACCGCCATCTCCGACTCCGATTCTCCGATTCCGATGCCGATTCCTCTTTACGGTTGGAATGAATGGGCAGAAGAGGGAGAGAGAGATGGTTTTCGGTTATGGGGATTACCGGCGAGTGAGGGGCTCACACGTACGGTACGATTAGAATCACTGTTCAAATTTTCTTTTCTTTTCCAAATCGATTCGGAAAGTTTATGTTTTTCAATTAATCGGAAAAAAATTACCATGTAGTTTCGAATTACATTATCTATACTCTTTTATAAAGCACTAACACTCTAAAATAATTATTTTTGGTGTGTTTTGGATTGTCATGACTAAATTACCCTCCATTTAAAATGTATTTTTTAGATAATTTTTTTCCAATATTCTCTCTCTCATATCACATATCTTCAACTTCTCCTACATTCTCTCTCTCACCCACTCTCTCTCCTATGTCATATTTTTTTTCGCCCACTATTTTTAATAGGTTGTTCAACTTATTTCTATTTATTTACAAAAACTCACATAAAATGCTGACATATTAATGAATTTTTCATTAAATTTTTTATTTACTCAGCACACGCATCGAGTGTGCCCACACGACTAGTTTCTTAAAAAACTCTTAATGTTTCCAATATTTTCATGATTTTCATATTCATTTCCATGAAACGTGGAAATCATGGAAACATTGTGAGTTTGTTAATTTTTTTTCAAAAAAATTTGCTCTATCACTAATACATTGAGAGTTTTAAAAAGATTTTTATAGAAATCATGAAAATATTAAAAGTTTGGTAATTTCTTTTCAAAAAGATTTGTTCTATCACAAATACAATAGAACTCTCAAATCTCTCAATGTAAGGAAAAGGGTAAAAAAAAAAAAAAGAAGAAGAAGAAGAAGTAATGAAAAGTAATAAATCTAACAATCAAACAAATATTTATTTCATCGAGGAGCGACTTTTTATCATGCGACTCTAGATGAAGATTATTGTATTATCGTTAAAATAATTTTTTCATATAATTATCATCCTTATTAACTTTTTATTTTTTTCGTGACAACACTTTTAGAATTTTTTATTTCACAATTGAAGTTACTAAAATTTTATCAATTATATGCTCTATGAATGCTAAACTTGAATAAAATATTACCACTTTTCATTTTTTTTCACTACAACACTTTTAGAATTTTTTTATTTCATAATTTAAGTTACAAAAATTTTATCGGTTATATGTACTGTGAATATTAAACTTGAATCAAACGTTACCACTTTATTCATTAGTGTAATTTGATCGATTATTGACGTAGATGTATAAACATTTTACACAACAATTGTTTTTTGCTAGTGAAAAGAGGAAGCAACTCTTCTTTACTTCTTTCACGGTTTTTACCTTGTTTCTAGCATTTTTCAAGTTTTTCATGACGTTTCCGAAACGTTTCTTATATTTAAGAACTACAAACTTATCATCGAAATGAAATTTTAATCCTTGATTAGATTAGAATGGGCAGTTTTTTTTATTATTATTATGGGAAGAGGGGGACACCCTACGAAAAAACTAGCCCGACAGACCAGGGATTGTAGTCCTTTCACGAGACCAAGTGGTCTCAATTCTATCAAGCTCCATATAAGTTTTGACATTATTATTCGGGTGGTCAATGCTCCGTAACTCATGATTAGAACCTGATTTGGCCATGACATCTGCAACTTGGTTTGCCTCTCTCTGGATATTCTTGATATTCACTTGCCAGGGGTGGTTCTTCCACTCTCGGATACTAGAAATAGTATCGATAAAATGATGAGCCGGAGTGGCCTCCATAATGGCCTGAGTGGCCTCCCAATAGTCTGTCTCTATTATAAGGTTTCGGATATGAGCATCCCAGGCAAACTCCAAACCCGCTTCAATGGCTTTGAGCTCGGCTTCCAGGCTATGAGTCGCCTCTATACTGCCTTTAAAACCTCCTGCCCAGCCTCCGAAATGGTCAAGCAGAATCCCACCAATACCTGCCCTATCTTTATTCCCTTGGTCATAAAGCTGCCACGCAGCATCAACATTCAGCTTAATCTCATTCGCCTTGGGTTTTGTCCAACCGACCTCCAAGATTTCTGTGTGTTCCTACGGGTTGTCTGCATGCGCGCGTTTTAAGTCCATGATACGATTATGAATTGTTTCCATATGCAAAGCTGGGATTCTCCCTTCGTCTCCATGCACCGTGTCATTGTGTACCTGCCACAATAAAGACACAATTTCAGTCAAGGTATTAAATTTCGGTATTGATATCGATATTGGGGTAGTAAATTTACGGAAATTTTGATGCAAATTTCGGGGATATTCAAAATTTCGATTTCGATTTTAAAGAAATTATGGATATATATAGAAATATTTGGAAATTTACAACAAAACTTTGTGTAACTTAAAATATCATAATTATGCATATTTTACATAAATAATATTGTATATATAATGTATATATAGTGCATTTTGTCAAGTAGTATGATTAAAATTTGTGGCGAAAAATATAAAATAAATATGATTTGAGAGTAAAGTAATAACCAAATCTCGTAGGAACTTCATTAAAACAAAATACCACAATTTTAATACAAATCATCATTTATAACCACATTATTTTAAATTTTGAAATATTTTGAGTTTGACAGAAATTTCGGGATATTTCAGGAAATTTCGGGATATTTCGGGAATTTCGAGAAATTTCGATAGATATTTAACGAAGTAATTTTATTAAGAATTCAAGATTTCGGGAAATATCGGAAATATCAGTAAATATCGGGAAATATCGAAAATATCAGGAAATTTCGATAGATATTTCGCAACATTGGATCGAAGGTGAGATTTCGCTTCGAAACCCTCGGAAATCCAAAATTTCGGTGGAAATTTCGAGGTTTCAGAGGATATTTAAGACCATGATTTCAGCAAACGAATTCTCCCATTTGTCGCACCAACCATACCTGTTAACCGGGGTAGAGAGGTTCCAATCCACCCAATCCTTGAGCTCTAGAGAGAAGAACGTGTGATGATATTTCGGGTGGACTAAGTTTGTCCACACCGCGCGAGCCCAGTCGCAATCACCAACGGCATGTAAATTGGTTTCGGGCATGGACGCGCAGATATCACAAGTGTCATCTGGAGCTATATGTTGCGCCTTCTTTTGCTCATTCGTCAAGAGTTTGTTGTGACGAAGTAACCAAAGGAAAAACTTTCTACGATAGGTGCCTTTAAGCTTCCAAATACGACGCCATTTGATCTCTTCGCCCTGATGCACTTTAGCTCCGGTGATGTGATCATAAGCACTTTTGCAAGTGTAAACTCCTTTGCTCGAATGTTGCCAAACTAGTGTGTCGGCGAAATGCCTCGAATTATCTAAATCAATCGATTCCATGTTGTTGCGTAACATAGCCGGAAGAGGAGGGATTTCTTCCCACTTCCAACCATGATTACGTGTCCAGTAACTAGTAACTGTCCTCTTCAAAGTCTCGGTGTCAAGGTGGCTGTCCACATGGTCACGCAAAATGTAGTTCCCCACCCACTGGTCCGACCAAAAGGTAACCTTAGTTCCCTCACCTACCTTCCATCTCGAATTCTCATGTATTAGTGGAAGCGCTATCTGAATACTATGACAAGTGTGGGACGTTGTGTTGCGGGCTCGAGCTCTATGCCGAAGAAGATATTTGTGTCGGAGAACTTTGACCCAGAGTCTCGACATGTCCGTCCTAACCTGCCATGCAAGTTTGCCTAAGTAGGCAAGGTTTTCTGCCTTGGTGTCCCGAAGTCTGAGCCCGCCATGCTCTTTCTTACGGCAAAGGGTCATCCACGAAACCAAGTGCAACCGTCTATTATCTGAGGAACCACCCCAAACGAACTGCCTATTCTCTTTATCAATATCTGCACAAATCCCTGCCGGGATAAGAGTAGTTTGCATATGGTAGGAGGATATTTTAGCTGAGACCGCTTTGACTAGAGTAGCCTGTCCCGCAAGAGCTAATTGAGTACGCTTCCAACCCGTGAGTTTTTTCCTCACACGGTCAACTAAAAATTGATAATCCCTTTTTAGAACCCTTTTATGATGGAGTGGTGCTCCAAGGTATTTGCCCAGGTCTTGCGTAATGGTAAGATGAGCCCGTGTCACCACACGTCTAACAATAATCTCCGAAGTATTAGCCGAGAAGAAGATATGGGATTTGGCTCGATTAACCGACTGCCCTGACATAGCACAGTAGTCCTCTAAGATCCCACTAGTAATATCCGCCTGGTGAGTTGAGGCCTCCCCGAAAAGAATCAAGTCATCAGCGAACATAAGATGAGAGAGGTGGGGCCCAAGCCTTGAAGTAGGGACCGTGTGCCAGTTATGGTCTGAGGTAGCATTGTCGATGATCAAACCTAGCTTTTCATTAACTGATGATACAGGCTTGTTTGGCTGGCTTACATTGTTCATGGATTATTTATGGTTATTAGAAAGTAGTAATAATTTTAGAGATTATCAACTATCAAGTAACTTTAGAATTATTAAAAAGTCATTTCTAGAATTACTATAAATGCCTTCTGATGAATAATCAATTTTGAAGAATATAAAGATGATCAAAAGTTTAAGATAACGACTAAAAGCATTAATAATTTCAATAACACTGTTTGATTATGAATTATAAGGTACACTTTTTTATGCATAAATAATTTTTAACAAAACTGTATAGGTTAATGTTTGAAGATACTTATTATATCAAAAATCATTATCATGATGGGTTCTCGTTTTCTATAAGAAAAGAAAAATATTTGTACCTGTTCATTCAAATTTTCGAGTCTGCAATTTTATAAGACAAGAAAAGATAATATGGACAAATAAATAAATCAATTTATAGAAAATTACAATTTTTGTGGAATAAATCTCCTATCGAAAACTAATCCCCTAATCTTTCACTCCAAACACAATTCAAGGGCTTGAAAGCTTATTCTTGAATCAAAGGCGTATTTCTCCTCAGATTTGTTGAAGAAGAAATGAATACCCAGATGATTTGATTGTTGTTGAAGATGTAACTACTCCTTGGATTTTTTGAAGAAGAAGCGACCAGCTCGACGATTTGATTGCCTTTGAAGATGTTAGAACCTTCGTTGTTGATGAAGAACATTTTAACTTGGCTAAGAGAAGACATGGATTCTCTAGCTTGTAGACTTATGTGTATGTATGTCTGTAAATGTGAAATCTGAATTCTTGTGACCATTGATCCCCTATATATAGGGAAAGTGAAGTGAATATGCCTGAAATGCACAAAGTGGTTGTGCATAGGCCTCATCCAAAAAGCTAAGAGGAAAATAGTCCTCTGTGGGACCCATTTGCTTGAAAAAAGTCCAAATTATCCTTACTAACATTAAGAGGTACATGCTTTATCACAATATTGCGATACTGCACAAATACTGCGATACTAGGGTCATCCCAAGTCTTGCGAAAAAGTCCCTATGCTTTTGATGTGCGCCAAAAATGTTTAGGAGCATTACCGTAATTAGACCAGCCCCTGATGCGGGTCCGGGGCGTCGCCCGTGGGTTGAAATGAGCAAGAAACAAGCTAGTAAAGACCAAAAAGGGCTGACGACCCATTAAGAGTACTTGGGCTATTTTATTAGCCCAAGGGTAATATTATTAGGCCAGGTGGGCCATTGGTAAAGTGAAGCTTGTGGTCTGTAGCCCACTGCCAGCTTCATATAAATACCTTGGAGGAGTTGGGAAAGGATTATTATATACTTCCCCAGTAAAAATTCACTGACTATTGAGAGTAATCCCACAAAAGAACTACGAATTGACTTGATCCCACATACTTCGGGTACGTAGGTAGCTCGATACATCCGAGTGCAATCTATACATTAACCAACCCCCAAACCTAGTTTGTCGTGCGTCGGAACGGTTCGACTACTCCACGTGGTCCAGCACGTGACATTCACTATCTGACGATTTTTACAATCATCAGATTGGCGCCGTCTGTGGGAACCTCGGTCCAACCACTGAGCATGCAGACTAGAGATCAAGTACGTAATATTAGCGACTAGAGTAATAGCAGTAACATGCCAAGTGTAGTATGTGCAGGTGATCAGCAGGCACCTCAGGGGACACCAATAGTAAATCCCCCCTACAAAAAGGGTAAATGAGATTACTCGTCACACGCCCCCTGCAGTAGCCTCCGACTCGGGTAAGCACAGCAGTCACCTGGAGCTTGCAGCACAAAGCATTACGTTCAGAGCTCGAGATTTGGAAAGTCGAATCCCCTCTAAGAACTAAGCTTTAGTGATCTCAGTCACCATCACGGATTCCTGGGTGTGCAAAGTTCTTGTTGACAATGGGAGCTCTGCAGATCTTATTTTCTTTGACACCTTCACACAGCTGTCTAGTGGTGGAGCTAGAGTCCAAGCGTTGACAACCCAACTCATCGGCTTCACCGGAGAATCAGTAGATGCGCTGAGTGAGGTGACCCTACCGTTATCTTTGGGTACACTCCTTAAGCGTGTGACCAAGGACGTGAAGTTTCTAGTGGTTAAAGCCCCCTCCCAGTATAATATTATACTGGGGAGGCCGAGCTTGAACCTCTTTCGAGCTGTTATTTCTACTTTGTACTCGAAGGTTAAGTTCCCAACCCCCTGCAGAACAAGAGAAGTCGTACGAGGCAAACGACTGACTAGAGAATATTGTTCTAACGCCCTTGCTTCACTCAAAAGGAAGCAAAGTGACTCGGAGCCAGACACTGGGCGTGACTTAATAGAAATAGATATGGTGGCCCAAGTGGAGGGCAAATCACGTAAGATACTGAAAGACTATAGCAACACCCTGGAAGAGGCAGCCGAAAGCCTAAAGATAGCAGAGTTAGTACCGGGTAATCCTGAGAAAGGCACCAAGGTCGGCGCTGCCTTGGGGTCTGCGATTGAGGGTGACTTGGTACATTTTCTCCGAGGTAATACAAATGTGTTCTCTTCGAATCTGGGGGCCATGGAGGGGATTGACCCCGAGGTTATGACTCATCATCTGAACACCTCCCCAAATGCCTACCCTGTGAAACAACGCAAGCGGACTATGGGAAAGGAAAGGAGTTTGGCTGCTAAGGAAGAAGTAGAGAGCTTGTTAGCCGTAGGGTACATAAGGGTCGTGCACTACCCAAAGTGGCTGGCCAACGTGGTATTAGTAGCGAAACCTAATGGCAAGTGGAGGATGTGCATAGACTTCACAGATCTGAATGAGGCATGCCCCAAGGATTCATATCCTCTCCCCCGGATCGATGACTTGATTGATTCTACAGCTGGCTGTGAACTGTTAATCTTCCTGGACGTGAGGCAAGGATATAATCAAATACCCTTAGCACCCAAAGACCAGGAGAAGACCAGCTTCATCAATGATCAGGGGACCTTTTGCTACAATGTGATGCCCTTCGGACTAAAAAATGATGGTGCCACTTATCAGAGGCTAGTCAATAAGATATTCGAGGCATAGCTGGGTAGAAACATGGAAACATACATAGATGACATGTTGGTCAAGAGCAGGCAGGGAGTAGACTATGTGCGCGGCCTGCAAGAATGCTTTGAAGTACTCAGGCGCTACAAGTTAAAGCTCAATCCCGCCAAGTGTTCTTTTGGGGTACGAGGCTGAAAGTTCTTATGCTATATGGTGAGTGAGCGAGGGATAGAAGCCAACCCCAAAAAAATTAGAGCCATCTTAGACTTAGCTCCTCCTAGGTCTAAGAAGGAGATGCAAGAATTGATGGGGTGAGCAGCAGCCCTCAGCAGATTTATTTCGTTATCAGCCGAAAAGGGATTGCCGTTCTTCAAAGCAATAAGGAAAGCGAAAAGTTTCGAGTAGGATGCTTCGTGTCAAGTGGCGTTTGAGAAATTGAAGGAATTCTTGGTTTTCCCGCCACTGCTCACTAAGCCCCTAGATGAAGAAACTCTTTTTCTATATCTGGCAGTGACCTATGAAGCTGTTAGTGCAGTACTGGTCCGAGATGATCATGGGGATCGTAAACCCATCTATTATGTTAGCCAACTACTACGGGCGGCCGAACCAAGGTACCCCCTCATTGAGAAATTGGCCCTCGCCTTAGTAGTGGCAACTAGAAAGTTAAGGTCATACTTTCAGTCACATCCAGTGGTGGTGCTCACTAACCACCCCTTGAAAACAATACTGTCAAGCCCTGACATATCGGGGAGAATGGTTAAATGGGCAGTGGAACTTAGTGAGCACGGGATCGAATGTCAAAGAAGACCTACTATCAAAGCACAAATGTTAGCTGACTTTGTCGCCGAGATGATGGAGGACGAGTCCAGCTGCTCCCTACCAGCATGGACCATATTTGTAGATGGTTCTTCCACCAGTGCCGGTAGTGGAGCTGGGGTGATAATCGAGAGTCCACAAGGAGATAAGCTTGAATCTGCTATAAGGTTCGAGTTTGATGCCTCAAATAATGAAGCTAAATATTAGGCACTATTGGCCGGGGCCAAATTAGCCCTCGCGGCTAAAGCAAAGAAGTTGATAGTCTACAGCGATTCACAACTAGTGGTCAACCAGATGAATGGAGTATACAAGGCTAAGGGAGTGAAAATGACTCAGTATCTAGCCCTTGTTCAAGAGATGAGAGAACATTTTGAAGAGTTTGACCTTAGGCAAGTTCCAAGGGCTAAGAATGAGGCTGCTGGCCAGTTGGCTAAGTTAGCAAGCTCTATAGGCTCCATCAAGAATAGGAAGATAACCTTCATCGCCTCCGACAAACCTGAGGTGGAAAAAGGGGGCCTTGAAGTGTTGTGTGGGGAGGCAAAGGAGCCTAGCTGGAAGGATGAGATTGTTGATTACCTAGTGGCCGGAAGTTTGCCTAGCGATCCTAGAATGGCCAGAAAGATAAGGATGAGGGCCGTTCGATTCGTCATTATAGAGGGCGAGCTGTACAATAGAGGATTTTCACAACCCTACTTGAAGTGCTTAATTCCTGCCAGAGAAGGCTACGTGCTACGTGAAATACACGAAGGGTGCTGTGGCAATCACCTGGAGGGTAAAGCGCTTGTTGCCAAGACGTTGCGACAAGGATACTTCTGGCCGACTATGCTTAAAGATGCTCAAAACTTAGTTTGAAGATGCAGAAGCTGTTAGGAGCATTCCAACATGAGCCACCTCCCCGGGGCTGAGATGCGATCGCTGGAAAGTATGTGCCCCTTTGACTTGTGGGGGCTAGCTATAGTTCGACCCTTGCCTTTGGCCACGGGTCGAAGGAAGTTTTTGCTGCTATTGATTATTTCACTAAGTGGGAGGAAGCTGAGCCACTTGCCAAAATATCTGAAAAATAAGTGATGAAATTCTTATGGAAAAATATAATCATGCGGTTCGGAATCCCAAGATCTTTGGTCTCAGACAATGGCACCTAATTTCAAGGAGCAAAGTTGAGGGAATGATGCCAAGAGCTGAACATAAAGCAGCACTGCACCTCCGTCAGCAACCCTCAAGCTAATGGCCAGACGGAGGTCACCAACCACACTATTTTACAACACCTGAAGACTAAGCTTGGAGAGGCAAAAGGGAGTTGGGCGGATGAAATTCCAGCGGTATTGTAGGCATACCGCACCACTCCCCGAGTAAGTACCGGGGAGACCCCCTTCAACTTAGTTTTTGGAGCCGATCCCATCACCCTGGTAGAAATTAAGGAAAGAGGCTTGAGGATAAGTCAATATGGCCTCGCTAAAAATGGGCGTCGCCGAAGAGAAAATTTGGATTTCATCGTTGAAGTATGAGATGCGCCTCTGCAAGGGTCGCAAAATATAAGGCAGGGATGGCACGAGCCTACAATCGTCGGGTACGCCCCCGAGGCTTCCAGGTGGGAGACTTGGTGCTTAGAAAAAAAGAAGTCACAGGCCCTGTTGGAAAACTGGAGGCCAAATGGGAAGGGTCCTACCAAGTAAGGGAGATAGTCAATCCAGGTACCTATAAGTTAATGACAGCTAGTGGTAAAGAGGTACCACGCACTTGGGCATATCCAACTTCAAAAGGTATTTTACTTAGATTAGTTTGACTACTGAATATGTTATCTTGATAACTGCAGATTAATAGTTAATGACAATGGCCACTGACCGAATTATATTTGAGTGTTTATGTCACCGCTACTGTGTTATTATGTTGTCAACAACGTCAAATACTTAAACATTCCATCTACTTAAGTGGAGAATGGGAACACTAACACGACCCCTGGGAGCTAAGCAAGTTCCCACTCGAGGCGTAATAAACATTACCCGCGACTGTTAGAGTGTATGCCCTCAAATGCCATAAAGAGGATAGATTTATAGGGCATTGACTTGTAACTAAACAATATCTTTTATTATATATAAGGCATTGTCTTGTTGTTTTCTTATAGGCATTTATAAGGTGTTAATAAACAATGTAAAGTCCTTGAGAATAAAGGCAAACCTTCTACTTCCTATGGGATAGGAAGAATGGCACTAGAAGGGTTTGATCCTTATTCTCTAAATAGGGTTCGCAAGTCTAAGAAAGTATTTGACTGGACATCAATACAGAACAAGGACATGCATGATATAAGTTTCGATAAAGAAAGTGTCAGTCGAACACTATGGGAATGATAGTGGGAACTTATGTCATGGACGTATAAGTTGGACTAATATGTTCGAACACGGCTCGCATCAGTTTCATCACATGGGTATTCACTCACTGACAGTCAATGATGAAACTGATAAGTTGTGATAGGTATGCGTGAACCTTAGACCTGAGGAATCGAGTTGAAGATGTACTTGTGACATCAGGTCTGTCATTAGAGTAGTTAGATCCAAATCACCCTTTGGTGGGATCGACCTCGAAGTGCGACTTAATGGGCAAGTAGCATTGTTAACTGATTAGCAAAATGGAATTTATTCTCTCATAAGTGAATGAGCTGAATATCCTATGTAGTCATGAATGAGTGAGGTTAAAAGTTTTTGGCCAAATCATAAAATGACCTCGACTCATTATGAACTAAGCATATGGTCAAGTCATGTGAGTTTGACTAAAACCATGACTCTTACTTGACTGGGATATAAGAATAAAAGGTTTATACTCGTACGGTATTCACAGCGTATATGGTTTGGAATCATCCTATTCATTCGTTCTCAATTGGGATACGATGTGAGCCACGTGACTGACTAGGTGTTACTCACATCCTTTTGGTTTCCTCCCAATTGCCTTTTGAGACGAACCTAAAGAGTCGCGCTTAAAGGAAGTGCAAAAGGAAAATCATGGAAAAGACTTGAGAGAATTTTCGGTATTGGATATCGAGATTAATTAATTAATCATTCGATGATTTTATTAATTAATTAAGTTAATGAATGAATTAATTCCTTAGAAGAATTTAATTATAAAATTAACATGGATTTAATTGATTATTTAATTAATTAATTTATTGGATAAATAATATTAATTATTTAATTAATTAAATAAGCATAATAGGGCTAAAGCCTGATGACTTTAAAAGCCATAAAGTGGCCTTCAATAGGGGGTAATTTAGCCTAGGTAATTATTTCATTGTAGTATAAATATACTATTTAGAGAAAATTAACCTAAGTGAATTAACACAAACTTTCTCTCCAAGTGAAAACACTCCATCCTCTCTCTCTTTCTCTAGTTGTCTCCCTCAGGAAAAGAAGAAGAAGATTTTTATTTTTTGACTCCGGCGTGGCAATTTAGAGACAGCGACGGATTTGCTGTTCAAGAAGGGATTGCAAAGCTGGTTCAGAATTCAACATACGCAAGAACGGTAATTGAATTCGAAACCCAATTTAAATACGAGAAATAGAGATAAGCCACTGGGATTTAAATATATTCTTCTGCTGCGTTATTTGATTTTATGCAATTTTTCCCAACAGCGACCCCACTCAAGATCAGTATGGGTGGCACCGCAAAAATCTCCCGAGTTGTTTATGAATCGACCGAGGATGGGCCACCCCATAATCCCTCCAATAATATCGAGAGAGGTTGAGGACCTATAAAAGGTCTCCCCACTCCCATAAAGGTTATGGATTGAGATTATGAACAAATAAGAGGCAACCATGCCCCCATAAAAGTGACCGCTGGTAAAACGAGTTATGTCACTCTTAACAAAAAAAAAAAAAAGATACCTTGCTACTCTAAGTGTCTGCCACAATCAACACCTAGGAGTGGGGGGCATTAGGTAAGATTAGGTGGAGATGGCCAAAAGACCAAAATTTTCACCTACTAATAAATATGCCAGTGTAATTCTTGCGCCGAATGCATAGAAACCAGTGGCTGACTAAGCCTCCCAAAACAAGTGTTTCATTGATACTTGGTCACTTACTCCCTAAATGTTTAGCTGAAGCACATGTTGGGGAGTAGGGGGCAAGTAGTAGCAAGAAAAGTCAAAAGTAGCAAGTTAATGGCTGGCTACTAAAGAAGCAGCTAGCCAATGTGGCTGGTCACTAATTACTTAGCCAAAATTCCCCCAGATCAAAACATGGGGTAGAAAACCGAAGTAACGATAAGACAAAGACAACAAGTAAGCAGATAGTCTTACAAAAAGTAAAGTACTTAAGAGTGAATTTCATAAGGTACAAATAGACGAATCATAGAGGCTGGGTAACAAAGTCAAGGCAACTTGAAAATCTAACTACACTACAAATAAAAACTAGCCATCATGAGGAGGGTCGCCACCATGTCCCTGGGCGGGAGGCACATCATCCTCGTCGCTATCATCAACCACTCCCTCGTACATCTATAAAAAGTCATCATGGGGATAGAAACCGCTCTTGCGAAGAGCACGACGGTACTGCTGAACCGTCTTTCCCATGAAACCGAGGGCAATGTCATATGCCTTCCTGTTGCACTCGTTGATGAACTCGGTGCTAGCCCTAAAATTGTTCACTGCTGACTCCTTAGCGTCAAGCAAAGCCTGTATACCAGCTGATGAACCAAGAAAGCTGATATATGTTATTTTTACACTAGTTTTCCCCCGTTTATTGACTTGGTTTTGATTGTTTTCATGATAATTTGATGACATATGATGCTTGGACCCTTGTTTTCTCATATTTTCTAGAATAACATATCATTTGGAGAAAAGAACAAGAATTGAAGATAAATCATGCATAAAGATACAAACTGTCTGCGCAGTGCTAGAGTTTATGGAATAGATTTCTCTACCCATGTCCAAATTACACACTTCTTATACCAATGGAAAGCTAAGAGGCAAAGGTACATTTCTTATGTTGAAGACAAAGATCAGATATGTAGGGAAGGAGGTGAAAACGTCATCGGAAGAGTCGTCTTACAATGGAGTTTTCTCATTCAGTGACTTGTGAGACAATTTTGTCATCTTTAACGTTTGATTTCGGCCCTAGTGTCTTCTGGAGAGTTGTAGATCTTTGTTTTAGGATTCTACAGCAACTTGAATCAGTGAATTCCGACATCGGTAGAGAAAGTTATACGAAGTTTACCAAAACTGGCTGGAGCAGTAGGGGACGAACGCCGAGGCGTTCATCCACGAACGCCGCGGCGTTCACATGCAGTAGCCAACGCCGAGGCGTTCAACAAGCGAACGCCGCGGTGTTCGAGGCAGCGGGTTGGTCTATAAATACCCCTTTTAGCCATTTTTTACCCTAACTCACCTTGGATATCAGCAATCACACGAAAATAGAGAGAGGGAGAGCTTAGAAGAGAAGATTAAAGGTCAAAACATGGAGAATTCAACAAGGAATCCACATCTCTACAAGAATTAGGGAGTTTTTACATATTTGTTTCTTGAATTTGTTCAAATCTCCTATGACTTGTATGATTTATATTTGCACTTTTGACATGAATATGAGCTAAACTTGTTTGATTGAGGGCATGGATAGGCCGTTTATGTTATTTTGATTGTTGATTTGTTGGTGTTTATTGGATTAATTTTGGTTTTAGCTATGTATTCAATATTTGATCTCAATGCTACATTTGCTTGATCACCAAGTGTTTGATAAAATGCCTAGGTTAGAGATCGAGAGATAATAACCTAGGGAAGATATAAACATTAAATACCCTATAGTTAAACCGACTAGAGATAGACTCGGTTTCTTTAGGTGGCTTTCCATTCACGTGGGGAATTCCTAGACCTTAAATGCATCCTCGTTAATCGGGTTTTCATATAGAGATATATAGGAAATCGTTACCAAGGGTAGGGTTGCTATGCCAAGAGATTGGGTAGTACGTACGTTAGGGAATTTCGCCTTAGCTAAATCAATCTAATAATCCAATAGAACCTAAATCACAATCGAAATGCATAATTGGTTGAACCATGTGCCTTGATCGCTTCTCTCTATTGTTTCCTCCCTTTATTTGGTGTGACGTTGCCTTAGTTTATTTTCTAGTATTTATTAATTAGTTAATCAACCTTTCTATCGACCGATTTAACTTAGAATTGAGTAATATAGTAGTCTTGGTACTTAGATTATAGTTGTCCCTGCGGATACGATAACCCCGGACTTAGAAATCCACTTTACTACTTACGCGACCTAGTTCTCTTGCTAGGATTTTGTCGTGTCAAAAGCTTTGGCCACTAGAGGCCTCCTCATCAAACTCCTTAACATCATCCTTGTACTACGCCTCCCAATCTGCGGCTGCTTCATCAACCTTAGAAGATTTTGAAAAGAGTTTCTCGTTCTTCTTTGAACAACTCTTCAATTTCTCCGCGAAGTGATCATACCGCTGACGGAGGTGATGAGATAGTTGGATCAGATGAAAAGGCAAAAGCAAGTATGCTTTGTAAAGAGGGCCAATGATCAATAAAGGGAAACCACAAAACAATAATGCAATAATAGAAATAGGCTTACCCGACCTTCTCCCGCAGAAATCTCTTCGTTAATATGATCTGCCGGTAACATGTGCAAACATCGGGAGTCAAAATCATTCAGTGTCGGCCTTGATATCGTCCACAAGGTGGCGACATCACTCGTATCCCAGAAAGAATGGACATTGGGGTCGCGGTTCGCCCCAAAATTAAACAACCCCTTGCCACGACTTGGGGTGCCCAAGTTTGTGGGAGAAATATCTCGGCTACGCTTCGGGAGTAGAGGAGCCCTAATATAAGTAAGCTCTGAGGAGCGGCCTAGGGCCTCCACTCCGCCCTCCTCCTCCACTGGTGCCTTCCCTTTGAGAGTCTTTGAGGAAGCCCCAGCGTTGGGATCACGGAGACCCTTAGCAGTCAATCCAGACATCATAGCATCAAATTCCAAAGGATCTGGTGCCTCAACAGTTGGTGAAGAATCTGACACCCCTTGGTCTGGGTTTTTGCCCTTCGAAGGAGGGCTAGCGGGTTCGGTACGGCTGGCTGGTCGCCCGCCCTCCGGAGCGGGGGCAGTTGCTGGTGTCTTAGAACGCCTCCTAGCTCCTGAAACAAAGTGTCCCAACAAATAAATTGTGATGCTAGAATATACTAGTCAGTCCATAAAAATATAACAATCATAAAAGGCGGTGTCGAGTAAAATAAAAAAAAGTACCTCCGCGATATAGCTGCCTAATGTCAAAGCGGGTCTCAAACAGCCTCGCCCCCATAAAATCCAACTGTAGCTGGTGGTGAGTATCAGTGAGCTTATAATGGGCGACTTTCTCGCACCATTGCTTGGGCGTAAGAATGGGCAAAAACTGAATGGGAAAGTAGAAAAACTTGTTCTTCCAATTTCCATTGGAACTAACTTTCCCCGCTAAAAATCTATATGGAGATGTCGGATAGAAATGCACGTATAGCCCCCCTTGCTCATCCGGACGTCAAAAAGAGCCTGGAAGGCCTCAAAGCTCACGGTCAGCTTGTAATCCCAAAAATGCCGGATAAAGCCCTCGAATTGGGCGAAGCTGTTGGGTGACAACTAACTGATACACACTTGGTAGTGTTGGGAAATATACATATAGCACGACTAAGCACATCGGAAAATTTAAAATTTTAGTTTCTAGGATTTAAAGATGCGAGTTTATTAATCCTACGGGCTTATCACGTATCATAGGCTTGCGCATCTCTACACTAGTTATTTAAAATTGAAATAAAGAAGATCTTACCTTATTCGATTTTTCGTAAAAATCGAAGAGTTTCTTCTTCCTTAACGTAAGCTCCCTAGCTTGCTCCTCGTTCCTTGAATCAACTCCTTCGTTTTTTCCTTTGATGAAGATTTTGAATTCCTCCACCAAAAACGCCTTTGATCGGATTCTTGATTCATTTCAGAGACCCAAGTGTTGCTCTTCTAAAGTTGATCCACACCCCGGATACCCACTCGTTTATAATCTTTAGCTAGGTTGATCTATAAACGTTTATTCTAACTCTAAGGAATAGTGTATGGGATTAAGGTGAAAGCAAAAATTACTTCTCTAAGTATTTTTGGAAGAATTCTTGAATTCAAAATCTTGATGAATAATCAAGAACTTATATGTGGAGAGAGAGGATCGATTTTCTATGCAAGAGGAATGAAAAAATTTGGCTCCAAAAGTCATCATCATTTTCGTTCTCTACATGTCCTATATATAGGACTAGGTTCTTGCAATTCTTTTCCATGTAGAACTCTTATACATTAATCCTTTTTCATGTAGGAATAGAAGACTAATTAATTTCTAAATAGAACTCTTCTTTTTTAATTAGTTTCCTTTCTCTCCAAGAAATCTTATTTCCTTCTAGAAAAAAATTAATTAAACTCCTTTAGTTATTTTCTTCCACCAAATTTTCGACCAAAGCTTAATAAAATAGCCTTTTAATAATTAACCACCATACTAGATTAATTAAAAGTCAATTCCAATTAATTAAATGCTTTCTTGACTTAAGCTTAATTAAATTGATTTTATCAACTAATTAATTCATTTATCCAACACTTGAATAAATAAAAGTCTTAATTAATTAATCTAATTAATTAATATATTAACTCAACTACTTTGAATTAAATTTCCTTAGCTAAGAAATGGATTTGTCCGAGTATTGTGTGTGACCCTTTAGGTTCACCAACATACTAGTAATGGGTTTCATAACCTTTATGATTTAATTTGGACAATTAAATTGTCTCGATTAATTAAACACTTTTAATTAACCATCTTATTATTTAATCTCCATTAAATATAAGATACCATAAATCAAAAAAAAATTTCTAGCTACTTATCTTGAAGACCTAGATGTAGGCGACTCAAAGTGAACCTTTCCAATCACGCATTCCATGCAAGTGAAATTCTTCTATCAACTAATTTCCCAATTGAATTAAGGATCGATGAATCTTATTGGTCGAGATCCTTGTAAATTCAATCTTAATAATTCAAGTGTGTTTGATTAGTGATTAATTAATTCAAGAAACTCATTTCTTAATTAATTACTTACTTGCCTTGGCCAAGGACTAACTCAGTCAAATCACTTAGAATAGTATAGGAAATTCACTTGTTCATCTAGACAAGTGATGGATCCTTTGTTGTCAACACCAACCTCCATATACGAGTCACTACACCTAATCACCAATCCATATGTGTCCTTGTAAAAGAACTGACACATGAGTCAAAGTGCAGTGAGTCAATATACAAGATTGCTGTGATGACTCAAGTCAAAGAATTAATCTTGCACTATCGTGATTAAGAAACTCCTAATTCGACATATATAGAAATAATTCCAATTTAAGAAGTTTTAGTCAGGGTAATTAGTGAACTTGTTCTCAACAAGCACCCGCGTATGTGCATTTGTGTCAACTACACTAATGTCTATAAAACGAGACATTCTCTAATTAAGAGTGTGCATCATATGCGCAAGTCTATCCGAATTATCAATGTCCCATCTTGATAATTCTATAATTTGGACGGTATTTAGAAATCACAGCCTTAGAGACTTATTATATGATATCCATCCAATGAGATATCAAGCCCCATAGCTATGTGTGAATTCTAGGGACTTCATCATACAGTTATAACAATATAAACATAAGATGAAAAAATACCTTTTATTAATATAATGTAAAACGAAATTGTTTATTACAAGAATAGATAAAGAAAGCCTATCTAGGATTGGCTCGCAGGACACTATTCTAACAATCTCCCACTTGCACTAGAGCCAATCTCCTTGGTATTTTAGACCCATCTTCTCAAGATGTCCTTCTAATACATTACGAGACAAGGGCTTAGTTAGTGGATCCACTATGTTCTCCGTTGTGTCGACTTTTTCCACGCGTACGTCGCCTCTACCAACAATCTCTCGGATCAGATGGTATCACCTCTCTATGTGTTTGGATCTTTGATGAGACCTCGGCTCCTTTGCTTGAGCAATGGCGCCATTATTGTCACAGTACAGAGGTACTGGATCGACAATGCTAGGGACTGCACCCAACCTTTGGATCAAGTTCCTAATCCAAACAGCTTCCTTTGCTGCATCAGATGCAGCTATGTATTCAGCCTCGGTTGTGGAATCCGCGGTAGTTTTCTGTTTGGAACTCTTCCAACTTACTGCTCCACCATTGAGAGTGAATACAAATCCCGACATTAATTTCAAATCATCCACCTCAGATTGGAAACTAGAGTCAGTGAACCCTTCTAGTTTCAATTCTCCACCGCCGTATATCAAAAACAAGTCCTTAGTCCTTCTCAAGTACTTGAGGATTGTTTTCACGGCTACCCAGTGCAACTCACTTGGGTCGGACTGAAAACGACTCACTACACTTAATGCATGAGCCACATCAGGCCTTGTACATAACATTGCATACATAATACTTCCTATGGCAGAAGCATATGGTACGCGAGCCATCCTATCTCGTTCCTGGGATGTCGAAGGACACATTGATCGAGAATACCGGATCCCATGACTCATAGGCAAGAATCCTTTCTTTGATTCCTCCATACTAAACCTTTTTAGCATTTTGTCTATGTACATTGACTGAGACAATCCTATCATTTTCTTGATCTATCTCTGTAGATTTTAATTCCTAAGATGTAGGATGCATCTCCTAAGTCTTTCATGGAGAATTTGGTGGATAACCATACTTTAGTCGATTGCATCATTCCCAATGAGTAGAATATCATCAACATAAAGTACTAAGAATGTCACTGCACTCCCACTGACTTTCTTGTACACACATGGTTCATCTTCGTTTTTAATGAAACCATACATCCTTATAGTTTCATCAAAACAGATGTTCCAACTTCGGGATGCTTGCTTTAGTCCATAAATGGACTTTTGGAGTTTGCAAACCTTTTGCTCACTCCCACTAGATATGAAACCTTTTGGTTGTTTCATGTAAATCTCTTCCTCTATGTTTCCATTGAGGAAGGCGGTTTTCACATCCATCTGCCATATTTCATAATCATAATGAGCAGATATTGCAAGCAAAATCCTAATGGATTTAAGCATTGCTACTGGCGAAAAGGTTTCTTCATAGCCGATACCCTCTCTTTGAGTGTAACCTTTTGCCACTAGCCTAGCTTTATAGGTCACTACCTCTCCATTTGCTCCAAGCTTTCGTTTATAGATCCACTTACAACCAATGGGTACTATACCCTCTGGTGGATCTACCAAGGTCCATACATTGTTGGAGTACATGGAGTCCATTTCAGATTCCATGGCACTTTGCTACTTCCCCGAATCAATATCACATATTGCTTCGTTGTAGCTTCTTGGATCTTCATCCACTTGAAGCTCTTCCTTATTACTTTCTAGTAATAGACCATACCTCTCAGGTGGCCCTCGGATCCTTTTGGATCTTCTCGGAGGTTGTGTGTTAGATATTTCAGTGTTTTCTTGTGTTTGTGTTTCCAAAGTTTGTGAGATAATTTGTGGTTCTTGAACTTCTTCAAGTTCTATGATCTCGCCCTTTCTATATAATAGAAACTCCTTCTCTAAGAAGATGACATTCCTTGAAACAAACACCTTTTATTCCGATGGATCATAGAAGTAGTACCCCGCGGTTTCTTTAGGGTACCCCACAGATTTACATAAGCTAGACTTAGATTCTAACTTATCTCCCACTAGCCTTTTCACATAGGCTGAACAACCCCACACTCGAAGATATTTGTATGAGGCCGGTTTACCACGCCATAACTCATAAGGTGTTTTGGGCACTACTTTGGAAGGCAATCTATTTAATAGATAAGCTGCAGTTTCTAAGGCATAACCCTAGAAAGATTGAGGAACTTCAGTAAAACTCATCATAGAACGGACCATATCCAATAAAGTCCTATTCCTTCGCTCAGACACCCCATTCAATTGTGGTGTTCCAGGCGGAGTCCACTGAGAGAGAATCCCATTCTCTTTAAGATAACTAAGGAATTCGTCACTTAAGTATTCTCATCCCCGATCAGATCGAAGAGTCTTAATACTATGACTTAGTTGTTTTTCTACTTCATTCCTAAACTCTTTGAACTTTTCAAAAACTTCAGATTTGTGCTTCATAAGGTACACATATCCGTACCGTGAATAATCATCGGTAAAAGTAATGAAGTAAGTACACCTTCCTTTAGTACTTATACTAAAAGGACCACAAACATCCGAGTGGATCAAATCCAAAGGATGGGTGGCACGTTCCACTTGTCCTACAAATGGTGACTTGGTCATTTTTCCTTTAAGACAAGATTCACAAGTAGGCATGGTTTCCTCTTCCTTAAGGTCGAGTACACCTTCCTTTGCCAATTTGTGCATTCTTTCTTTGGAAATATGTCCTAGTCTAGCATGCCACATTAGTGTATTATTTAAGTTATCTTGTTTTCTTTTGTTACTATGTTGAATGTGAAAGACGGAATTAATTGGTTGAACAGTGTATAAACAATTCGTCAAAGTACTAGTAAAAAGTAAAGAACAATTTTTAATAATGGAACACTTTCCATCTTTTATTAAAAACTCAAAACCCTCTCCATCTAAATAGGGATGGAGATAATGTTCTTTATTATACTAGAAACATAAAGACAATTATTTAAAACTATTCTAATGTCGTCGCCTAATGCCAGGTTGACCGTCCCTATCGCTGTGGCAACAACTTTTGCTCCATTGCCAAGTCTCAGAACGATCTCATCCTTTCTTAGCATCCTACTTCTTGTCATTGCCTGCAAATTGTTGCAAAGGTGTGATGCACAACCGGTATCTAATACCCAAGAAGTATCGTTAACAGATAAGTTAACTTCAACATAAAACATACCCTTGGTCTCACCTAGGGTCGCAAGGTACTCCTTGCAGTTCCTCTTCCAATGCCCTGGTTGACCACAGTGGAAACAGTCACCCTTAAAGTCCTTATCAGCTTTAACCTTCTTGACCCCACCTTTAGCTTTTAGCTTCTTGTTCTTTTGGGAACTCTTCCCTTTCCCTTTCTTTGACTTCTTAGCCTTAGAATGGGCAAAACTCACAAGTAGGACTGGCTTGTCCTTCTTGATGGTGGCTTCTGCAGTCCTTAACATGCTTAACAAGTCAAGCAAGGTCGCCTCCAGACTGTTCATGTTAAAGTTAACCACAAATTGGTCGAATGAGCTAGGCAAGGATTGAAGTACTAAGTCCACTGAGAGTTCATTGTCTAGAAAAATGTCAAGACTTGCAAGCTTCTCAATGAGCCCAATCATCTTATGCACATGTTTTTGGACATTTAACCCCTCATTCATACGAGCTCTGAAAAGCTCTTTAGACACTAAGTACCTTTCCCTCCTAGACTTTTCACCATACAACTCTTGTAAGTGATTGAAAATATCAGCAGCACTTGCCATATTTTCATGTTGCTTTTGCAACTCATTCGACATTGATGCAAGCATCGTGCACCTTGCTTGGAGGTCATCGTTTAACCATTTCTTATGGGTTTCGATTTCCTCCTCCTCAGCATCCTCGGGTAGAGTCGAGAGGGGTGCATCAGTCAAGACATAGGCTCTATTCTCAGAGTTGAGCACTATCTTAAGGTTTCTAAGCCAATCAGAATAGTTGGGTCCAGTGAGTTTGTTTGTGTCGAGACTTGTGGAAAGGGGTTCTTAGCCATCTTAGATATCTAGTTATCTACAAATTAAAGCGAAACGGAGATTAAGAAGATGTTTAATACATTCTGTGTAGATATGATTTTAAGGTTTTTTAATCATAAATTACCTCCCACTATTTAATTCAAATTCAATAACCCTCATTAAAGAATTCGAGAAAAATATTTTTTCCTAGTGAGTTTGAAGTCCAATTTAATCATTACATACCTCAATTTTATGGACACATACATAATAATTAAAAAGGTAGACAACACTTATCAATTACATCCCCATGTAACCCTCAATTATTTTACCTCATGTTTCACATGGACCTCAATTTTATGCACCCCCATGTTACTCCTATGTTAAGTTAGACCCATCAAACCTACATATAAATAACCTACCCAAAAAGTTCCACTTGCAATGGTCAACTTAGAGGATAAATTACCCATGTGCATCTCTATGCTTAGTAATAATAACGGCTTTCTCATTATAGAAAGTCCCACTTGCAATGGTCGACTAATCTACATAAGTAGCACCGAGATGCTATTACTTTTGATGGTAGGCATGGAATATTAAACCCCGTTTAATTTTATCCCATATTAACTTAAAATTAAAATCATTAAGATTTTATAAACTTATCTAATAAGTAAGGGAATTTTAGTATATTATAAAAGGTCTCATCAACGCTTCGATTATCTTATCTAAGTCTCTATCTTAAACATGCCCAACAACACATGAAAGGAAATAAACCATATCATAAGCATAATCTTAAAAAACAATATGTATCTTATACAAACATGCATCTCATACATAGAATCATGCATCTCATACATAAATCATGCATATTATAAAATCATGCATCACATACATAAAATCATGCATCTCATACATAAAATATAACATGGATATTTTAGGTCATATCTAAATCGATTCTATCTAGAGCCATCAAGGATCGAATGCCGGCAAGGCGAATAAAATAGAAAAAACGGAAAGTAAACATGCTTGTACAATCCTAATGGCCTCAAAATTCCATCATGCATATCAACTCATGAAAGCATATGTAAATTCTTAATTTACCAAATATTCTAATAAATTAAATCAATTCGGGGTTTCTCAATAAAATTTAATTTTTCCAAAAATTAAACAATTTAAAATTGCAAGAAACATACGTGTGCGGTGCATGTGATTAAGATTGATAAGTTCCCTCTCAAAAATTAAACAATTTAAAATTGCAAGAAACATACGTGTGCGGTGCATGTGATTAAGATTGATAAGTTCCCTCTCCTTAATTCACAATTGACTTAAACCCTTTTTAAGCACTGATTTTTATTTTCCATTCAGGTTTGATCGAAACCACTAGTTTCAAAACCATTCTGTAATTGTGAACAAAAGAAATTTGACTCCAATTCTAACACCACTACACACATGCACATACGTATCCTCCTCATGTCTCAAATTTATTAAATAAAAAGGATTCTAAATCCTTAAGCATGCACATGCACACACGTAAACTTGAAGGATTTGCATGCAATTCTAAATTGCATAACATGCTGTAGGCGTGATGGCAGCATATATGTATATCATAAATCTTTTATTTTAAAAGCCCACTTGATTAATATATCTCCATATATATTCATGTAGGTATTCGGACTCCTAGTCCAATTGGATTACAACACTCCAACGCCAATATTGCATACACCAACATAACACGTGCACTTTATTTGATTTCGATGTAATCTCATTACATAAAATTATTCTTCAGATTTAAACATCCTTTAAAAGCTGAAAATAAATAGTTTTTAATGAAAATCCCCAAATCAATAAATTCATCAATTTAATAATTTTAAACGTACATCACATGCAACGATTAAAATAAAACGGATCATACATAACAATGCGCGAGCCTTAGGCTATGATACCACTGTTGGGAAATATACATATAGCCCGACTAAGCACAGCGAAAAATTTAAAATTTTAGTTTCTAAGATTTAAACATGCGAGTTTATTAATCCTACGGGCTTATCACGTATCATAGGCTTGCGCATCTCTACACTAGTTATTTAAAACTGAAATAAAGAAGATCTTACCTTATTCGATTTTTCGTAAAAATCGAAGAGTTTCTTCTTCCTTAACGTAAGCTCCCTAGCTTGCTCTTCGTTCCTTGAATCAACTCCTTCGTTTTTTCCTTTGATGAAAATTTTGAATTCCTTCACCAAAAACGCCTTTGATTGGATTCTTGATTCACTTCAGAGACCCAAGTATTTCTCCTCTAAAGTTGATCCACACCCCGAATACCCACTCGTTTATAATCTTTAGCTAAGTTGATCTATAAACGTTTATTCTAACTCTAAGGAATAGTGTATGAGATTAAGGTGAAAGCAAAAATTACTTCTCTAAGTATTTTTGGAAAAATTCTTGAATTCAAGATCTTGATGAATAATCAAGAACTTGTATGTGGCGAGAGAGGATCGATTTTCTATGTGAGGAATGAAAAATTTTGATTTCAAAAGTCATCATCCTTTTCGTTCTCTACATGTCCTATATATAGGACTAGGTTCTTGCAATTCTTTTCCATGTAGAACTATTATACATTAATCCTTTTTTAGTTTCCTTTCTCTCCAAGAAATCTTATTTCCTTCTAAAAGAAAATTAATTAAACTCTTTTAGTTATTTTCTTCCACCAAATTTTCGACCAAGGCTTAATAAAATAGCCTTTTAATAATTAATCACCATACTAGATTAATTAAAAGTCAATTCCAATTAATTAAATGCTTTCTTGACTTAAGCTTAATTAAATTGATTTTATCAACTTAATTAATTCATTTATCCAACGCTTGAATAAATAAAAGTCTTAATTAATTAATCTAATTAATTAATATATTAACTCAACTACTTTGAATTAAATTTCCTTAGCTAAGAAATGGATTTGTCCGAGTATCGTGTGTGACCCTTTAGGTTCACCAACATACTAGTAATGGGTTTCATAACCTTTATGATTTAATTTGGACAATTAAATTGTCTCGATTAATTAAACACTTTTAATTAACCATCTTATTATTTAATCTCCATTAAATATAAGATACCATAAATCAAAGAAAAATTTCTAGCTACTTATCTTGAAGACCTAGATGTAAGCGATTCAAAGTGAACCTTTCCAATCGCGCATTCCATGCAAGTGAGATTCTTCCATCAACTAATTTCTCAATTGAATTAAGGATCGATGAATCTTATTGGTCGAGATCCTTGTAAATTCAATCTTAATAATTCAAGTGTGTTTGATTAGTGATTAATTAATTCAAGAAACTCATTTCTTAATTAATTACTTACTTGCCTTGGCCAAGGACTAACTCAGTCAAATCACTTAGAATAGTATAGGAAATTCATTTGTTCATCTAGACAAGTGATGGATCCTTTGTTGTCAACACCAACCTCCATATACGAGTCACTACACCCAATCACCAGTCCATGTGTGTCCTTGTAAAAGAACTGGCACAGGAGTCAAAGTGCAGTGAGTCAATAAACAAGATTGTTGTGATGACTCAAGTCAAAGAATTAATCTTGCACTATCGTGATTAAGAAACTCTTAATTCGACATATATAGAAATAATTCCAATTTAGGAAGTTTCAGTCAGGGTAATCAGTGAACTTGTTCTCAACAAGCACCTGCGTATGTGCATTTGTGTCAACTACACTAAAGTCTATAAAACGAGACATTCTCTAATTAAGAGTGTGCATCATAGGCGCAAGTCTATCCGAATTATCAATGTCCCATCTTGATAATTCTATGACTTGGACAGTATTTAGAAATCACAGCCTTAGAGACTTGTTTTATGATATCCATCCAATGAGATATCAAGCCCCATAGCTATGTGTGAATTCTAGGGACTTCATCATACAGTTATAACAATATAAACATAAGATGAAGAAATGCCTTTTACTAATATAATGTAAAACGAAATTGTTTATTACAAGAATAGATAAAGAAAGCCTATCTAAGATTGGCTCGCAGGACACTATTCTAACAGGTAGTGTGTCAAGATCAACCCTAATAAGGGGTCGCATGATAAGCTAAAGCCCATGCGAAAATACTTCAAGTAGACAGTCGCATATCCCCTTGGGGGACTCCGAATTCGGTCATCCGACTTGTGATTCACCACTCTAAGATCTGGTGGGAAGCCCTTAAAGAGCGTCCGTAGCTCGCTATCGGCGATAGTGGAAGAACAAGTGGCAAGATCCGTCTTACGATCCCGCGCCAACTTCCCACTTTGGGCATCCTTCTTCCACTCCCCCAACTCTCTATAGTCACTCGCCAGTGACACTAAGTCTTCGCTCCCTGAGTTACTGTCGCTAGATGATGATGAAGAACTCGCAACACCTGAAAAGAAAGGATCATAAGTCACACGACATAAGCACATTAATAAGGCGCGAATAGCTCAAAGATAACACCAAGTATGCCATGCGGTGAACTGTGAGGCCCCAAGACCGCGAGGCACTCCAGCCTCTCGGTCACCGCGAGGTTCTGGTGCCCCACGCGGGTCGCCGGACTTTTTCTACTCGGGTGCGTCAATCGACCACCCTCGGGTCAAAGAGGTTTGATTGGTTTGTTATTCGCATACGCGAAAGCCCGCTATATGACAAATTACGAAAGAATCAAATATTCATGAGCAAGAGAAAGAAGTATACCTTTCTCATAGTTATCTCTTGCCATAGCTAAACAAGTGAGAGCCTCCTAGAGAGGGTGGTTCACAAGATGAAAGTTTGCAAGAGGTGAAATTGTGAATGAAAGGTGAAAGTGAAAAGGTTCTCACCTACCCCCCCCCCCCCCATTTAAATAAAGGTAGGTGGGGAAGCCTTCACCCAAGTCTAAGTCAGATTGTACAGTATAACAAGCGCAATGTATTTCCTACTCCCGGATTCCACATCCGATAGAACCCGGGAGTGGGGGGCATTATGATGTGAGCCAAAAATGTCTAGGGACATTACCGTAATTAGACCCACCCCCGACATGGGTCCGAGGCGTCGCCCGTCGAAATAAGCAAGAAACATGCTAGTAAAGACCAAAAAGGGCTGACGACCCACTAAGAGTACTTATGTTATTTTATTAGTCCAAGGGTAATATTATTAGGCCAGGTAGGCCACGGGCAAAGTGAAGCCCATGGCACGTAGCCCACTGCCAACTCCATATAAATACCTTAGAGGAGTTGAGAAAGGATTATTATCTACTCCCCAGTAAAAATTCACTGGCTATAAGAACTACGAATTGACTTGATCCCACATACTTTCGGTACGTAGGCAGCTCGATACATCCGAGTGCAGTATATACATTAACCAACCCCCAAACCTAGTTTGTCGTGCATTGGATCGGTTCCACTACTCCACGTGGTTCATCACGTGACATTCACTTGTCTGACAATTTTTACCATCATTAGCCTTCAAATTATTTATTGTTAGTTCTCAAATTTTAAAAATGGTTTATTTTGGCCCAAAAAACAACAAAAATGTCAAAAAGAATTTGCGAGAAATATTATACATTTTTAAGGAAAAGGGAATCCCAACCCATTTATAAATCCGCATAAAACTCTACATTGCATTCATAATTTATTTACATGCCAATTCCTCCTCATATTTTGAATTCTTTTATTAATTGTCTTAATACTTTATAAAACTTAGACTATAATAATCAGGAATTAATACTAGAACTACGAAATCAATTAATAATTAGGAGAGGTAATTGGGTTAATACTTATCTTAACTTGCCACCTAGATTACGAGATCACCAAAACTATATTAAATACCTTTTAATCTTGAATATATTAATAACAACTTTTTATTAAAATAGATCCTTCTAATTTTAAAAGATTAGAATATTTAGATCTTGAATATTGTTTAGCCATATAGATCCATAATCTCCTTAGATAAACATAAATTTATTTGTAGATTTCATTCGAGTTTTAAATACAATTTACATTCGGAACATAAGCACTTAAATAATTTGACGAATTTGCTTATATCGCTAGCGTCGAACTTAGAATTAGAAAATACAAAATTTTATAAAACCTTAGATTCATTAAAGGGAGAAATATGAGAGATACTTATTTGTACAAATATTTCATGAGTTTTAATCACTCTCAAATACAATTAAAAGATATTAAAAATTGACAAGCAATGTAATGAAGTTTAATTTCCAATTCATGAATTCAAATACTATGATCTTTATTTTCGGTCTCTATTGGGTTGGAAAACAGACATGTTATACTATAGTAGTCCTTTGACTTCCCATAATTGAGAGTTTGGCAGGCTAAGAAATAGCTATATCTAATATGTTAGGATTATGCCCTCGAATGCCACAGAGGATAGATTGTAGAAGACATTCCACTTGTAAATGACTTATTCTGTTTATAATAAAAGGCATTATATTTGTTTTCACATAAATCTTATTAGCATCTGTAAGTAGTGTAAAACGTTTGTCTATGTATTCAGTACAACTCTCTATTTCCTATAAGATAGGAAGAAATGCACTAGATAGATTAATCTTGATTACTTATAACAAGTTCACAAGTGATGTGAAATTTTTGGTGGACAATGAAGACGTTGAATACTTGTACAATCTGAGATTTGACATGGGGGTGCCAACCGAATACTATGGGATAGTGGGAGTTTAAGATTATAGGGACATCAATGGAACTGATATGCTCGAACACGACTCGCATCGATTCTATCACATGGGTTTTCACTCTGTGACTGTCAATGATATGACTAATTATTCGTGATAGGTATAAGTGATCCTATGACCTGAAGTATCAGGCTGATGATACAATTGTGACATCAGTCTGTTACTAGAGTAGGTAGATCCAATTCACCCGTTGGTGGGGTCGACCTCGACATGCGGCTTGATGGTCAAGTGGTGGTCTTAGATGATAACTAAAGATGAAATTCATTCTCTCATAAGTGAATGAAAAAGTGTCCTATGTGATTATAGATAAGGGATAATTTAGAACTGATCAAGTAATTTTTTTTACCTTTCAATTATTAACCTAAGAATTGATCAAATAATTTTTTCCTAAAATAAATTAGTTGGAAATTGCTGTATTATTTTTAGCACAAAAGTTAGTTGAAATGATGCCAAAATGGTTTAAAAGTAACGAATTATAAGCACACAAAAGATCCAATATATAGAAATTAAGTGAAGGCAAAATTGGCAAAAAAGTTTAATTGCCACATTGTAGCGTCAGTAACATATCACGACAAGCCAAATGTCTGTTAAGTTGAGGGACAATTTTGTTACGTTTGATAATTTAGGGACCTAAATGTACAAAATGAATAGTTTAGAGGCATAAAATGTATTTGCCCCTTATTATTATCTACACAGTTCCAAGCAGAACCCCTCCCTCACATTATATAGGGATACGTGCACTCTAGAAAACCTCAAACCCTAATTCCTGTCTTCTCAAAGACACACATCTCTATCTCTCTCTCTTCTTCAAGCGAAGGGATGTCGCATTTCGGAAGATCTGGGCCGCCGGACATCAGAGACACATTTTCTCTTCTTGTCCTCAACATCACTTTCCGTAATTACTCCTCACAACATCACTCTTTTTTGTTTCTAATTATTATTATTATTATGAAATTATAATAGATTTAAATGAATATCTTTTCTTTTTTGTTTTCATTTTCTTTTCTAATTTGTGTTGAATGTCCTTTTCAGGTACGACTGCGGATGATTTGTTCCCCCTCTTCGATAAGTATGGAAAAGTGGTTGATGTTTTCATCCCTAGAGACCGGAGGTATACATATGATATACATATATGCTTGTGTGTGTGTGTATGTATGTATTGGTGTGTACGATACGCGTAAAAGTTGATATCCGTGTGTCTAGAAGGACCTGTAGGTTGATTTATTTTGATCTGAATTTTCCTGTAAATTAATTTGGTTTTTGAAAAAAGGTACCAATTGCATTCTCTAGAGTCTATTATCAACAATTACCTGATCTTTGATAAGAAAATAATTCTTTTAGAAATCAGGTTTTTGGTTGTTTTTGGAGTGCCTGCCATCGCTTTGTGTTCTTTGTATGCTGTGTGTTTAGATTTTAGTATGATTACATGTGTGTATAATTTGTTATATGATTTCAAAATCTTATATATATTTTTAATATAGAAGCCATACTATATTTTATCGCTTGCAATTTGTTTTTATATCTTCATCTGAGTGCTGTATGTGTTTGCTTTATATTAGGACTGGAGACTCAAGGGGCTTTGCATTTGTCCGTTACAAGTATCAAGATGAGGCTTCAAAGGCTGTCGAAAAGCTAGATGGTGAGTCTTTGAACATTAAAATGGATGGCGTATGAACTGATTGAAGTCATCTTCCATTATCATGATAATTTCTTTATCCATCATGTGCAGGAAGAGTTGTTGATGGCAGAGAAATAATGGTTCAATTTGCAAAATATGGCCCGAATGCTGAACGAATGTAAGTTGATTCATAGCCCTTATTGATTGTTTTGCAATTGTTACTTCTGTGTCTGACGTTGGATAACTTTTGTTAATTCTATTGTCATTGGGGTTCCGGTTATGTAATATGGGGTTCGTTGCAGAAATTCACAGTTATATAACATGAAATTTCTGTTCTTGAGTTTTGGTTGATGACTGGGTTTTAGTTCATTTAAAATTTTATGCCACTAAGCAACTTTATTTAAGCTGTTTTTTTCCATCAGCCACAAAGGGAGAATTGAGGAACCTGTTTACAAGTCCAAAGGGAGCTCGAGAAGCCGCAGTCCTCGTCCGAGGTACTGAACTCTTCTTTAATGCTTAATATACATGTTTGCTTAAATTTGTAATATGTATCAGAGTCGGAAGGCATATCTGAGATCTGCAAATGTGTAGATGACTATTTATGCTAAGGCTAGTTTATCTGTTTGGTCTATGATTTTGATATTCTAACTCTTAAGTAGGAACATGTTTATCTGGCTCACTCTGTAACATTTTTGTTTTTATTTACCCACTGTACTCTGTAGTTCTGTCTATCCATTGATGTAGAGCAATTCTTTAAATGTGATTTGCGTGGAAATTATTTTGGAGATTCATGGTTTTCGTATCATGCTTCTGTTTCTTCAGAACCTCTATTTTTTATCAGTTAGAAAACAAGAAGGGAATTGGGCTATATTTTTAATTGTCCTTAGTTAGAACATAGCTTCACTTTCCACCTTGGTTTATGATACTGAACTTGTCACGTGCTGATGATACAACACAACTTGTCATGTGCTGGTGATACAACACAAATTTATTTAGGCACAGGGATGAATACAGGGACAAGGATTACAGGAGGAGAAGCCGCAGTAGAAGTAGGGGTAGACATGAACGTGAACGTCCTCGTGGCAGGGATAGAGATTATCGTCGTAGGAGCAGGACCCGAAGCCGGAGCAGAAGCCGTAGTGTAAGTCCTAGTTATCGCAGAGAACGTGGGAGAGGCAAGTATGATGACGAGAAACGTAGTCGCAGTCGTTCTGATGGAAGGTATTTGTTTGTTGTGCAAATTCGTTGGAGTTGCACCATGTTTTTTCTTCAGTGTTTTATGATGACAACTATGTGATACATGACAGTGCATCCCCTGTTCGACGTAGTCCTAGTCCTCGGAGGAGCCCATCTCCACGCAAAACACCTCCTTCTAGGGGTGAAAGTCCTGAGGTTCGCAATCACAAGGAACGGTCACCCTCCCCCAAAAGTATCTCTCCTCGAGGTCGACGTGGTGATTCCAGAAGCCCAACTCCTCGTTCTGATGCTGAGGTGATTATTGCATCCCACTCACTATTTGCTTGTTTGAGAATTGCTCCTGACAGTAATATGTTGGATATTATGTTTCAGGAATAAAGAAGTGGATGTTGCTCAAGTCTTTAATCTCAGCTATGTGTTTGGGAGTGTTTTTCTTTCAGAGTAACTGGAACAGTCTTGTTGTCATATATTTAGTGGTTGCTATGAGTGATTTCCCTGAAACTATTTGAAGGTTAACTCTTGTTTGTCGTACTAATCACTGTTATGGTCTATTGATGTTTTCTGCAACTACTTTAAATGCTTTGTGCTACCTGCATGATGTCTGAGCTCTTCCTAATGGTACTTGGTAGTTTGTGCCATCGGCAGAAGGATGTCTGGTTTTTATGTGGCTCTCTGTTCACGATTAGGTTTCATATTGTTGCTAAATTAAAATAGGTCATTGGACAGTTTACTCATACGAATAATTTACTGGCTTCTATAGTTTTGCGGTGAGGAGTAATTGTTGCTGATTGATGAGATGCGGTAATTGTTGCTGATTGATGAGATGCAGCAGCAGCTATTGATGCTGTTTATAGATGAGGCAGTAGCTGTTGATGCTGCTTTTACTTTGCTGTTCATTGTTTAGAATTCTTGCTGGTGATGAACTGCGGTTTCTTTTCAAACTTTCTGACCATGTCATGAGTGGTAAGGCTAACAGAATATGTTTGTCTTGAACCAAATTGAACTCCTAAATTTAACATGGCAGCCATAATTTTTTTCTTACTATGGTTTTAAATGTCTTACTATGATTTTCACGTGAGGAGTAGTTGCTGATGATTGATGACATGCTGCAGCAGCTATTGATGCTGTTTTTAGATGATGTAGTAGCTGTTGATGCTGCTTATACTTTGCGGTTGATTGTTATGAAATCCTTGCTGGTCTGGTGACGAACTGCGGTTTCTTTACAAACTTTTGCACAATATCGTAATTGGTAAGGCCAATGGACTCACATTTTTGTCAAACCAAATTTAACGTATGTATTGTACATGATGGCCATACCTTTTTTTTTTTTTTTTTTTTTTATATTTTTGAAAATTAAATATGGTCTGGTCTTACAAGTAATTATTTGAGGTGCAGTAGTCTTAATATGTAGCTGTGGGTATTGACAAGTATCTACTCCTGTCTGCTGATTGTATCTCAAACCAAATTTGTGAAGTTTGTAACTTTTGCCATGGTCATGGGGTTGGTAAGGTTTTAACCTGTCTTGCACCTTTGCTGGCTTTCTATATGTCTTTTGAATATCTTCTATTAGGATTTTGTTTATTATTTTGAAAAGGTTGTCTAGTTTTAAGCTGATGCCAGTCACAATGTGTTACAGCACATGAGATCGTTGCTGTAGCTGTGAAGTGATAACTGATCTTTAATAGATTGGTTGTAGAAGCACTTCATGCTGATAACTGTAGAAACTGGTGCTGTATTGATGAATGGTTTGGCAGCTGTGTTGCAGCTCGGCATACTTCAAATTCATTTGCGCTCTGAAATTGTAGTGGGATCCTGTGATATATACTCCACGTCCTCCGAGTTATCCCTCCAGTTCTAATTGTCCTCTAATGTGTCTTTTTACTGTCATGTTTACTATGATATCCCACCCTCAAAAGTTGTGCTTAAGAATTCCAGGTTTTTGTGAGTTGGGGCTGGGCCGTGGTCTTTTGGTCTTTTTAGACACTGATTCCTCACATTTTTCTACATGGATATTGAGCGTTGATATGATATCATTCAAAAGGTCCTGTCACTGTTTGCCAGAAAACTCACTACATTGTTTTCGTTCCGGTTGCAAAAGGATAGTTGGAATGGCCTGCATTTTAGTGAAGAGTTCACAAGAAGTCATCCTTGGTGACCTGCTAAGACTGATAAAAGAAATGTGGAACCTGTGTTAATAAAAAGCCTGGAAATGTCGAGTGCGTTAACCAATTAAAAGCTTGGAACTGTGGGGTGCATTAACCAATGAAATTTCGTTGAAAGCTGCTCAAAGTTCTGCCATGTTCAATATTAATGGAGAAAAGAACTGCAAAGTACAAACTCACCTTATAGAATGAGTAATGCGGGAGATTGAAGCTTGCCTGCCGAATTGTGAGCTCGATATGAGTATCATATGGACTGGGACTGACTAATTGGAACGTAGTTTGTTTTTTCCTTCTCCCGTTCATAGAACTATATAAGTGGACATTGTTTTCGTTGACATGACTAAATCTTTATGAAGTCGCACAAATTTATGTGGGCTCATTCTAAACGAGTATACAATGTTCAACACGATTAGCTTTGAAGTGAGAGATTCCTTAACAAGAGCATAAATTGTCTACAAATTTGATTCAATTGAAAACTCGATATGAATTTAAAATTTGTGCAAATCTTGACAAATTCATGTAAATTATTGTCTAACTTGATCCCTAGTGGGTATGTAGGTAGCTTGAAATTTAACTTTTACGTTGATTGACATTAAAATGAAGAAATTATTTTCTTCCTGATCAATGAATAAATGCAATCAAAGTTTGTTTAATGTTCATTTTGCCAAAGTGTATTGTTGTTTTGAAAGAGAAATGCAGTTACTTGCTTCGCCTTTTTGTTGCCTATTGGAAAAGGTACTTGGAGGAGTTCCATTTGCGATGAGAATGTTGAATGCATGGACTTCAAATTGCTTGTGCATGTTAGGGCTGACACGCACACATGAGAGTCGAGCAGAAAGAAAGCAAAATGCATGAGAAAAAATCACTCAAAAATACCAAGTAGGAAAATTCAAGTACTTCTGCTCCCGCCTTTTCCTAGTAACTTGTCAATGGCATGCCATCTGTCGACACGAAAATTTTCTTGGAACAAATAATTCTTGGGTCAGATTAAAGATATAAATTTAAAATATTTATATATTTTGGGATTTTATTAAATTTATGCCCAAAAATGAAGACTAATTTAATTGCTTTATTAAAACATACTTTATTAATATACCAAAAGTCCCCAAAAGTCTAGATTCAGTGTTCTAGTCAATTAAATTGCATTTTGCAGACTAGGGGTGCCCATGAGCCGGGTTCGAATTGAGTCCGGCCAAATTTCTCGGCTTGAGCTCGAGCTCAGAATTCTTTTTAATTATTAAATAGTATTATTAATTTTGTATTAATATATATATATATATGTAATAAATATAATTATAACAAATATTAAATATTTTTTACTGTTATTTATGCATAAATAATATTATAAGATATCATATTATATGTATGTATATTTTGTAAAAATTATAATATACATATATATATATATATATATACATTAAAATATAAAAAAAATATTACTTTTATTAGGCTCGCGAAGCTTTGAATAGGCAGTTTTGGGCTCGAGCAGCCCGGCTCGACACGTTGATCACCCCTATTGCAGACCAATAATTGGAGGCCAATCGAGTTGATAAAAGATAACATTGTTGAAAAACTACGTTATTAAAAGGAAATGAACTATTCTTTTTCAGAATCAAGTTATACATGAGGTTTGTTTACCATTAATTATTCTTTTTCTTTTGAAAAATCAAATACCGTCGTTAAGTTAATTTTGATTTGATTAGTGATTAAACACTTTTGAAAAATAATGGGAGAGAGAGTACATGACATGAATTCAAAAGTGTACATCACTTGAACATTAGTTTGGTGGTATTTGTCTTCAATTTGTTATATGAAATGTTTTAAGTTCGGATCTGATTTAATACAATTTAAAGCTATTCTTGAAAAACATCAATAATTCATCGGTTCTCATGACCTAAGACACGGTCGACTAATTCACATGTTGAATCAACGGGTCTTAGGCAGTTCTTCAAAATTAGAGGGGGTTTGAGCTTTTACTAGTTTGGTGGTATAATCTGTTAAGGTAAATCCCCTTGAGAATATTATTAATGATGACAACCTTTATATAGAGAGTACAAGAATAATAAATATGAAAATAACAATAATAAGGAAACCTAAACTATAATAACTCTTAACACTCCCCCTCAGTCGAAACGGTAGGGGCACGAACGTTGAGACTGGTACGAAATTCCAAAAATAATGCAGAGGGCAAGCCTTTAGTGAAGATGTCAGCAAACTGGCGCGAAGAGGGAACATGCAACACCTGAACATCACCTAAAGTAACCTTTTCTCGTACAAAATGTAAGTTTAATTCCACATGTTTGGTACGCTGATGTTGTACGGGGTTAGAAGACATATAAACAACACTGATGTTATCACAGTAAACAAGGGTAGCGGTATGCAAAGGACAATGAAGCTCAATAAGAAGGTTACTTAACCAAGAAGTCTCAGCAACCGCGTTAGCAACACCGCGGTATTCAGCTTCAGCACTAGAACGGGAAACAACAAGTTGACGTTTAGAAGACCAAGAGATTAAATTATCACCCAAAAAGACACAAAAACCAGAAGTAGAATGACGAGTATCAAGACAACCAACCCAGTCAACATCGGAATAGGTAATAAGCTGAGTGGAGGAAGAGGGATGAATAGAAAGACCCTGAGAAAGAGTACCGTGAATATAACGAAGAACACGTTTTAGAGCGTTCATATGGTGAATACGGGGATCATACATAGACAAAGTTGCTGAACGGCAAAAGAAATATCAAGGCGAGTAAAAGTAAGATATTGTAGAGCACGAGTGAGACTACGATAGAGAAAGGGATCCGAGAAGGGAGTAGAGGAAGACGAAGAAAGTTTGGACTGAGACTCAGCGGGAGTAGAGATAGAATTGTAGTCGGTCATGTTAGCACGAGCAAGAATTTCCAATGCAAATTTTTCTTGAGAAAGAAAGAGACCGGAGGAAGAGCGAGAGACAGAAATACCAAGAAAGAAATGGAGAGGGCCTAAATCTGTCATGGTGAACTCAGAGGATTGAAGAGAAGTAATTTTCAATAGAAGAGGGGGAGATGATGCAGTTAAGAGAATTTCATCGACATAGAGGAGAAGAAACGCGATAGAAGAGCCTTGGCAAAAAATAAAAAGAGTAGAGTCCGATTTACTACTAACAAAACCTAAGGTGGACAGAAAAGAGGCAAAACGATGATGCCACGCACGAGGGGCCTACTTAAGACCATACAAAGCTTTGCGAAGAAGATATACGTGGTTAGGAAGATCCGGATTAGTGAAGCTAGGCTTCATATATACGGTTTCAAAAAGGTGTCCATGAAGGAAAGCATTTTGACATCAAGTTGGTGTAAAGGCCACGAAAAACTGAGGGCGAGGCTAAGAACGGTGCGGATGGTGGCAGGTTTAACCACAGGATTAAGGGTGTCTTCGTAATCAATGCCATGCTGTTGAGTGAAGCCTTTAGCAACGAGACGAGCCTTATAAAGTTTGAGAGAACCATTAGAGCAAAACTTTTGGCGAAAAATCCATTTGGAACCAACAAGATTGACACCAGGAGGACAAGGAACAAGTGTCCAAGTGCCGTTTGAATGAAGAACAGAGAGTTCATCAACCATGGAATTCTTCTAATTTGGATCTTTGAGAGCTTGAGTATAAGTGTGAGGTAAGGGAGAGAGGCCAGTGGAGGCAAAAAGACTGAAAAGAAAGCGAGGCTTAGAAATGCCGGCTTTAGAATGAGTAACCATGGTGTGAGTGGAAAATGGAGGGGGAGCCGAAATCAGGGCAAATGACGGGGCAGCCGAAGACGAGGGAGGCAGCGTGGAAGCGGTCGGCGATGGGGGCAGATGATGACATGGCAGTTAGGGACACGGGGAAAGATGACATGGCAGGTACGGGGGATACGGAAGGTGCGGGCAGAAAATCGGGTGGAGGACTGGTTCGGGAAGGCCGAGGAGACGGAGTTAAACCATTAACGAGGGAAGAGAGGAGAGAAGGCGAGTCTTCATCAGTAGCAAGAAAGTCATAGGAAGGGATGTCGTCGTGAGGTGAAAAAGAAGAGAAGGGGAACACCGATTCATCAAAGACGACGTGACGAGAGATGATGATTTTGTTAGAGTGAAGATCAAGACAATGAAAACCTTTATGATAAAATCCTAAGAAGAGACAGGCCGAGGAACGAGGAGAGACTTTATGGGGAGAGGTGGCAAAAATATTAGGATAGAAGAGGCATCCAAAGACGCGAAGATGATCATAAGTGGGAAAAACGCCATAGAGAAGCTCGAACGGAGTTTTTTAGGAGAGAGTGGTAGTGGGAATGATATTGAGGAGATGGACTGCCATGTGTAAGGCTTCAGCCCAGAAGGTAGGAGGAAGAGTGGCTTGGAAGAGAAGAGAACGAACAATGTTATTCACAGTTTGGATAGTTCGTTCAGTCTTGCTGTTTTGTTGTGAAGTGTGTGGACATGAAAACCGAAATTGAATGCCATGGGAATTAAAAAAAGAGTGAAATAATTTATTATCAAATTCATCGCCATGGTCACATTGAAAAGATTTAATTTTATGGTGAAATTGAGTATGAACATAGGAATCAAGAATTTCAAAAAATTTATACACATCAAATTTATGCAGTAAAGGAAAAACCCAAAGAAAGTGCGAGAAATCATCCCAAAATAAAACATAATAGTTAAAACCACCTAGACTAGAAACCGGCGAGGTCCAAATATTCGAATGAATAACAACAAATAAATTTGGACTAACAGACGAAGAACAAGAAAAAGGTAAACACTTATGTTTTCCAAGTTGACAAGCATGACAAATTGACTTAGAAATATCTTTGTTACACTTGATAAAACTACGACTAGCAAGAAAAGAAATAATAGAAATGCCGGGATGTCCGAGACGACGATACCAAGTGGTTGGAGAAGACGAGGCTGAGGATAGGGTGGAAACAAGAGCGGTTGGGGAAGCTTGGAAGGGGTAGAGATCACCGTCACTGTCACTTCGAAGAAGAAGGTCACCAATCCTAAGATCCTTGACAGAAAAACCAAAAGGGTCAAACTTAATGGAACAATTATTTTCACGAGTAAATTGACGGACGAAGATAAGATTTTTAACTAAGGATGGGGAGACAAGAACATTATTAAGGGAAAGGGAACGAGAGGATAAAGGAAAAAAAGAATTACCAATATGAGTGATTGGGAGTACAGCACCATTACCAATAGTTATAGAATTAGAATTTAAATTTGGTACAATATTAAAAAGTTTACCTGAGTGAGGTGTCATATGTGAACTAGCTCCAGTGTCTAAGTACCATTGCTCATCCGGTTGAGTATGAGACATAATTGAAAATAGAGCAGATAAATCAGTGGGCTGGGAAGATTTATGTGCCACGGCATAGTTGGATTGATGGTTGACCCAAGAGGGATGAGGGCCAAGGATGCCAGCTGCTGGAGAGGGAGTTGCGGACGTGGGATGAATTGGAGGAGAAAGCCATGCGGACGGGCTGGGCTGCTGGACAGAGGCCCAATTCGGGATACTTGCTGGGAAGATAGCGAGATGGGCTGCTAGACAGAGGCCCACTGCGGAAGCACTTGCTGGGATCCAAGCGAGATGGGCTTCTGGGAGGAGGCCAAATTCGCGGACTGTTGAGTGAAGAGAGGGCCGCCTGAAGAGTTGGTGTAGGGTTGTGTGGAGAAGCCCAAAGGGCGCGGATTGGGCACATGCTGCTGGGCGGGAGAATTAAAACCTGGAGCATAAGTGTAATAATATTTTTGACCCAATTACTTACCATAATTAGGTCCATTACCTCGGCCTTGACCACGAGCAGCACCCTTACCACTATTTCGACTATAATTTTGAGACGTATTTCAATTTTGGGATTGGACAGGATATTGTGAGAGAAGGGCAGTGGCGGAATCCGTGGGATTTGAGGGGTGATGGAATCAGTTTTCTCGTGATTCATGTGGCAAAAGGAGATTATGAATTTCAAAAAATGACGGGAGAGGCGATTTAGTGGTGATTACGGTAACAAGAGGAAGATCAGATTCGAGTAAGCCGTGAAGGAGTTGTAAATAAAATCTTGATCATTAATTGGACTATCAAGGTTAGACAGGCTATCCGCTAAAAACTTCATTTCTTGACAATATTGATTTATGGAAAGAGCTCCTTTTTGGAGATTACGAAAACGAGCATTGATTTGTAGAGAACAAAAGGGTTTATTGTTACGGAAATTTTCCTCAATTGCAAACCAAATATCATGAGAGGTTGCATATTCTAAATCGAGGTTTTTGAGAAGTTTTAAATCCACAATTGAACAGAACCATCGTTTAATAGGGGAATCTATGGCAAACCAAGTATCATCATGATCATTAAAAGGTTTAGATTGACTAGAAATATGACCAAAAATTGAGTAACTAGGGCATAAATCCATAGACATCCCCCGCCATAATTTGTAATTGGAATCGACATAAGATAACTTAAAATCGAAGGATGTTTGGACATTACCGGCTGTAAGAGAAGGATGGAGAGAGGGGTTTTGGATTTGGGTAAGGCAGTTTGTGTAGCCGAAGAGGATTCATCAGGGAGAGACATGAGGAAGGGGAAAACGAAATACGTAACGAAAGTATAATAAAACAGTAAGTAAAGATGATGACAGAAGTTGTACCGTGATAAGAAGACAGGAGAAGCCGAGTCAACAATGGAGAGAAGACACCGAATCACAAGATGAGGAGCGGATCAGGTGCTGTAGAAGGCTGTTTTGAGTGATGCGTTGAGGGGAACAATGTCTTGATGGGAGGGACGAGAGAACTCCGTTGATGAGAGAAGAAGAGGGAGGGAGGCGTGTTTGTGTTGGGTTTCGCAAAAAATAACATAAACACAGCGGTAGAATTTCAAAAATTTAATCAAAACCTAAAGTGTTCTCTAATTGCATAATTGAATCTAAAAAACTTTATCGAATAAATCAACTTACCCGTTGAAGCGGGGTGGTAGGAGAATCCAATTCTTCTTCAACTCTTCGAATTGATGAACTTCATGAATTCTTCAATCCTCGTATTCTTCAATTCTTGATTTCTTGAAGCTTTTTGAAAATTAATCCAAATAACGAAGCACGTTGTCTCTAAATAATCATGCACGAATTGATGATGAAAAAATCCCACTTCTTTCTCTATAGAGGCAACGACTAGTGTGTATAGAGAGGGAGAATATTTTTCTTCTTCTAATATTTGGAGAGTTACAATGTATTGTATCTTGTGTGTCTAGGTTAAAGTCAAGAGAACCCTTTTTTTTTTTTTTTTTATCTCAATGACTTATTGACCAAGACAAAACAAAAGAGACCACATTGATCAACCCTCTAGCCTTAATGGGCGTTCTCATGGACGCCCCATATGGGGCCCAAAAATTTTTCTTTTGCTTTGTTTAATTAATCCTTTATTTAATTAATAATTTATTTTATCCAATAAATAAATAAATTAATTAAATAATAAAATTAATTAATTAGATAAATTAATTCATTAATATATTTCTCCAAGAAATTAATTAATTATTAATCTTATCTATTTAATTAATTATCTTATCCAATAAGTAATTAATTAATTATTCAATTATCCAATAAATTAAATCTCTCCAAAAAAAATAGAAAATAGAAAATCCTTTTCAATTTTCTTCATCAATCCTTTAGCGCGAATCTTTAGATTCGTTTCATTTGACAATGAGAGGAAACCAAAGGAAGTGGGTAATATCTAACCAGTCACGTGGCCTACTTCGTAGCCCAAATGAAATACGAATGAATGGATCATTCCACAACCTTCCAATCGTAAATACCGTATATGTATAAACCCTTTGTTCACGTTCTCCGGTCAAGTGAGAGTCACGGTTATGTCAAACTCACTGGATTTGACCATATGTATAAATTATAACAATACGAGATCATTGAGATTGATTAAGTGCCTAGCACAATCGTTTCTTTTGCTTGGCCAAAGACTTTGATCTCTATTTATCTATAATCACATAGGGTACATTCTCATTCACTAATGAGAGAATAAATTCCATATTAGTTATCTGCTAAGACTACCACTTGCCCATCAAGTCCGCATTTTGAGGTCGACCCCATCAACGGGTGAATTGGGTCTAACTACTTGACACGCTAAAAGCTAACGTGCTATAATAGCAAGTGCACTAGTCGTGTGTAGTAATAAAAGTGGATGAGAAGTCCGGATTGTCGAACCACAAGGACTTGAATTCTAGTTCAAGATTTTATAACGATAAAGAACAAATACAATTAAAGTAAATTGAATGTAAAATGCGTACAATAAGAACAAGGTTGCACAAATGATTTTAAACAAATATGTAAAGAGAGACTAAGGCACATGCTAGGTCCAAATTGATCAAATATACTTATAGAGGTTCTTGTTGAAGGATTACACTTATATTGTTATGGTGAAAACTCCTAAGGTAGAGAATAACCGATGTCTCGCGTATAAACTCCTATACTTAGATCGTGATTTCCCAAATATCCCTATCCGGAAATCTAACCACTAAACATGCATTAATGTACTAGAGTTCACTCGATTTGAATCGAACGACTTCACCCGGGAATCTTTACCTATGTCTAGGGCAATTCCTCATTAGTTGCGGGTCATGATGTGAATTTCTTGCACCCTAAGTCAATTCTCCCGAAATATTAACCTAGGCATAAGATTCTAACATATAGTGATCAAGTATATGCAAGATAGACAAAAACACAATTCACATCACATAACAATATAAGTATAACCTCAACAATCATCTATTATAAGCATATATTTCAATTTGACCTTACATGGCCTTAGTCTTATGAAATTAGTTCATAATAGATAATATGAAAAACAATAATGAGTAAATACACATATTCATAGACATGAATGAAAATGAAAAGACTATAAAAACTCCCTCTAAGTAAATGATGATAGAACTCCAAGTGAATATTCTTTCTCCAATGATGATAATGAATCCAAGAATCCTTCTCCCTCTCCTTTCTCTCTAATGGATCGGTCCCTTCCTCCCCTCTTTTTCTTGATGAAGAATGAATGCAAGAGATGATTAGCTTTATAGGTGTAGATTCTTCTTCCTCCCATGTGTTGTTCCTCTCTTGTGTCCTCCATTACTCTAAAGTGTGTAGTATAAAATTCCATAAAGTAAATCTACCAAGAAACACACTTATGACACTCCCCCTCAACACATGTGCTGAATTATGGCTAAAAGTGATTCCTTCCCATCATAAAGAGCTGGAATTTAGGCTGAAAAGGAGTAAGATTCGGACTGTCCACGCCTAGGCGTGACTAGGAAGGCGCTAGGGCGTGTCCTGGCGCATATACTTCTCTGTTCGGCGCAACAATTGTATTTCCTTCATAATTATCTCTATAGACCTCCGATTTGGATTATTCAAGTTCCCATTTGAAGCGAAGACATAGATCTACAACTTTGTAGAAGGAAATGTTGTCCAATTCGGTCTCGAAATGTACAGAATTATCGTTCGAATGTGGTAGGAGATGCATAAACCGCCTAAGTGTTGAAAAACATGTTTGAACTTGTTTTGTACATCGTTTTTCTTCCCTTTTCTTCATGTATTCTCATTTATTACCTGTATTCACTTAAAACACTTATTAAATGCAAATGTGACATGATTTAAGCAATAAGTGAATCCAAATCATAAGAATTACGGTCTTAAAAACACGTAAAAACACCTCTTATCACTACTCTAGTGAAAGACTTGACGTCACAAGTGCATCTTCAGCCTAATACTTCAGGTCAAAGGTGTGATATACCTTTTATGCATAATCAGTTCTATCCTTGACAGTCACAGAGTGAAAACCAATGTGACAGAACCGATGCGAGTCGTGTTCGAGCATATCAGTTTCACTGATATGCCTACAATCCTAAGCTCCCACCATCACATGGTGTTCGACTGACACTGTCATGTCAGAGCTAAGATTGTACAAGTATTCGAAGTCTTTATTTGCCCATTAAAGACTTCATATTACTTGCGAACTAGTTTTAGTAATCAAGGTCGATCTCTCTAGTGCCATTCTTCCTATCCCATAGGAAGTAGAGGGATTGCACTAAAAACACAAACAAAATGTTTTACACAACTTATAGATACAAATAAGAATTAAGTGAAAACTAAAAGGTGCCTTCTATTATAAATAATATTTAAGTTCAATACAAGATAGATGCCCTATTCATACTATCCACTATGGAATCTGAGGACATAATCCTAACAATCTCCCACTTGCACTCAATGCCACTCATTGAGGTATCTTATACCCATCCTTTCCAGGTGTCGGTCCAAAACAGCCTGAGGTAGTGGTTTGGTGAACGGGTCAGCTATATTGTCAGATGAGGCTATTTTCTGCATTGCTATCTCTCCTCTACCAACGATCTTCCTGATGATGTGAAATCTTCTCTCAATGTGTTTCGATTTGTTATGAGACCTCGGTTCCTTGGCTTGCGCTATTGCTCCATTGTTATCACAATGAAGTGGTAACGGAAGCTGAGCACTAGGGACCGATTCAAGTTCTCCAAGAAACTTTCTCCTCCAAATAGCTTCTTTGGCTGCCTTTGAGGCTGCCACATACTCTGCTTCAGTGGTGGAATCAGCGGTTGTGCTTTGCTTGGAACTTTTCCAAGACATCGCTCCACTATTGAGAGTAAAAACAAACCCTGAAGTGGATTTTCGGTCATCAACATTAGACTGAAAGTCTGAATCAGAATAACCTTCCATCTTCAGTCTCCACCTGCTTAGATGAGAATCATATCCTTAGTTATTTTGAGATACTTTAGGATATTCTTCACAGCTATCCAATGTTCCTTTCCTGAGTTTGCCTGAAATCGACTCACCACGCTCACATCATAGGCAATGTCGGGTCTAGTACACAATATTGCATACATCAGGCTACCAACTGTAGGAGCATAGGGTACATTACTTATCTCTTGTCTAGCTTCCTCACTTTGAGGATACATAGACTTGGATAAGTATACTACATGCCTCATGGGAAGAATGTGGTGAGCATTCTTATGTCATTTCCTATAAGCAGAATGTCATCCACATATAGTACTAAGAACGAGAGTTCGCTCCCACTAGTCTTCTTGTAGACACAGGGTTCATATTCGTTCTTGATGTAGCCATATCCCTTTACTACTTCATCAAAACGAAGATTCCAACTTCTAGATGTGTGCTTGAGACAATATATGGACCTCTCAAGTTTACATACTTTATGGATATCGGTCTCAGATACAAAACCCTTTGACTGTTCCATATAGATATCCTCCTCTAGAAATCGATTCAGGAAAGCCATTTTGACATCCATTTGCCATATCTCATAATCTAAGTATGCAACTATGGATAACAGTATTCGGATGGATTTTATCATGGCCACGGGTGAAAAGGTTTCTTGATAGTCAATTCCTTCTCTTTAACTATACCCTTTCACTACGAGCCTGGCTTTAAAGATGTCAACCTTGCCATCACTACCTATCTTTCTTTTGTAGATCCACTTACATCCTTTAGGTTTGATACCTTTAGGACGATCTACCAAAGTCCAGACTTGGTTCGATTGCATAGAGTCCATATCTGTTTCCATGGCTTCTCGCCATCTTAAAGCGTTGACATCCACCATCGCTTGATCATAGGTACAAGGATCATCTGCATGACCCTCTTGTACTACAGTGTGAAGCTCTGGCTCCCCTTGCAGTAGATACCCATACCTCTCAGGTTCATGTGGTACTCTACTAGATCTACGTGGTGGTTGTGCTACTATTTGTTTAGGCCTTGGTTCTTGGACATATGTCTCTGAGGGAGTTTCATTTTGCTCTTCTAAAATAATTTTCCTACCTTTCCCCCTTCCAAGATGAATTCATCTTCGAGAAAGTGAGCTTGTAGGGCCACGATGATTCTCTGATCATCAAGCAGGTAAAAGAAGAAACCCATGGAATCTTCAGGAGAACAACATCCCATGAGGGATCTTGTCTTTAGTCTTCTTGATATAAGCGGGACATCCCCAAATCTTAATATGATTAAGACTTGGTTTTCTATTATTCCATATCTCATGCGAAGTCTTAGGAACGGATTTGGAGGGACATCTGTTCAATATATAAGCAGCAGTAAGGAGAGCATGTCCCCATAATGAAATGGGTAAATCACTGTAACTAAGCATGGAACGAACCATGTCCAACAAAGTTCGTTTCCTTCGCTCGACTACTCCATTTAATTGAGGGGTTACTGGCGGTGTTAGTTGTAACATTATTCCTTGTTGTCTAAGGAATTCATCAAACTCGGCACTCATATATTCTCCTCCACGATCCGATCGTAGAGTTTTTATATTTTGCCCAGTTTGATTTTCTACTAAGGCTTTGAAATCTTTGAACCTTTCAAAGGATTCAGACTTTTGCTTCATCAGATACACTAGACCATATCTTGAATGATCGTCTGTGAAAGTGATGAAGTAGTAAAAACCCCCACTAGCCATTTCTCCAAATGTTCCGCAAACGTCGGTATACACTAACTCTAAGACTTGATTAGCTCTTTCAAAAGTCCCGATGAAGGGTGATCTATCATCTTGCCTAAGAGACATGATTCACAAGTTGGATAGGGATCCGACCCCAGTGAGCTTAAAAGCCCATCTTTTTTCATTTTGTGTATCTTGTGCTCTCCGGCATGGCCTAGTCTAAGATGCCACTTAAGCCTTAGGTTAGCTTCCTGCCTACCACGTTTATGAGTTACAACATTCACTATAGATGAATTAAGGACATTTAAATAATACAAACCATTAACTAAAGAAGCATTGCCAACCATTTTATTTCTATATCAAATGTCACAATTTAACTTAGAAAAATGGAATGTATACCCATTCTTAGCTAAGATGGGAATAGATACAATGTTCTTAAGCCCCTTGGGCAAAACTAAAACATCATTCAATAACAATAAATGTCCAGAATTTAAATAAAGAGAAGTAGATCCAATCCTAGTAGCTGCGACGCTTTCCCCCCTGTCTACTGTGATCATCACTTCTTCTCGGCCAAGCCTTCTACTTCTCTGCAGATCCTGATCCAAACAACAAACATGGGCACTAGCCCCTGAGTTCAGAATCCACGAAGTAGAAAAGACGGTCATAGAACAGTTAGTTTCAAAAATAAAAAGTTCCATACCTTTTGCGCCTTTGCCTAATTTGGGATAGTTCCTCTTCCAGTGGCCAAGCTCATCGCACTCAAGACATCTACCCGTTTTCTTAGGCCCTTTGCTCTTATAAACCCTTGAGCTTTTCCCTTACCCTTATGAACACCCCCTTAAGCTCCAAATTCACCAGGCTGTTTCTTGTTCTTCTTCTTCTTAGACTTAGACTTTTTAGGTCCAGAAGAGATGACCAAGGCAATTTCCTTTCCCTTTGGTTTCATTTGAGATTGTGCAGTAACCAACTTGTTTATTAGCCCAGCTAAATTGCACTCTATCTCATTACAGTTAAAGTTAACTACAAATTGGGAGAAAGAATCAGGAAGAGACTGCAAGATTAAGTCAGTTTGGAGGGTGGCGTTCATGGTGAATTCAAGAACTTCCAATTTGTCAATCCTCGAAATCATTTTAAGGACATGATCACCAACCTTCTCACTTTCTTTCATCTTGGTTCCGAAGAGCTCTTTTGATATCTCATATCAAGTAGTTTGACTGTGCTCACCATAGAGCTCTACCAGGTGAGCTAGGATAGCTCTTGCAGTGGGCATCTTATCGTGTGACCTTTGAAGATCATTGGTCATAGATCCTACCATGTATGCTCTCACCCGGAGGTTGTCCTTAACCCATTTTTCATGGGCTTGGACCTCTTCCTTGTTGGCACGTGTTCTAGCAGGAGCCGCCGTGATATCAGCCTTCAAGACGTGTCCCAGAGATTCCATATTGAAGACAATCCTCAAATTTCTAGGCCAGTCCACATAATTGGGTCCAGTAAGAGTATTCTTTTCGAGCAGAATTGAAAGTGGGTTTGTCATATTTGAGAGAGATAAACGAGATAATAACTGTAGAAATAAACCAGATTTATTAGATTACTTGTTTTGACTTAACCAAGAAAAATTAACGACTTAAAATTTATATTGACTCCCACTGCATTTTTCGAATCCCACACATCCATGTGAAAATCAGGAATCATCATTGGCATTGATTCCACAGCGGGTATTGAGGTCCTCAATTAATTAGATGGGTTGCAACCAAACCGATTTCTGGCCCATTACTTATTTGAAGTGATATCTAATATCAATTTATCCAATAAACATTTCAATATCTTTTCCCATAGTTCACCAAATTGCAACCGAACAAGTTTCTAAGCTCGTGAACTACCCGAGTTCATTCTCACTAACTTCTATAATCTAACATTGAATTTCACCTTGCAACCGAACAGGTTTTTGGGATGAAATAAGCTTCGATTAAGGCATTCAATGCACTTAATAAAATTTGAAATTATTTCTAAATGCATAACCCCCATAGCTGGGAAGCATTACACATTTATAGTAATTTTAATTTTAGAAAGCTTAGTGGAGGGTTAGGATGTCAAACACCCTTTACTAACTCGGTATTATTTATTTGAGAGAATTTTGATTTGTTAAAAAATTTTGGTCTCGCTTTGCACATTAATCAATTTATATAGAGATCTTATTCTATATTTATCATGCATAAAAATACTTCTTATAACCATGCCTTTCAATATAAATAATCATGGAATTTAGATAAATAAATAAATAAATAAATCCATCACTCGATCATGAACTTTACTAGAGGGCCTGGGCCAATGGTCCATCACACAAGGCATAAATTAAAAACCTATTCAACATTCGTGGGCCTTTTGACTTTATCAATATTGAACTATTCTATTTCAATTCCTAAAACAATTCATGCATTATTTCTAAGAATATAATAAATAGCCTTAAACTTGATAACCCATAAAATATAAAGGTAAAACAAATAAACCTAAGTCCATGATCGGTGTTTCAATCACATAAGACATGCTCGCAATATTAAATCACTTATGTTGACTATTTTAATTTTAGTCCAACTAAAAAGTCCTTTATAAAATTCCCAACCTTTTATACATTCAATATTTCATGCAAAATCATTCTAGTCCAACTAGATGACTTAGATATATGAAATTAAAAATTAAGTATATCTACCTTTAATTAAAAAATATTAGTCCTACTAATAGAATACATAAAATATGGAATTCTATTTTATTATGATTTAATACCATTTTAATTGAAACTACTTTTATTTGATCAAAGAATTAATTATTAATCTCTAAGAAAAATAATTTATATTCCTTATTCAAATATTAAGTAATTTCCTTAGTCGAGGAAAAATAATAATATTTAATCCATAAATTAATTATTAATCTCTAAGAAAAATAATTAATAAGAAAAATAATTAATTAAATCTAATTAAATATTATATTTCAATTAATCTTACTGGGCTTGATTTCATCAAACCCAAGTCACCATCCTTTTGGTCCACTTGGATTTAATTCAATTGGGCTCAAATTAATTAATTCGGAAAAACATGTATGTTTTATTAATTTCTCATTGGGCTTAATTTAATTTAAGTCCAAATCACCAATCCAAATGGCCCATTTAGATTTAATTAAATTAATTCCAAACTAATTAATAAATCGAAATTGGATAATTTTCGATTGGGCATAATTTAAATTATTCGGGTCATCATCCTTTTGACCCACCCGATTAATCAAAATTACCCAAATACCCAAATATCAATTTTGACCCATAGATAGCCCGTTTTAAAGACCCGGATCCAAGACCCGGTTCACTGGATCCGGTGTCAAACATAGAACCCGTCGGGCCATGCACACAGTGCCGCGGCTGGGTGGCCAGCCCACACGGCCTGGCCGTGGGTCCAGCTGTGCGCACCAGCACGCACAGTTTTCTCTGGGCTTTCGAGCCCCATTTTTCCTCGGGTTTTTCAATTTTTCAATATTGACAAATATTTCCAGATTTACAATAACTAAAAATTAAAAATTCTAGGCAAAAAACCATATAAACGCAGATTTAAGAAAACATAAAATCATGCTTCAAAAACACATAACATGCATATCTTAAATCACGTAAACAAGATCAAATATGCAAATCAGAGATTGACTCTGATACCACTGTTAGATTTTGCAAAAAATAACATAAACGCAGCGGAAGGATTTCAAAAATTTAATTAACACCCAAAGTGTTATTTAATTGCATAATTGAATCTAAAAACCTTTAACAAATAAATCAACTTACCCGTTGAAGCGAGGTGGTAGGAGAATCCAATTCTTCTTCAACTCTTCCAATTGATGAACTTCTTGAATTCTTCAATGCTCATATTCTTCAAGTCTTGATTTCTTGAAACTTCTTGAAAATTAATCCAAATAACGAAGCACATTATCTCTAAATAATCATGCACGAACTGATGATGAAAAAATCCCACTTCTTTCTCTATAGGGGCAACGGATAGTGTGTATAGAGAGGGAGGATATTTTTCTTGTTCTAATATTTGGAGAGTTGCAATGTATTGTATCTTGTGTGTCTAGGTTAAAGTCAAGAGAACTCTTTTTTTATCTCAATGACTTATTAACCAAGACAAAACAAAAAAGACCACATTGATCATCCCTCTAGCCTTAATGGGTATCCTCACGGACACCCCATATGGGGCCCGAAAATTTTTCTTTTGCTTTGTTTAATTAATCCTTTACTCAATTAATAATTTATTTTATCCAATAAATTAATTAAATAGTGAAATTGATTAATTAGATAAATTAATTCATTAATATATTTATCAAAGAAATTAATTAATAATTAATCTTATCTATTTACTTAATTATCGTATTCAATAAGTAATTAATTAATTATTCAATTTATCAAATAAATTAAATCCCTCCAAAATAAAATAGAAAATAGAAAATCTTCTTCATCAATTCTTTAGCGCGACTCTTTAAGTTCGTTTCATTTGGCAATGAGAGAAAACCAAAGGAAGTGGGTAACACCTAGCCAGTCACGTGACCACTTCGTAGCCCAAATGAAATACAAATGAATGGATCATTCCACAACCTTCCAATCGTAAATACCATATATGTATAAACCCTTTGTTCACGTTCCCCTGTCAAGTGAGAGTCACGGTTATGTCAAACTCAATGGACTTGACCATATGTATAAATTATAACAATACGAGATCATTGAGATCAATTAAGTGCCTAGCACAATCACAATCGTCTCTTTTGCTTTGGCCAAAGACTTTGATCTCTATTTATCTATAATCACATAGGGTACATTCTCATTCACTTATGAGAGAACAAATCCCATATTAGTTATCTCTTAAGACTACCACTTGCCCATCAAGCCCGCATTTTGAGGTCGACCCCACCAACGGGTGAATTGGGTCTAACTACTCTAGTGAAAGACTTGACGTCATAAGTGCATCTTCAGCCTGATACTTTAGATCAAAGGTTCACATATACCTTTTACGCATAATCAGTTCTGTCATTGACAGTCACAGAGTGAAAACCCATGCGACAGAACCGATGTGAGTCGTGTTCGAGTATATCAGTTCCACTGATGTGCCTACAGTCTTAAGCTCCCACCATCACATGGTGTTTGAATGGCACTCCCATGTCAGAGCTAAGATTGTACAAGTATTCGAAGTCTTTATTTGACCATTAAAGACTTCATATTACTTGCGAACTAGTTTTAGTAATCAAGGTCGATCTCTAGTGCCATTCTTCCTATCCCATAGGAAATAGAGGGATTGCACTAAAAACACGGACAAAATGTTTTACACAACTTATAGATGCTGATAAGAATTAAGTGAACTAAAAGAGCATTCTATTATAAATAATAGGGGTAATTGCATAAAATCCCCTTATGTTATTTCGAAAATGCTAAGAACCACCCTGTGTTAACGAAATAGGTTAATCACCCCCCTGTGTTCTTAAAAAGTGGTACAAAAAAGCCAAATTCCATTAAAAAATGAGCGCATTTTTTTTTATGTTTTTCACCTTTATTGACGTGCTCATATGTCATTTATATACTCTTTATACTTTATAAAAGGTAGATAGTGTTAATTCAGCAGAAAAACACATATTTTCTTCTATCATTTTAACAAAATTTAGCTTTTTTGCACACTTTTTGGGAACACAGGGGGTGATTAGCCTATTTCGTTAACACAAGGGTTTTTAGCATTTTCAAAATAACACAGGGGTTTTATGCAATTATCCCTAAATAATATTTAAGTTCAATACAAGATAAATGCCCTATTCATACTATCCTTTATGGTATCTGAGGGCATAATCCTAACAGTTTGATGCCTCGAGAATTAGGGTTAGGCTGACACCATGTCAAGGTAAAATCCCCTTGAGAATATTATTAATGATGATAATCTTTATATAGAGAGTACAAGAATAATAAATATGGAAATAACAATAATAAGGAAACCTAAACTATAACTCTTAACATAATCCGGTGATTCTAAAACAGATCGGGCTCATTGGAGCCGGTCTGTCTAACACTGTTGAATGTGGACAAAACAGTAAAATACAACAAAATCACCTGCATCTAGTTATATAGAATGGACCAGCTCCATTAAACCCGGATCATTCTAGAATTTCCTGTATAAACCAAACTATTTTATGAACTGTGTGGTGGTTCAACCGGTCGGGATGGGTTGAGTTTTAAAACACTGGTGCTTGATTTAAAAAGAAACATTTTATTTCAGTGGTTCAACCGGTCGGGATGGGTTGAGTTTTAAAACACTGGTGCTTGATTTAAAAACAAACATTTTATTTCAGAATAGTTCATGAATTCCTTCAATAAATCTAGAAGTGCATCACAATTCTAGTTTAAGATCAAGTTCCAAGTTCTTGATCACATTTTTTGGAGGAAAATTATCTTAACTTGCAATTTTTAATTCAAAATCTACATTTGTATTGTCTAGTAATATCTTTACATAATTGAAAATTTATCTAGACATGGAATATAGTAATTTTTTCATATTTTCTTCTCCCTACAAATCCAGGATTCGGACTTACCCTAATGACCCGTTTCCATGGATAAAGTCGACAAGGTTGGATTGCACAATGCTCATTTCAGGATAAGACAATATGAGTCCAACCTCTAATAAGAGATACATTTTTTAATCAAATTCATACTAAAACCATCTTGCATTTGGTCTACATGATTATGGATTAGTTTGTAAGCCCCATTGGGATTAGCCACTTATTCACCCCCAATATCCAGTCTGTTTGGAGGACCCGAGCCCTGAATATTTTTAGGCCCCCCTGTCCTATCACACAAAACTTTGATTATGGAACCCATCTCTTTGGTAGTATCCATAATTGCACAAATTTTTTGATATTGAAATGTAAAGGATTATTTTGCCCCAGTTTAAAAGTAGGTGCTCAACCAAGCAGAAATCAGATTTTCATTTCCCTCCATCGCTTTCATCTCCTCCAGTACATCCCTAAAACCTTAGCTTCACGTGCGACAAATTCGGACGTTTCTCTCCACATATTTGACATCTTCAACTTCATGTCCATGAAAGACAACTCATGTTCTCTTCTTTTGGACTTGAGTTAGTGACTTGTTTATTGATCTCTTGAATTTGTTAAAGTGTTAAAGTCTGAACCACCGTCTAGCGTATCGAACTCGAACGCGGGGGTTGTTAGATAATTTTAAGTGGAGAATTATTACGGGGCTCGAATCAATCATATTGATTCCTCCCTATTCAATTCGTTTTTATCTAGAAACAAATTTTTGGCGACCACAGTGGGAGCAGGTTCCTGTGAAATTAATTTCTTGAAGAACATTTAAATCATACTAACCAAAACATTATCGATGTCAGACGGGTTCTCTCGTGATGAATGCACCGAGGAGTTGGATATCCAACCGGTGGCAAAAAACAAGGTCAGAGCAGACAAAATGTACGAACAGTTTGTCCGTCTCATGAAACAGACCCTAGCAGGTGCTCGAGAAGATTAAAGAAGGGAATTCAATGATCAATACAGAGCATTAGCACAGGAGTCCGCTCGAATATTCACAGCAATCGTACAAGACAGTGCCGTGAGTGCTCGAGATGGTTTAGCCAGAGAGGTCACCAGAGTCATATCCGAACTCGGTGAAATCTTTAATCAAACTTGTGATGTTTTCTCGAATATGATAAACACGCAAGTAGCATTAGGTCTCGAACCCTTAATAAGCAAGCATAATATTTTAATCGAGAAAGTATCACAATTGATGGAGCTTAGGACCCAAAGTAGGTATCTTAATCCGAACGAAGTTCCTCTGGGGTATCCTCGAGAAAACGGGCCTAGAAATGGTCAATTTGAAATCGGCCAAACTTCATGACCCTCACCTCTCGAAACCAATAATAACAATAACAACAATCCTCAGAATATGAACCCGAATTATAACCAAGCACCACATCCTAATGTGTATAGTATAAGTTCGAACCCGCTTAATACACAAAATGTGAGGCCTAGTGGTCCCCTGCCGAGTGGAATGGGACAAATCCTAGCAGGGTACCCTCCGAATACGAATTTTGGGGGACCCGAAACAGGATTCAACTTTGCCCAAGAATATGTAGCTGGGGGGCAAGGCCAATATCGGGGACCGAATTTTCCTGGAACCTCGAATAACAATATGAATACAGAAAATTAAAGTTTCACTGGATTTCCAAATAACCCGAATTATACATATACCCCAAATAATTTCACTGGACCACTAGTGCAAGATCCTCTAGGAAATCAAATTGAGTTAATAATTGAAAGAATGTATGGTCCTGGCTTTCGAAGGAACCAAAGATTGATTCCGAGGAATCCGTACCCCGAATGGGTAGATAGGAATTTTCCTTTTCCTAGAACATATAAGGTTCCAAACTTTACATTGTTCTCGGTAGATGATAACGTATCAGCCTTAGAACATCTATCTTGATTTACCTGCCAATGTCGAGAGGCAGCCGACCAAGATTACCTTAAATTGAGACTGTTCCCCAGTTCTTGTTAGAGTTAGTGCCCGGCGCACCAATTATTGGGCGCCATTCTTTGTAATAGTAACTCTAGAGTTGAACAATCGTTTTCTTATAAATAAAGTCAATCTCTTTTTATATGTGTGGCATGTCTTTATTCTTAAATTAGGTTTTACTTGGCTTAGAATAAAGTCCCGAAGGATCACACATAGCTATGGAACATCATTGCACATTGGGTGTGGCAATGATGGAATATGTCTCAAAGGCTTTGATCTTTAAACATTGTTCCAATTCATAAAAGGGTTCATCGAGATAAAGGGATATCGATGCAACCCAAAAGACTTGCTCATATGATGCATACTCTAGGAGAAGTGTATCTCGTTCCATAGACACTGGCACGGTGAAAGCCAATGCATATATGAGGGTTGCCATTGTGGTAATGGGCGAACTGAACAACCCCATGGAAGTTCCTGAAATGGATTCCCAATCGAATGTGGAACTTCCAGTGGTCTGTAGTATAAGAGTAATCCTTATGGACCTAAGATTCCATTGGATGTCTTATGCGTAACCGCACATGTTCTTGATTTGTTACATGATCACTTTAGAAGATCGAATATGGGCAAACTCAGACATGCACGTCTTACGTAGTAAGGCTCGTGAGAATCAAGAGGAATCTATCTCTGACATTAGCCAGTCGGTTAATCTCCTATGGTTACATAGTGAATCGACTTAAGAAATCTTCGGCCGAAGTATGATATCTAAAGAGACGTAGGGTTTCCTCGTTTAGATAGTTGAAGTCGATTTCACATAACGTGGTAAACATAGTATTGAATTAATAGAGCTTTGACCTTAGCCACTGCTCTAGATTCAATCGGGAGATTAGATAGAGGGATCTTACTTATGTGAGGATCAAGATCGCAAAAGGTATATTTTACTTTTGTTTTAGCTAGGTCTTCGGGGCCCTATGCTAGGTGGGCAACCGCGATTTGTAAGTGCAGAGAATTAGCTTGGTGACTAATTCGAGGCTTGATTAAATCAAATGATTGGTTTAATCTAGTACTTTCCATTTTAGGAAGGTACACTAGCACTGTGGGAAGGTGTACTTACTACTAGATAAAAACGAGCCTAAGGGGTTACACACTAACTCGAGAGAGTCACTGCTTGAATAGATGTGATTAATCAATTTCAAGGAAATTGAGGGAATTAGGAAAGTGTAGTACTTTCCTAATATGGAATATAAATTAATTGAAGGATTCAATTAAATTTTACTCTTTTAATTAATCTTGTAGAATTAATTAAATTAATGGACCTAGTAGAGTCCAAGTATTTTATTTAATTGGGTAGAGCCCAAGTTAAATAAATAAATGTTGGAATTAGTTGGTTGGATTTAATTTGACTTGTATTTAATTGATGGGTTGAACCTATAATTAAATTGAGAAGTCAAAATTAAATCCTAGAATCCAATTGACTTGTGTTGACCGATTTTTATGAGTAAAATAAGGGAAGGGGCGTTTTTTTATGTGGTGGAGGAGGAAAAGAGTTTTCCCCTCCTCTAAGTCTTCATAGGATGAGGATCACTAGAGAGTTTAGGAGAAAGGAAGTTTCCTTTTCCGAATTGGACTCTAGGTAATCTTCACCTTTAAATAAGAGATGAAGGAGACTAAAATTAAAAAGTCATAATTGCTGGAAAAATTCGCCCCCCTCACTAGACCTAAAAATTGGCCACCTTCTCCCTCTTTCCAACAAGACGTCATTCTATTCATATGTTGAATTAAACGACTTAGAAAATATTCCTACCCTTCACATAATCAAGCCTAAGTTAACCTTAGAATCGTTTTGTTGTCTAGCACGCAAGGTAAGACGATTGGTGACTTGAACGAGGTGTGGATACATCTTAGAGGTGCGACGCTTGGAGCACTCTAAACCGGGAGATACGAAAAGACGACGGACAATTTCTCACCCAAGGGAAATTGTGTGGATTTGCACCACAGGGTTGCTGAGATCCAAAGTACGAGGTGAATTGAAATTTTCGAAAGGTATAATTTCGTTTACCTCCTTATCAAATTCGATCGAACTAATTCCATATTCCTGTTTTCGGGTGGTTGTACGTTTACCTTTTGTAAAATTTTAATTTTCGCTGCCACGAGCCACCTGAGGGAATGAGTCAACCCAACAGTTATCTCACAGGGTCAGCATTTAATTGGTATATTAACTTATCTCCGAACTCAATACATACTTGGGATGAAATGCAGTTCTAATTTCAAAATCACTTTGCTCGAACGGATCCTGAGATATCTATGAGTGATCTGGCTAAAATTAGACAGAACATAGGGGAATCTGTAGAAGAATTCCTATCAAGATTCAAAAGGGCTCAAGTCAAGTGCCATTTGAATCTACCTGAGTCTGAGTTTGTGCAATTGGCACAACAAAATATGTCCTTCGATTTTAGGATAAAATTCGATGGGATGATATTCCCAGATTTTCGAAGCTTGGCAGAAAGTGCCACTAGATACGAAAATATGTTAAGGGAAGAAAGTCTAAGAAAACACCAAGGACTTAATACCTTCGAAATATCTGCACCTTGGGTATTCAAGGATGCGTATGAGGTAGACCTCGCCGAGTTCACAAAAGGGCCCCCATTTCAGTGTGGAGCACTCGAACCAAAAGAGTGTGAAGCAATGGGTTCTTTACATTCGAAAAAAGTTAAGAAATATACTTTTGATGTAGAAAAAACAGAAGAGATATTTGACTGGTTATTAGCCAATAAAAAACTAAGAGTTAAAGGGAAACACCGGTTCCCTACTAAGGCAAAAGCCAGAGGAAAACCTTATTGTAAATGGCATAATGCCTTTACACATGAGACAAAAGAATGTGTCATATTCCGAAATTTAGTACAGTCAAAATTAGACTCGAATGAGATAACCTTTCCTGTTAACCAGAAAATGAATATAGATGAAGATCCTTTCCCTGTTTTGAATTTCGAAATTAATACTGTGCTAATTGGTTCACTCGAGAGTTTTAACACTTTATCTGAATCTTTTAATGAACAGGTCTCAAAGGAAGCTAAATTGGCGAACATGCTCTTTAATAGACTCATAGATGAAGGAGTCTTGATCTTCCCAAAAATCAGTGATGACAGACTCGAAGGCATGTGCAGGTGGCACATGAACACGATGCACACCACTGATCAATGCCAAATCTTCTGGTGATTTGTGGCCAAATAGCTTGAAAGGGGTAAGATCATCTTATCTGTGATAGACAAAAGGATCTTGGAGATTGGTCGAGACGGGAAGCCTAAGGAACAAGAGTCGCAAGTTGAAGTGATTCCTCGGGCCCCAAGGGCTAAGGAGAAAACATACAAGGAGGCACTCGAGACCCCCAGGTGTGAAATAATTTATCAGGTCCCTTCGAGGGTGGTTGAGAATCTTACCCAGATGCAGAAGGTACTCTGCAGTCATTGTGCCGACACTTTGCACTATGAGTTGGTGAGGCTTCAGGTGATCTCGAATGACCCTGATTGGATCCTGACTTATCAAAAGGAATGGAACAAAAGGCAAAGGTTCGAGAACAACGGCTTCGCCTTCTAACCTTATAACCGGCATTTTCGAGGAAGGGGAGGCAGAGGTTATGGAAGGCCACCATTGGCAGGAAGGGATTCTCCATTTAGCCGGCTAAGTGAATCCAGCGGGCAGATCGAGAAGAAGAAAAGTAGCCACCCAAAGGCTATCAAACAGCAAGTAGCTTACTCCCGAGTTGCTGTGGCTTTAGAAATGCAGCAAGAGGCCGTTATTGCTAATCTCCGAATCGAAGAGGAGGCATTAAACAAAGGCCTGTTAAAAGTTAAGGTGGAAGCGAGGCCTGAAATGGATGAGTATGAGAAGGAGATGGACCAATTGAGTGACCAATTCAAAGAGACCACTCTGAAAGAAAAAAGTGCAAAGTTCGAAGAGGATGAGGACTTGGATGATTTCGAGTCAGGTGATGACCTGGACATCTTGTTGGGAGATGACACTTATGAAGGTTTGGCAAACAAAGCCGAATTGAAAGCAAAAGAAACTTCCCTAAAGAGAGCCTTGCATTTCGAAGAAGACAAGGACATGAATATGGTGACGGTGTTGCCAGCATCATTCTCTGCAAGAGATGATATAACAGAAGAGGAAGAAAAATCACTCGAGATGCTGACCATCTCGGACTCAGGTGATAGTTCTAAGTCCCAACTTCTGAACCGTAGGTTGTCTGAAATGAAGTCAGAAAATGAAAACTTAATTGATCTTTTATTTTCGAAAGAAAAGATCAACAACAACCATATGAGGCCATTATTCGTGAAAGCTCAAATCGAAGGCATTAAAATTAATAAAGTCCTAGTTGATAAGGGTGCTACTGTTAACATTTTACCCAAAAAAATGTTAGCACAAATAGGAAAGACAGTGAAAGACCTAGTCACTATTGATGTTTCGGTATATGGTTTTTCCGGACAAGCCACTCGAGTGGTTGGAGTCTTACCTTGTCGAATAAAGGTTGGGACCCAGAGCTCGCACTCTGCATTTTTTGTGGTGAACACGAATTCACCATCATTTAATGCCTTACTAGGGAGAGATTGGATACATCAAAATTATTGTATCCCTTCCACCCTACATCAGGTTTTGGTCTATTGGAACGGACATAAATTTGAAATAATCAAAGCCGAGAGAAATTCCTATTTTGTTGACACCTATATTGTTCATGCCAGGTACTTGTCCAGAGAGGTCGAAGTGAAGGACGAACAAGCTCCACAGTATCCGACCATCGAAACGGCAGGGGCAGAAAGTGGAGATGCAAGCATTATAGCTCGAGAAAAGGTGGAACAGTCTACAGCCGAAGTAAACGGTAGTTCAGCATAGATCAAAGTAGAAAGTTCTGTAAATCTTTAGTTTTAATGGACAAAGTTAGAAATAACGATGTAACTGAATGCTTAATTAAGAAATTGTTAATCGAAAAAGTTATTTCTGGTTTATCTATTTACAACCATGCTTTACTCGAGGATTTACAAAGAAGACTGTGAGGCTGATATGTTCGAACAGGGAGTTATAGAACCTGATGAAGATATCCGAAAGGATATCCAAGACCCTCTAGAGGAGGTCAATCTCGGGACTATAGAAAGTCCAAGAATGACCTATATAAGTGCAAAATTAAACCAATTTCAAAAGGAAAAGCTAATCGAGATCCTACAACAATTTCAAGATTGTTTTGCATGGGCTCATCATGAAATGCCTGGGTTTGACATGAACATAGCCCGACACGAGTTGCCGATTAAACCTGGCTTTAAGCCAGTAATACAGGCGCCTCGACGAATGTCCCCAGAATTAATGGGGGCAATCAAGGATGAAATTGAAAAATTAGTCGAGGCTAAGTTCATAAGACTAGTTTGGTATGTCGAATGGCAGGCAAACATTGTCCTAGTAATAAAGAAAAATGGGAAGGTGAGAATATGTATTGACTTTCGAGACTTGAACAAAGCCACACCGAAAGATGAGTATCCTATGCCCATGGCAGACATCTTGATTGATGCAGCCGCGAGGCAAAAATTGATGTCTTTTATGGATGGTTACTCAGGATATTATCAATTAAAAATATTCAAAGAAGACAGAAACAAAATGGCATTTCGATGCCCAGGCTCCATAAGAACCTTCGAATGGGTAGCCATACCCTTCAGATTAAAAAATTCTTGGGCCACATACCAAAGAACAATGAATTATATGTTTCATGACCTTATAGGTAAGTCCCTCGAAATATATATAGATGATATAGTGATCAAAGCTCAGACCTATCCAGACCACTTGAACTCTTTGACCAAAGCCTTCGAACGAATGAGGCATTTCAAATTAAAAATGAATCCATTAAAATGTGCTTTCGGTGTTGAAGTCGGAAAATTTTTAGGTTTCCTCATTCATAATCGAGGCATCGAGGTGAATCGAAATAAAGGTAGGGTCGTATTGGAGGCCAAACCTTCGAAAAATAAAAAAGAGCTTCAATGTTTTCTAGGGCAAGTTAATTTCTTGCGAAGGTTCATAGCTAATTTAGCTAGGAAAACAGAAGCATTCTCGCCCATCTTACGTTTAAAAAATGAAGACGAGTTTGTTTGGGGAGACAAACAGCAAGAGGCTTTCGAAGCCATAAAATGTTATTTGACTCAACCCCCAGTGTTAATTCCTCCTCGAAAAGGGAAAAAGTTGAGATTATATATATCCGCGGCTGACCATTCGATTGGATGCCTAATCGTGCAAGAGAATGATAGAGGATACGAACAATCTATTTTGTACCTAAGTAAGCTCTTAAATGATGCCGAAAAAAGATACACCTCAATTGAAAAATGGTGTCTAAGCCTATACTTTGCATCAGTTAAGTTAAGGCACTATTTCATTTCCTATTCGATTGAAGTAGTCTCACCAACTGATGTAATTAAATTTATGATCAATCAACCTATAATAAAGGGACGGTTAAGTAAATGGAATCTCAGTCTACTCCAGTTTGATTTATGCTACGTGCCTTAAAGGGCCGTAAAAGGTCAAGTAATAGCTGATTTCTTAGCTGATCATCCTCCAATGAAAGATGAATTGCTCGAAATCTTCAACGTTGACTTCGTTGGCAAAGTCCCTTGGGTTTTGTACTTCGATGGATCAAGCACTCGAGATAGTGCTGGGGTAGGAATATACATCATATCCCCATCAAAGTTGATTACTAAAATGTGCGCAAAAATCGAAGGAGATTACACAAATAATAGAGCAGAATACGAAGCTCTCATTTTAGGTTTGGAAATACTACTCGACATAGGAGCAAGAAACATTGAAGTAAAAGGAAATTCCCAATTAATCATAAATCAGATAAAGGGAATATTTAAATGTATCAGTCCAGTATCAATAGCTTTATATGCTCGAGTGCATCAACTAATGAGTTACTGCGAATCAGTAGAGATTGTACATGTGCCAAGAGAAAAGAATCAAATTGCCAATGATTTGGCCTAAATGGCATTAGGTTATAAAATCGATCCTAATTTACTCGAATCAACAATTCAATTCGAAACAAGAATTTTATTACCGTTGGAACAAAGGACGTTACGTATCAATAAGGTAGATATCTTCAAGGAAAAGGAAGATTGGCGTCTTGAGATTATAAAATATTTAGAGAATCCAGCCAGAGGGGGGGTCCCAAATAAATTAAAACTAATGGTCCACCATTACTATTATGATGGTCAAGAACTTTATCGAAAGGATTCTCAGGGACTTTTATTGAAATGCCTCGATTTGAGGATGCATTGGTTATCATGACTGAAACCCACGAAGGAATCTGCGGTGCTCTCCAAGCTGGCCAAAAGATGAGATGGCTGATACACCGATATAGTTTTTACTGGCCCACTATTCTTCGAGATTGCATAAAATATGCAAAAGGGTGCAAACAGTGCCAAAAGTTTGGCAAAATATTAAGGCAACCAACAATTGCACTTAACTCGATCATAAAGCCATGGCCATTTCGAGGGTGGGCTATGGACATCATAGGTGAAATAAAACCAGCCTCTTCAAAGGGCACAACTATATTTTAGTAGCCACAGACTACTTCACTAAGTGGGTCGAGGCCAAAGCAAACCATAAATTCGAAGCAGGTGGTTGATTTTATTAAGGAGAATATCATAACTCGATTTGGGATACCTGAGTCTATCACTTTTGACCAGGCTAGGGTATTTAATAGTACAGAAATGCTCGAATTCCTAGATCATTTAAGATAAAATTGTTAAATTCAATATGCCCAAGAAAATGGCCAGGCTGAATCTTCGAATAAATTGATTAAAGGATGTATCTCGAAAATGATACAAAACAATCCTAAAGTGTGGCATGAATTATTAATTGACACTTTATGGGCATTAAGGACTATAAAAAAAGACAGCCTAGGGGTTACACCTTTTCAATTAGTGTATGGTCACGAAGCTGGTATACCGATGGAGATAAATATCAAGTCACAAAGGATTTTGGAGCAATCAAAACTCACACGAGAGGAATATATCGAGAATATGACCATGGAGAAATTGGATCATGAAATGATTCAAATAATGGTATTACAGCAAATCGAACTCCAGAAAAAGAAAGTAGAAAAAAAGCTATAATAAAAAGGTCAAGACAAGATCCTTCGAAGTAGGGAATTTAGTCTGGAAAATGGTATTGCCAGAAGGCTCGAAAGATCATTTTTTAGGAAAATGGTCGCCTAAGTGGGAAGGGCCATTTTCAATCTCAAGCAAATTATCGGGAAACTCATTTAGACTTCAGTAATTAAATGGAAAAGAACATGGAAGGGGTTTAAATGCTAAATATCTAAAGAAACATACACCAAGTACGTGGCAAGAAAATGTAGAGATAATACTCGAAAGATTGCCGGGAAATGGTAATTTATTTATAAATGATGAGTAGAATACAATGTTAGTCGAAAATACCCTACTCTACGAAACTATTCTATAAATCACAAGGAGTCTATCAATACATTGATAGCCATAATAAAGGCGTCTTTCTCAAGTAAGGCTGGCCTAACCGTAGTCTCGAACTCACGAGTGAGAAGAGTAATTTGCTGGTGAACAGCAGCCAACTCCTCTCCAATTTTGTTAGCCAGATCGAAAAGTCGATCCCTCTCGGCTTGGAGGTCGGCAATCCTGGCGTCCAATTCGGCAACTTGGGTCAAGTACCCAGTTCGTGTATTCTCCAAAGTGGGGACTCGAACTTGGAGTTGATCTAGTTGGAATGATCTTGTGGGGTGAATCACTTCTCCGAAGGGAGTGAAACCCTGATCTATCAGGCCCTGGATAGCAACAAGGCGACTCTTGAACATTTGCCTAGCCACAACAAACATAGGGCGACACTGGATGGCGATCCTAGGCGTCGCACCATCCAAGAGCTCTTGAAGCCTCTCATGCATCTCGTAGTTAGTCGGATCAAGTTTGATCATGCTGAGGGACTCGTTTAAATCTTCCCTCGAGAAAGGCATGGATTCGGTGGTCCCTGAAAATGTTGAACGAAATAATTAAGGAACAATAAAGAAGTACATGAACGAAAACATGGAAATATGGCGCAATCACTTACCTTCGAGAAGGGTAACTTTTATCGTTGAATCCGAAGCAAGAGGAGCATCTTGAATCTTGAGAGATTGAGCCGCGACTAGGTCTTCCAATATCTCCTCGGAAGTAAGTTCGACACCTAGACCCAGAAAAAAGGTTAGTGTAGGGGTAAAATTTTCGATAAAAGACAATGTCAAAGGAAAGAAGCACTTTTTACATACCTTCGAAAGGGGGAGTCTTAGGAGCTTCCTCGGTTGGCTTCGAACTCAAAGCTCCTGCATCATCAAACTCTCGAGGGGAGAGATTGACAGGGAAACTTGTCTCCAAGATACGCTCAGTAACAAGTCCTGGCTCTGCCATAGGAGCAAGCCTCTCGGATGAAATTCCTTCACTTCGGGAACCTACAAAGTAACAGATTGGAGTCAAGAGTTCCAATATCAAATAAGAAGAGATGAACTATTAACAAGAGTGATATACCTGAAGAAGGATCTTCAAGGACTTGAGTACGTTCCTCAGATTGAGGCTGAATGGCAAGATTATCAGACTCAGTCTCATCCCCAAGTTCGATTATAGGGGTTTCGACAGGGGCAATTTCTTCAGGAGGAACTTCCCCAGAAGGAAATTTCTTCAGGATCAACTATCCTGCTCGAAGGACCTATACGTAGACACTCTTTGAGTATAAACGAGAGAGAGTATCCGAAGGATGTACATGTAAATTAAAAAGGGAAAAGATGATTACTAACTTCGAGAGATCCCTGTACCCGCCGGGATTTAATGCGCCTATGGATTATCAGGGGCTCGTCATCATCACTTTCGTCCTCAACATTAGTTTGAGGGGTTGGAGAGGGTTCTTGGATGGTGATACCCCCAGTACTGCATTTTCGAGTGACAGGGGGAGAAACGGAGGTAACTGGGGCCTTCACTTTTGCCGCCTTCAAGGGAGGATCAGGTGGAATAACTCTGAGAGGAAGCACCGCCAGAGCCCCAGATGCTTGAAGAGCCTGGAAAAGTCCGCAATATTGGGAGAAGGGGCTATCCCTCTCGAATCTCCACCCCGAAGTAAGTGGATAAGGGATAACATAAGCGTCATCCTGCATAAGCAGCTCAAGGTAAAAAAACCAAGACATTTAAAGTTTGCAAAGAAACGAAATTGTTTATAATATGAATATACCTCAGAAGGCAAAAGTGTTGACAATGCAGTCATTTCGACAAACCCAGCACCAAACCTTGTAGCATCCATAACTAACCTTCGAATGATTTGTCTCGAGAAGGCACGCTGCAAAACTCGGTTCCAAAACTCAGCAAAATGCGGATCCATTCGAAAGATCCTACAGAAAATCGAAACAGGATAAATGACCACTTGGCTGGAGAGTTTTCTTCGAATGGCTGCCTCCGCCAATTCCCTCTTGGTCCTAGGGATGGTGTAGGATCTCCCGGACCAAGGACGGTTTAAAGTACCCAAAAAAGGGAGGGCAAAATTTTGGCTAATACCAAACTGCCTCGAGCACAACTGCAAAAAACATAAGGGTAATGTGTAAATAAACAAGAAACATGTATTCGAAGGACAACACATGAAAAACCTGTAAAAATAAAGTGTAACTGAGGATTGTAAACCTCAACTCCTGGAGTATTATCCGCGTATAAGAGATCTCGAGAAAAAGAACGGATCTCCAGTAAGGCCGATCATCATCGGTACGCCTCAAGGAGTCGATATCTAACATCCAAGAGGGGAAAGCTACATGAGACCAATGGTTCGAAGCTTGGCCATATCTTGTCTCGAAAAATGGGCACCAAGTAGAAATGTACAAAGGATTGTACACGGTACTTAATGCCAATAGATAAGAAGCTTTTTGGAGGGGCATCAAAAGATTGACTGCTGCTTCCCCGTAGCACACCCATTTCGAGATGGGCTGAACGATCGTCGAGGAGGGGGATTCCTCTTTGAGGGAAGGAATCCTGATGTTTAATAACTCTGGATAGTATAAAAATGCCCAATAAGATAGCAGCCACAATGGACCTGTGACTCTCTTGACCTTCGAAGGGTCTTCATAGATGTGATACATCATCCTGTAAAAGTGGGCCAGGACAAAAGGACCTAATTCGACAGGCTCCATTGTTGTGGCGATATTGGCAGCAAGAGGCAAGAAAGTTTTGTTGACTGCACAACCCGCATTCATGAATAGGCGGCAGAAAACATAATTTAAAAAGAGTACCTCCTTGAAATCGGGTACTTCGTCCTCTGTGTCAATGAAGTATTTGACCAATCCCGAATAAGAAATATTGACACCTGCACTTTTGCCATGGTGTTTAAACCAGAAATTGGTGGCCTTCAGGAGTGCTCGAGCACCCGCCTCTGCTTCACCAGTACGCAGTATCACCCCATGAGGGGATGCCCCTGTAATCAGGGCCACATCTTCGAGGGTGACGGATTGGAACCCTCGAGGCAAAACGAAGCAGTTGTATGAGGGATGCCACGAAAGAGCTAGGGCATCCGTCATAACTTGCTCGAAAGGGAGAGTTTGATAACAGGCTATTTGAATTAGCCCCATCACTCGATTATTCTCCCATTTCGCATGAAATCGATTGAACTAGGGGAAGGCGTCGGTATTGCCAATCCAACCTATGGTTGGCTTTGTTGGGCTAGTCCAAGCAAACTTACGGGCACCCTTTAGACAAATCGGAGCATTATCGGACTTGAGGTCTAGCCTTGTCCCGAGCAAATTAGGTACATGGGAAGCCTCATCTTCAAAGGCAGATGACTCGAAACAAGGACCTAAAGCTATATGGCTAAGGGTTTGACCTTGGCGGTCGGAAGCCCATCGAGGGACAATGTACGGTATGTTGAGCGGAAGGATTTTGGCATCGGAATAATGGGCTTCGAATGCCCTAATCTCATCATAGAGATCTGATGCTTCCTTACAATCCAAAACGGACGCTTGAGGAACTAAGGAGGTTAGATTGTGTACTGAACGATGTGGAGCAAAAGCCACGTTTGTGAGAAATCGAAGCAGACGAAGAACCAGTATAAAAAGGGGGATGTTTGCTTTTAGGCTTTGCTCAGAGAAGGAGGAAGGAAATTTGAATTCTTGTGTTCTCTAAAATTGAAGCACAATAATTTATAGGTTTCTCATCGCTTGTTAGTGAAAAGACATGACCATTAATAGAAAGGTCGTGGGGCGAAGGTGATGCAGAAAGACGTGCCTTTGCATGGCCGCCAAATTTATGAATAGTTTTGTCACAAAAAAACGTGACTTTTGACGACCTGGAATCCGAATGATCACCTAGTACTAAATCTGTTACAAAAAGGGTACGACCTTTGATGACATGGAATTCAAACGTGCCTTTTAATACACATAAATCTGAGTTAATTCACGTGTATTAGGGGGGGCATTTGTTTACACCTAAAATGAAATGGGTTTTTCTAGATAAGAAAGCCCAAATTATCCTTTATCTGAAAATGGGCTTGAAATAAAATATCTTATACAGCCAAGACTAATTCGAAAATGGGCTTAAATCAAACAAGCCTAATTAAAGTCATTGATCAATAAAATATGAAACGGGCTCAATAACCCACTTAACTTGAATTAGTTTATTATAAAAAGGATTAAGTGATAGAGCCCAAATCTGAAGACGAATCCAAAAAATAGAAAGTTATCCAGTTCAAAGACGCGCCAACAAAGGAAATTTAAAAGTACGGTTGGGAAGCAGTTCTCGGCCATGATGAACGTGGGTACGTGAAAAAAGCAAGGCCAGGAGAAGAAAGAAAAGGACACAACAAAAAATCATCAACTCTGCTTTAGTCTTTTTTCTCTAGGAGTAGGCGTAATTAGGAGTAGTTAATAGCGTAGATTAGCAGTAGTAGCGTAGTTCAGTAGAATCAATATTTGGTGATCATGTTCAAGTTTATCAAGTTGCTCGAGAAAGCAGCTTGTGTTCAATTGAAGATCAATATGGAGGTATAATGTTTATCTTTTGATCAGATTTAAATATTTAATAGATAAACCCTATATCTAGACTTGTATCTTCGATTCCCTTTTTTGCTTATTTCTTTTTGTTGAATAATTGAGGTCCAAACAATTAATTTAAACAACACGTCGAAGTGTTTAAGTCTGAATCACTGTCTAGCGTATCGAACTCGAACGCGGGGGTTATTAGATAATTCTAAGTGGAGAATTATCACGGGGCTCGAATCAATCATATTGATTCCTCCCTATTCAATTGTTTTTATCCAAAAACAGATGGTCATGTTGAGACGAATACACACGACGTATATATGAGCTTTGAGGCAGCTAGATAACTTAATTTCGATGATTGAGGTTAATTTAGACTTTTATGAATATATATACATATATATTCAATCTATATCACATGCAAGCAAACAAGACGGCGGTCTTAAACATGAATATCGATTTATCACTCTGGTCAACCAAACCTCTAAAATGGACACTAATCACATCCATTTCGGAAAGTGCATGCCATTTTTAATATATCAAGACTAGTCACACCCATGACAGTTATCTATTTAGTTTAAATTTCCGAGTCCAATAGGGAATTGCATTTTTCAACTTTCCCCCCACCAAACAGGATTAGTTTACTTTATCTTATCCCTTCAACTGAGTAATTATCACTCGAATGGGGCCTTAAAATTGCATTCCCATTAACATTTCTAGGCACGGTAGGCCCGGATAACACAAAAGCGAGTTCTAACGAGTTGAGAGTGTTCCCCGAGGCCTAGTTGGAGAGGGCAAGATATTATTCACCTACACAACTGAAATGAGTAAAAATAATAGAATGGACTAATTGTGATCAACCATCATAGCCAAACACTTGATAAACATGAAAACCACGTCTAATACTCCTGGACATTCAAATTCAATTAGCAAACTGTTCATCCACATGTTACCAAACCTACGACATACCAAAACCCGCAACACATAGGTCAATCATATGAGCAGAAATCCCGAGTAAATAAGATAATCAAGAGATAATTAACAAGTAAAACAATTGAGTTAGACCTAACAAGTTAAACCAGGGCAATGCTGCTCTCACCACCTGGGGGCTTGCGGACCCCGCCTAAGTAGTCACGAGATTCCACTTTTCCTTCTGCAAAAATATTACTGCCACTCATCTCCCTCAATTTTGCGGAACTCAGTGGCTTCTCGGCTGATGAAGGTGGTGCATCTCCCTTAAATATGTCATTCCCCGAAAGCTCTGAGAATTTCTGGTTAGGGATCTTCTTTGCTGTCTTGATCACAGGTTCCTCATTCAAAGCACCGTTGCTCTGGCCTCCACCACCCTTTTAAACCACAGAAAGTTCAGATTCAATTGAAAGTACTAAAACTCAGATTTCATGAAGATAATGAGTTTCTATCTACTGAAACTATACGAATAACTGACTTCATATGCATTAATGTAGAATCTACTATTTGCTATACTTAAAGTGAGTTTCGCCCAACGGTTGCAGCTGGGCCCTTATCCTTGAGGGAGAAGCGCAACCTCAATGGAAGTCATTTTTAATCGATTCTGATTTCCAGAGAAATTTGGCAACTCTGACTGCATTACTTTTTTGGATTGTCTAAACGCAATAATGAACGCTGTAAAAACTTAACGTTGGAGCTTTAAAACAACCGCAATTTGGTAAAATCAATTTATCGTTATAATAAACAATCATATACTAAAATGAATCAGCTTTCCACAAGTGGGGTCAAAGTCACTCTTAAACCATCATACAATAGCATATGTGAACTCATAAGAAAGATTTGCAAGACGTACATTATGGTCTCCAATCGTAATGCTTTCTCTTAATGCCAAAGCTCGAGCAGTCAAGGGGCGGGGTTGAATCTCAGGTGGTGGAGCAAAGATATCATGCCCACCAAGCTCCTTGTTTTTTGCATCAGAAATTTGCTTCTTCAACTTTGCCTCAGCCTCACTTTCTAGATTTCCACTCAATTCCCGCTGTTTAGCAACTTCTGCAATAGTGGTTGGCTTCTTGGCAGAAACTGTTTCTTCTTCACCAAAAGAAATGTGACTGATTCCCGCCATTGCTTGCTAATAACAATCAAACGCATCAAGATGTATGTAGATCATTGAAATTCTAGACACATCTCACATAGAGGGGTCAAATACTTGAGAGTGGAAAAGCTTAAAACAATACCTGGTACATACGCAGTCCAGTTTTGTTGCCTGGGGTCTGGTCGGCATCCTCAGTTTCTGATGTTCCATTTTCTCCTTTGCCTTTAAAAATACCACTGCCAGTCATTTCCTTCATTTTGTAGTCTGAACACGGTTTCCTGGAATATTGTAAATTCAGAAGGGTTTTGAGTTTATTACCAAAAGAGGAACAATAAAGCATACTCCCAGACAAAGGAATACCAAAAACACTAAAAGCATAATGTAAATACTTGCTAAAACTGAATTTCGAGTTTCCAAGAAGAGGAAATTAGGCATTCTGTAGCAATTGAATGAATGGATTGCATCACTAGAATTACTTCCGAGCGACATAGAACTTTATCATGAGGTCTACGACTACAATATTAGAGTTAAAGGCAATGTATGAAAGAGCTTTAACGACAAAATGGTCTGACCATAAAAATGTCATGAATATTTGCACAATCAACTTTTGTTTTGAACGCATATTTCTTTAAAAATGACGGTTTAACGTCGAACAACCAATTTAACTGGTACTTCTGGTGCTTATTTTATGATAATTGTCTTGAATATTAAGAACCATGTAACAGTGTTGCAAAGCCTAACACAAACTATATTGAGTGATAGGTAGTTAGTTATATAGGGGATTGAAAAGGTTAAGTTGGAAAAAGGTGAATTTAGATGAAAATAGTTTGTGTTATGGTTTTTTAGGATTTTGTGATCCTGAATATAGAAAATGGAATTTAAAAGCATAAACAAACAAGGCCTAATTTGTGCTGAAGTAGAGTAGTGGTCTTGCGTCCATCCTAATGACCCAGATGCACTTGTTATTTTAAAATCTTTTTCTTTACTGATATGCAGATATTACAGAATTTCATCTTCTGTAATTTCTGGAAGAATGAAAAAAAATTCTTTTAGGCTTTTGTGGTACGTTTTGTGGTTAATGTATTTAATAACATGGAAATAAGAGGAATTAAATTGGGGAATCATGGAATTTAGAGGGAGTAGTGAGTAACGAAACAGGAGTTGATGACATGATTTCAAACGAATACGTGGATTTAATGAAATAGAGGGAGGCAGATGCAAGATGGAACATTTTAGTGGGAGAGGTAATCCCTCCCCTCCCAAAATAGTAGTGATGAGAAACACATTGAAAAATGGAGAGATTATATATTATTTGAGTGACATTGTTGACTTAACAAGAACACTAGTTGAAGAACATGATTGACCACCCCCTTTACTCATCTCATCTCAAATTTTGTTATAAGGAAAAGAGAAAATGAAACGATACACGAACACGAACACGAACACGAACACGAATAAAAATAGAATAGAGTAGTAGTCACTAGTGTCCAGCCATGCCAAGATAATAAAAAATCAGAGAAAAATGAATAAACAAAAAAGAAGAGAGGTAGGGGGTGGATCTGGAAGAACAGAACAGAAAAGCAGTACCTTTTATTCAAGCTCTCAACTTCTTCATCAGTAACCTGACCTCCAAACACCACCTTTCTGATCCCATCCGACGGCTGCATCATCATCACCACCAATACATATATATTTATTTATTTCAAAATTCAAATTAATAACAATAATAATAAAGAAAGAAAGAAAGAGTAATACTATCACTAGGGATTTAGAAAAGGTAATAGTAGTAGTACTTGGTGAGAGCGGGCGGGGGCAGGCGAATATTCCGTTGGATTCTCCGACCACGTCAGCAGATCTGCCGTCGAACTGTGAGGCTTCCTCACCGGCGTACATTTCTCCATTCCTAATATTATAATAATATATAACTTCTTCTTCTTCTTCTTCTTTCAGCGAACCAAAACAATTATTCAGGAGATAGATCCCAAACTCAAACGACGGTGTTATGTTGTTCCTCTCTCTCTCTCTCTCTCTTTTTGTTGATGTTGTTGTTGTTGTTGTGTCGTTTGTTGGGAGCTGCTCCTTCCTTTTAAAATAGGAGTTTCTACTCTTATTTATACTACTATACTATATATACTACAACTACAACTAATATCATCTTTTTTTTCCTTTTTCCTTTTTGGTTGGTTAATATATATATATATATATATATATATTATATACTTTTCGTAAAAGAGAAAACCGGAGAGAGATGTGATTGTTGCTAACACGTCACACACACACACACTAGGAGGATGGGATTGAATTTCTTTTGAATTTTTATTCCGATCCCTGAGATGGGGGGCAACATGTGCTCTGGTTGGATGGCACGTGACTCTGACACAAGGCACCCCCATCCTTTTTTTTCTTTTTATGCCAAAATTTATTTTCCTCCCCTCTACTATAAACACCCCTCTCAAATACTCCCTCTACACTTAAAACCTTCAAACACCCCCCTATATTATATTAAAATATATTAAACACTGTCCTAGACGCATTGATAGATAAAAATAACCTTAATTTAAAATAGTAAAATCACTTAGAACCCATTTAATACAATCTAGCTGGTACTTTGCCTCCTTTATGATTAAAATTCAATTAATTTGATCCCAAATTTTATATAAGGATAACTTCATTAAATACACAATCTTTGAATTAATTTTAAATTAAATAAATAAAAATATTTGCTATAATATAGACCGAATAAAGTATAAGCTTTAAATTGTTTCAAGTAAATTTATATAACTAATTTATTATATATTTTTCCTTTAGAAAGAATTTAATAAATTATTCTTCTTTTTCTTCTTTCGATACCTAGTTGCATTAATAGATTTTAGAAAACATTCTTGTTATTTCATGCTTTCTAATGTTGGTTGCATTCCATAAAACTAAATATTGTAATATTTTATTTAATATATCTTGAACTATGCATGCACGTCTCATTTACACAGTAGTATTAATTATATCAATCAAAGACTGAGTAAAAAGGAGAAACATTTATCACAATTAACGTAGAAAAAAAATTATGCTCATAAATAAGTGTGTACATGTTATATAATAAAAAGATGATATAATAAGTTTATCTTGATCTTAATAAGTAATACAATACTTAAAAATAAATTATTAGTTTTATAAAAAAAACTAACAATGAATAACATGGATTATCAATAATTATTTAAAATAAAATTAAAGTATTATATAAAAGAATATAATGTATTGATAGTGATCACAAACATTTATATGAGACTATTTTAAGTTTAATATGTCTTATTCATTATACTACAATCATATTTTACTATTTATTTTATATGTATTGAAGATTAATTTATTTAATGAATTTAGCCTTAAATCAATTTTGGAGTTAAATTATATTAAAATATACTAGTAAGAGGGCAAAGTATTATAGATGAGTGGAAAATGAATTTATGATTTTACATAAATCAATTGTCTATTAATGTGAGCAGGGGGTGTTTGATACATTTTAATGTAATAGAGGGGGGTGTTTGAAGTTTTTAGGTGTAAATGGGGGTATTTGATGGAGAGTATAGTAGAGAAGGGAAAAATGAATTTTGCCCTTATTTTTTCCATAATGCCCCTCTCCCTCAGCGCTAGTCTGACTTTTTGGCTGAAATTATTTTCTACAAGTCTTTACAAATTAGAACAACTTTATTTATTTATTTAGTGGGTAATGAGAGAGAGTTGGCAGTTGTTGGTAGAGACTAGAGTAGAAGGTATATATATGCACAAGCCTTACTAAGGGCAATAACGTCCCTTAAAAGTAGGAAAACCGTTTAAGCTGACTCAGACTGACTTAGTGGTAAAGCTACCCGTTGGAGCTCGAGTGCGATGATAAGAATATATATATATATCTATCTGCGTTCGCTTCTCCGCTACTGTAACTCACCAAACCGATTTTCGAATTCAAAGTTTCAAATTACAATTTACACCACCCCCCCCCCCACCCCAAAATATTTGTTACGTATAACAAAACATCCGAAATTGGATGAACATATTTTTTTAGGTAAATAAAAGCTTAGGGTCTGTTTACATTTAAAAATTAAATGGGCTTTTCGAATTAAAAAACCCGAGCAGCCCAGTATTAGTAAGTACAAAATAATAAGTTTAAAAATAAAAGAAGTGAACCCATTAAAGTTCAAACTTTATGAAACAGGGATTCGAGCCCAAAAAAATCAATTGGAAGACATGGAAACAAGCCCAAAGAATGAGAACTCCGCCCCAGAGGGAGACGCGCCAAAACAAAAGATTTTGAAAAGGCAGTTGTGAGCAGTTCCCAAAGACAAGGAACGTGGGTTCATGAAGCAGGAATATATACAAGCCAATGAGAGGAGAAAAAGCGGACACAGAATCAGAATCACAACTCTATATTTTTATTTTCTTAAAACTAGTTCTAGCCTTAGGAGTAGTTTCTAGCGTAATTTAGGAGTGAATTAGCGTAGCAAGGAGTTGGCAGATTTTCTCTTCCGAAAACCTGTATTGGTAAACATCCGATCGAAAGATTCTCATGGAGGTATAAAATAATCTTTTTTCAGATTTAAGTATTTGATAGATAGTTTTTATCTTGACTTGAATTTTTCTTTCATCTTATTCTTGCATTCGAAGACAATAATTAGCATTTAATTTAAGACTTGAGACACCAAATAGCGTATCGAACGCAGGGGTTGAAAGATAATCTCAAATTATAGATTATCACGGGGTCGGAACGAATAATCGGATCCACCTCATTCGTATTTGTTTTATCACGAAACAAATTTTTGATGACCATAGTGGGAGTCATTTTTTATAATCGATATCCTAATCTCTCCGAAAGTAAAATACAATATAATAAATAATGCCAGAAGAGTCAACCAGAGACGATTTCGGTAAGGATCTAGATGCTCAACCGATTTCAAAACACAAGGTTAGAGCAGACAAAATGTACGAACAATTTGTCCGAGTTATGAAACAAACCTTAGCAGGTGCTCGAGAAGATTAAAGAAAAGAGTTTGACGGTCAGTATCGAGCACTGGCTCAAGAGTATGCCTGAATATTCACATCGATTGTACTGGACATTGCTGTGAGTACTCGAGATGGGCTTGCTCGAGAAGTCACTCGGGTAATAACTGAATTGGGTGAAATATTTAATCAAACATGCGACGTTTTTTCGAACATGATAAATGCTCAAGTAGTCTTAGCACTCGAGCCCTTAATTAATAAACATAATATTTTAATAGAAAAAGTGTCCCAGTTAGTTTCAGTCGAACCAAGGACTCAAAGTAGATATATTAACCTAAATGAGATCCCATTAGGTTACCCTCGAGAGGCTCGACCTCGAAATAGCCAATTCGAAGTCGGTTAGACTTCAAATCCTTTACCTCTCGAAGAACAGAATAATATGAGTCAACAAAATGTAAATTCAAATTTTAACCAAACTCCACATCCTAATTTACAAAATGTAAATTCAAATCAATTTAACTCTCAACCTGTGAGGCCTAATTTTCCTATACCACCAAGTGGTCAGGGACAAATGCCAACGGGATATATTCCCCGAATGTTAATTTTGGAAATTTCAAACCAAATCTCGGTTTTGCTCAAGGGCAGTATGTGATAAGAGGTGTTTTTACGTGTTTTTAAGGCCGTAATTCTTATGATTTGGATTCACTTATTGCTTAAATCATGTCACATTTGCATTTAATAGGTGTGTTAAGTGAATACAGGTAATAAATGAGAATACATGAAGAAAAGGGAAGAAAAACGATGTACAAAACAAGTTCAAGCATGTTTTTCAACACCGAGGCGGTTTATACATCTCCTACCACATTCGAGCGATAATTCCGTACATTTCGAGACCGACTTAGACAAAGTTTCCTTCTACAAAGTTTTAGATGTATGTCTTAGCTTCAAATGGGAACTTGAAACATCCAAATTGGAGGTCTATAGAGATAATTGTGAAGGAAATACGATTGCTGCGCCGAATAGAGAAGTACATGTGCCGGGATACGCCCCAGCGCCCTCCTAGTCATGCCTAGGCATGGATAGTCCGAATGTTACTCCTTTTTCAGCCTAAATTCCAGCCTTATATGATGGGTAAGAATCACTTTTGGCCATAATTCAGCACATGTGTTGAGGGGTTGTCATAAGTGTGTTTCTTGGTAGATTTACTTTATGGGCGCCAAATCAGAAACAACCTCCATGTTGAAACGTAATTTAGGTATACTTAGAGACCGAATTGGACAAAATGTCCTTCTGCAAAGTTGTAGATCTATGTGTTATCTGAACATGGGGACTTTAATCATCCAATTTGGAGATCTGTGGAGAAGTTTATGAGGAAAATACTAAGACTGCGCTGGAAAGCAAGAAAATGGCAGCATGCATGTGTTTTGTTGAAGTTTTCACATGGTTATGCTTGGTGGAATTCTTAATGGCCGAAAGTTCAGCATTTTTTAGCTGGTTGGAATCTTAAAAGCCAAACTTTAAGCATCACCTTAGGTGGAATTCTCATTGGGGAACTTTAATGGGAATTCTTAATGCATACTTTAGTGGAATTTTGGCTATAAAAGGAGGGGGAACCCATACTCTTCATCATTCACTATCAATTTCAGATTCTTGGAGGAGAGGAGGAGGAGGAACAGGTCCTCAAGCTTCATTCATCACCATTCTTCATCATTCTAAGAGGAGAAAGCTAGGAATTGAAGCTCCAATCAAGGGGCCATCATCTATCACATTAGAGAGAGTTTTTATAGCTTTTTCATTTCATTCATGTCTATGAACATGTGTATTTATTCATTATTGTTTTTCATAATATCTATCATGAACTAAATTCATAAGACTAAGGCCATGTAAGGTCAAATTGTGATATATGCTTATAATAGATGATTGTTGAGGTTATACTTATATTGTTATGTGATGTGAATTTGTGTTTTTACCTATCTTGCATATACTTGATCACTATATGTTAGAATCTTATGCCTAGGTTGATATTTCGGGAGAAAATTAACTTAGGGTGCAAGAAATTCACATCATGACCCGCAACTAATGAGGAATTGCCCTAGACATAGGTAAAGATTCCCGGGTAAAGTTGTTCGATTCTAATCGAGTGAACTCTAGTACGTTAATGCATGTTTAGTGGTTAGATTTTCGGATAGGAATATTTGGAAAATCACGATCTAAGCATAGGAGTTTATACGCGAGACATCGGTTATTCTCTACCCTCGGAGCTCTCACCATAACAATATAAGTGTAATCATTCAACAAGAACCTTTATAAGTATATTTGATCAATTTGAACCTAGCATGTGCCTTAGTCTCCCTTTATAATTGGTTTTAAATCACATGCTCATCTTTGTTCTTGTTCTTTACAAATTTTATTTGAATTTATTCTTACTTTGTTTATTCACTTCATTACAAATCTTAAACTAGAATTCAAGTCTCCGTAGTTCGACAACCCGGACTTTTTGTCCACACTTATTACTACACACGACTAGTGCACTTGCTACAATAGCACGTTAGCTTTTAGCGTGTCAAGTTTTTGGCGCCGTTGCTGGGGACTTGTTCATTTTAGTTTTTGATTTTTCGTTTAAATTTTCCTAATTCTTAGTTCTTCGTTTATTTCTAACCTTTCTTTTATTTTATTATTCTAATTTTGTTTTTTGTGTTTAATTGTTAGGTGTAATTTGTGGTGCATGACCCGCTCTTCTAACGAGCCTCTATATAATTTTAAGCCGGAGATAGAGCGTGTTCTTCGATCTAGTAGACGCGCTCGAGAAATGGCCGACAATCTAAATCCAAATGGGAATTTTCCCGACATAAATCTCCCGGAAAACAGGGAATGGTTGCAAAATCTATTCCAAGCTATGCAACCGGCACCTCCTCAAAGACTTCCATCGGTCCGAGAAAGTCTACCTCCAAGGGTCCACACTATACCGGGGCCCGTAGTCTTTCCAAATTTCTTTGCACCAAATTATCACATTCCGTCACACATCTTTAGCATGGTGCAAAGCGAACCCTTCTATGGAGAGCCCCATGAATCACCTCATGAGCATTTGAAGACTTTAGACGATACTCTCATGACTACCCAATTTCATCCACGGGATCTCGATGCAATTCGTCTAAGAGTCTTCCACTTCTCATTAAAGGAAAGGGCGACCATGTGGTACAAATCTCTACCACCCCAATCCATCACAACATGGGGACAATTGGTCGATGCCTTTTTGAGCAAATTCTTTCCACCCTCCAAAATCAATGAGCTAAGGAGCAACATTAAGGAGTTTAAGCAGGGGAATCATGAGTCCTTAGCCAAGGCATGGACTAGATATAAAAACATGCTCCGAAAATGTCCGGATCACAACCTAAGATTGAGCGAGCAAGTATTACGATTCCATGATGGAGTCCGTTCGTGCATCCGAAATAGGCTCAATGCCGGCGCCGGTGGTGATCTCCTTGGGCTCGATTGCCAAAGTGTGTGGGACAAGATTGAGCAATTAGCCCGGGAAGATGAACTCTATCCCGATGATGAAGAAATCACACCCACTAAAAAGATTTCTTGTGTTCAAGAGTTGGGCGAAGAAGTTGCTTTGGAAACAATGGTTGGCAATGTAAACTATGTTGGAAATGCCAATCGACCTCAATTGAATTTCCATGTGCCCGAAAATTTTCCAAGGAGGCCCAATCCGGCACAAAATGCCCATCCCGGCGTCTATCAAGCACCAAGGCCCCCATTCAACAATAACCAAGCTCAAAGGCAAGGTAATCCTCATATACAAAGGCAAATAAGACCTCTTACAACCGAAGAGCGTCTCGATGAACAAATAAAGAAATCGGATTCAGCAATCAACGAACTCCGTACTATGATGAAGGATATAATGATGGACATGAAGGATTTAAAGACACAAATGGGTCAAATGGCAAAGGCGATCAGTGAGAGAGCCCCAGGAACTTTACCAAGTGACACAGAAAAAACCCCGAAGGAGCAATGCCACGCCATCACCTTAAGAAGTGGCAAACAGGTAGTCAATGATGCTGTTCATATTTCCGCGCCCGAGCGCCTCGATTAGAACGCCCAGGCACCGAAATCAATCCACAGTGAACGAATGCTTCGCAATTGTGCGCCCGAGCATCCCGATGATCACGCTCAGGCGCCCGAGACCCAGCGCCTTGGCGCCGATTGTCGCGCCCAGGCGCCACCTCCTGAACCCTCCACAGCGGGCTCTTCAACTCCAACGCATCCTCCCATCGAGGTCCGTCTGCCATTTCCTAATGCACATAGAAAGAAAAAAAAGGAGATGGATCCAAGTTTCCTTCGAATCTTAGCAATTCTTCGTGAGGTTAGAATTAATATTCCTTTTATAGACGCAATTTTACAAATGCCAAATTACGTGAAATTTTTCAAGGATATTTTATCCAACAAACAAAAGTGGGAGGAAAACGAAACGGTGTGCCTAACCGAGGAATGCTCCGCCGTATTGCTTAATAAATTACCAATGAAACTTAAAGACCCTGGGAGTCTCACTATTCCTTGCACGATTGGGCCATTATCCTTCGAAAAAGTTTTGTGTGACTCGGGAGCTAGCATCAACCTCCTCCCGTACTCTCTTTTCAAAAAGTTGGGCCTTGGTAACCCAAAGCCGACTTCAATGAGCCTCCAACTTGCCGATAGATCAATCAAGAGACCACGGGGAATAATCGAAGATGTAATCGTTCAAGTCGACAAATTCTATTTCCCGATTGACTTTGTGGTTCTTGATATGGAGGAAGATGTTGAGGTACCCCTGATCCTAGGAAGACCATTCCTAGCCACTGGTAAGGCGGTAATCGATATTGCCAATGGTAAGCTAACCTTAAATGTGGGAGATGAAAAGGTCACGTTTGATGTTTTTAAAGTGCTTAAACACCCATGTGATCCTGACTCATGTTTACGCATCGATGTATTTGATATGTTGATTGATGAGACTTTTCAGGCACAAATGGTAGACGACCCATTGGAGACATGTCTTTCCAAATCTATGGATGTCGATTCAGCGAGTGAAGAACAATTGGAAACCATGTTTAGCGTAGAGAAGCCACCTCTTTACCACGTCATTGGAGCTAAAAAATTAGAAAGATCACTCTTGGCTCCTCCTCGCCCTTCTATCGAAGAGGCCCCTATCCTTGAGCTTAAACCATTACCATTACATTTGAAATATGTATTTTAAATGATAATGAGACTCTACCTTTAATTGTTTCATCTTCTTTGACAGGAGAACAGGAGGAGCGACTCATGAGAGTATTGAAGGCCAACAAAAAGGCCTTCGGGTGGAAAATTGCGGATATAAAAGGCATAAGTCCAGCGGTGTGCATGCACAAAATACTCATGGAGGAGTCCGCAAAACCTACACGCCAACCACAAAGACGGTCAAATCCACAAATACAAGAGGTGGTAAAGAAAGAGGTTATAAAACTACTCGATGCAGGTATAATCTATCTTATCTCTGATAGTGCATGGGTAAGCCCGACTCAAGTAGTACCCAAGAAGGGCGGAATAACTGTGATAGAAAATGCGAACAATGAATTAATCCCTACTCGAATGCTTATCGGGTGGCGTGTGTGTATAGATTATCTCAAGTTAAATGATGCCACTCGTAAGGACCATTTCCCCACGCCAACCACAAAGACGGTCAAATCCACAAATACAAGAGGTGGTAAAGAAAGAGGTTATAAAACTACTCGATGCAGGTATAATCTATCCTATCTCTGATAGTGCATGGGTAAGCCCGACTCAAGTAGTACCCAAGAAGGGCGGAATAACTGTGATAGAAAATGCGAACAATGAATTAATCCCTACTCGAATGCTTATCGGGTGGCGTGTGTGTATAGATTATCTCAAGTTAAATGATGCCACTCGTAAGGACCATTTCCCCCTCCCATTCATTGACCAAATGCTTGAAAGGTTAGCTGGACATGATTTTTATTGTTTTCTAGATGGGTATTCCGGCTATAACCAAATTGCCATAGCCCCCGAGGACCAAGAGAAAACAACTTTCACTTGTCCTTATGGCACGTTTGCTTATAGGCGGATGCCGTTTGGATTATGCAATGCCCCGGCCACATTTCAACGATGTATGATGGCGATCTTTCATGACATGGTTGAAGAATTCCTTGAGATTTTTATGGATGATTTTTCTGTTTTTGGAACCTCATTTAACACATGTCTTGATCATTTGGACCGTGTTCTAAAACGCTGTGAGGAAACAAATCTTGTTTTGAATTGGGAAAAATGTCATTTTATGGTCCGGGAAGGGATTGTGCTAGGTCACAAAATCTCCCAAAAAGGGATTGAAGTGGACCAAGCCAAGATTGAGGTAATAGAAAAGCTTCCTCCACCTACATCGGTGAAAGCCGTGAGGAGCTTTCTTGGTCATGCCGGCTTCTATAGGCGATTTATCAAAAAATTTTCCAAAATTGCAAAGCCGTTATCTAACTTGCTTGTCAAAGATGCACAATTCAATTTTGATTCCCTTTGTTTACAGGCCTTCATAACTCTTAAGGAGCTATTGATATCTGCTCCCATCATGGCACCTCCCGATTGGAGTTTGCCCTTCGAATTGATGTGTGATGCTAGTGATACCGCGGTGGGTGCGGTCCTTGGCCAAAGGAAGGATAAGGTATTTCGAACCATCTACTATGCTAGTAAGACTTTAAATGATGCACAAATGAATTACGCAACCACAGAAAAAGAATTACTAGCCATAGTATTTGCATTTGACAAGTTCCATGCTTATCTCATTTTGAATAAAGTAATTGTGTACACTGATCACTCCGCATTAAAATACTTGCTTGCCAAAAAGGATGCCAAACCTAGACTCATTAGGTGGATTTTACTTCTTCAAGAATTTGACATAGAAATTAAGGATAAGAAAGGAGTAGAAAATGTTGTTGCCGACCACTTGTCTAGGATAGAGATTCCTAAGCCTGAGTGCGTGTTTGATTAACCTATTTGTGAGGAGTTTCCCGATGAGCAATTGTATGCTATACTTCATAATGATGCTCCTTGGTATGCCAATTATGCAAATTATCTTGTCACGGGAGTTCTTCCTCCGGATATCACTTATCATCAAAAGAAGAAATTCTTATTTGATGTGAAGCGATATTTGTGGGACGAACCATATCTATTTAAGATTTGTGCAGATGGCCTCATTCGACGATGTATCCCCGAGGAGGAAATAGCATCAATTCTCGCCCATTGTCATGATATGTCGGTAGGTGGTCACTTTGGACCCTCTAAAACAGTGGCTAAAGTGCTTCAATCAGGTTTCTTTTGGCCTACTCTTTCTAAAGATGCATTCTTGTATGTTCAATCTTGTGATAGGTGTCAACGAACAGGTAACATCTCTAAAAGACACGAAATGCCATTGAATAACATGCTTGAATGTGAACTATTTGATGTATGGGGTATTGATTTTATGGGACCCTTCCCTAGTTCTTGTTCCAATAAGTATATTCTTGTTGCGGTCGACTATGTCTCCAAATGGGTCGAAGCTGAGGCTTTACCAACTAATGATGCTCGGGTGGTTACTCGATTTTTTAAAAAAAGGATTTTCACTCGTTTTGGAACTCCTAGAGCAATCGTTAGTGACGGGGGCACCCATTTTTGTAACAAACAATTCGAGCACTTACTGAACAAGTACGGGGTACGGCATAAAATCTCAACCCCATATCATCCTCAAACGAGTGGTCAAGTGGAGGTGTCGAATCGGGAGATTAAACGCATTTGAAAAAACGGTTAACGCATCTAGAAAAGATTGGTCCCTTAAACTAGATGACGCCTTGTGGGCATATAGAACCGCGTTTAAAACTCCGATTGGCATGTCCCAATATCGCCTTGTCTTTGGAAAAGCATGTCATTTACCGGTTGAGCTCGAACATCGCGCTTTTTGGGCTATGAAATTTCTAAATTTTGATTCTCAACTCGTAGGTACCAAGCGATTACTCCAATTACACGAACTTGAGGAATGGCGCCATCAAGCGTATGAGAACGCCAAGCTTTACAAGGAGAGAACGAAAACATGGCATGATAAGCGTATTATTCCCCGAGAATTTCATGAAGGAGACAAGGTTTTACTATACAATTCTCGCCTTCGACTTTTTCCCGGGAAGCTCAAGTCAAAATGGTCGGGACCATTTGTTGTATCTCGTGTGTATGCTTCTGGTGCCATTGAACTTATAACGGATAATGGACGAACCTTCATGACAAACGCCCAAAGATTAAAGCATTACATTGGGATTGACGGGTCGAGGGATAAAGTGACCATTCCCCTCCGGGATCTTTAGCGATTCTTTATCTCAAGTCGAGCTACCGACTCTAAACTAGCGCTTCTTGGGAGGCAACCCAAGTTTGTAAGTTTTCTTTTCTTTTTGCTTTCGTTTTTGTTTTGTTTAGTTTGTTTCTTTTTATTGTGTTCAAGCATGCACTTTGGGCATGTATGTTTTTCTTATGCTTGATGGTTTAAAAAGTTGAAGTGTTAGATATGATGCACATTTGGACCCCACCTTTAGAGATTCTTATTTTACTCGATAAGAGGAGAAACTTTGTAAGGATGCATTGGAAGCTTAAGGATGTTCTTCAATATCCTTGGTTGTAAGTGTTCTTTTATCTTTGTGTATGCCTGTTGTAACAACATTGGGGACAATGTTGGATTTAAGTTTGGGGGTAGAAGAGTATCTATTTTGAATATTGAAAATGCAATCCTAATTTTTAACTTGAATTTGGGGAAAGTTTGTTTGATATCATGTTTATATGCTTCTTTGTTGAGAAAATCAAGCATGAAAATTTTTTAGTCCTTCCAATTGATGCATTGAAATTGATTTACTTGGAAAAATGACATGAATTCTTGAAATAATCTGAATTTAATGGAATATATATATCTTTGAAATTGCTCGTGGAGACCTTAGACTAGAATTGATTCTTTAGATGATTCACAATGCACTTAAATCGAAGGTAGAGGAATTGAGAGGATAACCATCTTGAGACACTTAAGGAATTATTCCCAGAAATATTAACTTAGATTTCTCATAAGGTTATAAGTTGAGTAGTAATTTTATATGCTAACAATGAATTGAAAAGGTTGAATTTTGGTATGACCAAAAGTGGTCAGGCTAATACGTACCGGAGGTGAAAAGTTTCATGCCTATATACTGTACTATTATGCTAATTTGAGCTATGCTCAAGCCAAAAGAAGTGAATTGTTTAAAAGATTTAGTTTTATTTCGTGGCCTTTGATACTCAAGTGATTAAATCCTTAGGAGTGTCTCTACACTTAATGCCCTAAAACTATCTAGTTTGGGAGTCATTGGTCTAAAACTTGTTACATGGGTGTCATAGAAAGCCTAATGGAATAAAACATTGCACATGATCTAGCCTTAATGAAGTTTAATGGAAATTCCATATGAATTGAATGTTGAATATTTGAGATAATGAAATTTAAATGGCTATGAGATTTTCTATAATTCTTGTGCCTTGTGTTTGATCAAAAGTTGATAGATATGGGATTAATGTCCAAAATTTGGTAAGGATGCCTCTCGACTATAATACTCTAGATTTATTTTTCACTATACCCTAGGGAGTCATTTCAAGTATTGGTGTCACATGAGCAAAAGTAGTTGATATGTATATATATATATTTGTAAACTTTAAAAGGTTGATTTTATGCCATTCATTCTTGTTGATCATAATGAGATGTGTTGATTCGGTTGGGATTGAAAATTTGCTAGATTTTGTGGGTATATCTTATGCAAACCCTCACGAGACTATAACTCGTCCTTTGAGGTAACTCAAAGGTTTAAAGGCTTGTTGCACCCGCTAAGTGCAATCGTTTACTCCACGAAAGTGAGTTAGTTAGTTGTTTTGTTTTCTCCCATTGAATGATGTTGGTCTTGACTTATAGCTCTTATTGCTCGAGGTCGAGCAATTGATAAGTTTGGGGGTGTTGATAAGAGGTGTTTTTACGTGTTTTTAAGGCCGTAATTCTTATGATTTGGATCCACTTATTGCTTAAATCATGTCACATTTGCATTTAATAGGTGTGTTAAGTGAATACAGGTAATAAATGAGAATACATGAAGAAAAGGGAAGAAAAACGATGTACAAAACAAGTTCAAGCATGTTTTTCAACACCGAGGCGGTTTATACATCTCCTACCACATTCGAGCGATAATTCCGTACATTTCGAGACCGACTTAGACAAAGTTTCCTTCTACAAAGTTTTAGATGTATGTCTTAGCTTCAAATGGGAACTTGAAACATCCAAATCGGAGGTCTATAGAGATAATTGTGAAGGAAATACGATTGCTGCGCCGAACAGAGAAGTACATGTGCCAAGATACGCCCCAGCGCCCTCCTAGTCATGCCTAGGCATGGATAGTCCGAATGTTACTCCTTTTTCAGCCTAAATTCCAGCCTTATATGATGGGTAAGAATCACTTTTGGCCATAATTCAGCACATGTGTTGAGGGGTTGTCATAAGTGTGTTTCTTGGTAGATTTACTTTATGGGCGCCAAATCAGAAACAACCTCCATGTTGAAACGTAATTTAGGTATACTTAGAGACCGAATTGGACAAAATGTCCTTCTGAAAAGTTGTAGATCTATGTGTTATCTGAACATGGGGACTTGAATCATCCAATTGGGAGATCTGTGGAGACGTTTATGAGGAAAATACTAAGACTGCGCTGGAAAGCAAGAAAATGGCAGCATGCATGTGTTTTGTTGAAGTTTTCACATGGTTATGCTTGGTGGAATTCTTAATGGCCGAAAGTTCAGCATTTTTTAGCTGGTTGGAATCTTAAAAGCCAAACTTTAAGCATCACCTTAGGTGGAATTCTCATTGGGGAACTTTAATGGGAATTCTTAATGCATACTTTAGTGGAATTTTGGTTATAAAAGGAGGGGGAACCCATACTCTTCATCATTCACTATCAATTTCAGATTCTTGGAGGAGAGGAGGAGGAGGAACAGGTCCTCAAGCTTCATTCATCACCATTCTTCATCATTCTAAGAGGAGAAAGCTAGGAATCGAAGCTCCAATCAAGGGGCCATCATCTATCACATTAGAGGGAGTTTTTATAGCTTTTTCATTTCATTCATGTCTATGAACATGTGTATTTATTCATTATTGTTTTTCATAATATCTATCATGAACTAAATTCATAAGACTAAGGCCATGTAAGGTCAAATTGTGATATATGCTTATAATAGATGATTGTTGAGGTTATACTTATATTGTTATGTGATGTGAATTTGTGTTTTTACCTATCTTGCATATACTTGATCACTATATGTTAGAATCTTATGCCTAGGTTGATATTTCGGGAGAAAATTAACTTAGGGTGCAAGAAATTCACATCATGACCCGCAACTAATGAGGAATTGCCCTAGACATAGGTAAAGATTCCCGGGTAAAGTTGTTCGATTCTAATCGAGTGAACTCTAGTACGTTAATGCATGTTTAGTGGTTAGATTTCCGGATAGGAATATTTGGGAAATCACGATCTAAGCATAGGAGTTTATACGCGAGACATCGGTTATTCTCTACCCTCGGAGCTCTCACCATAACAATATAAGTGTAATCATTCAACAAGAACCTTTATAAGTATATTTGATCAATTTGAACCTAGCATGTGCCTTAGTCTCCCTTTATAATTGGTTTTAAATCACATGCTCATCTTTGTTCTTGTTCTTTACAAATTTTATTTGAATTTATTCTTACTTTGTTTATTCACTTCATTACAAATCTTAAACTAGAATTCAAGTCTCCGTAGTTCGACAACCCGGACTTTTTGTCCACACTTATTACTACACACGACTAGTGCACTTGCTACAATAGCACGTTAGCTTTTAGCGTGTCAGTATGCCGGGGAGCAAAACCAACAGCAGGGTCAAAACTACCCAGGAGTTTCGAACATCCCTTTTAAAGCAGAAAACCAAAATTTTCCAGGTTTCCAAACCAATTAAAACTTTTCTTTCATTCCGAATAACTTTCAAATCCCATATGCTGGCGGGCAACCTATGCCCAACGTCTATATGGTGGGTAACATGGGACAACAAGTCCAAGACCCTTTTCAAAATCAAGTTGAATTGGCTATTGAAAGAATGTATGGTCCGGGTTTCCGAAGAAACCAACGTTTAATTCCAGGAAAACCTTCCCTGATTGGGTAGACCGAAATTTTTCTTTCCCACGAACATATAAAATTCCAAATTTTACATTGTTTTCGGGGGACGATAATGTGTCAGCGTTAGAACATTTATCTGGATTTACCTGCCAATGTCGAGAGGCAGCCAATCAAGATTACCTCAAATTAAGACTGTTCCCAAGTTCTTTAACTGGGTCAGCTTTTAATTGGTATATTAATTTGTCACCTAACTCGATACCCACTTGGGATGAAATGAAATTTCAATTCCAAAATCATTTTATTCGAACTGACCCAGGAATATCAATGAGTGATCTGGCAAAGATCAGGCAAAATACAAGAGATTCCATAGAAGAGTTCTTAACACGATTTAAAAAGGCTATGGTTAAGTGTCATTTAAATATCCCAGAGTATGAGTTTGTTCAATTAGCTCAGGAGAATATGTCCTTCGAGTATAGGATAAAGTTTGATGGGATGTTATTTCCTGATTTTAGAAGCTTAGCTGAAAGCACAATAAGATACGAAAATATGCTAAAAGAAGAAAATCTAAGAAAACATCAGGGCTTTAATACTTTCGAAGTAGGAGTCCCATGGGCATTCGAGGATGCCTATCAAATCGACTTAGCAGAATTCATTAAAGGACCTCCCTTCCAATGTGGGGCCCTTGAAAAGAAAGAATGTGTAGCTACTGGTTCATTACAATCATAAAAGAAAAGAGGTATACCTTCGATGTACAGAAAACGGAACAAAATTTTGATTGGTTATTGATTAATAAAAAACTTAGGTTTAAAGGAAAACATCAAATCTCATCAAAAGCAGAAATCAGAGGCAAGCCATACTGTAAATGGCATAATGCCTTCTCACACGAAACTAATGAGTGTATTAGGTTCCGAAATTTAATACAAGAAAAATTAGACTCGAATGAAATTATTTTCCCCGATAGTCAAAAAACGAATATTGATGAGGATCCATTTCCCGTTTTAAATTTTGAAATAAATACTGCTGATATTGACCATTCTGAAACTTTTTATCTGCAGGTTTCCAGGGAAGCTAAGTTGGCTAATCGAATGTTCAATAGGCTGATAGACGAAGGAATCTGATCTTTCCCAAAGTGAAATATGAGGGAGTCGAGAACATGTGCAAATGGCACATGAATACTATGCACATCACCGACCAGTGCCAAATGTTCAGGCGTTTCATAGCAAAACAGCTCAAAAAGGGGACGATAATACTGTTAGGGATTAAAAAAAGAGTCTTGAGTTTCGACCAAGATGGAAAGCTAAAGGAAAAAGAGTCAGAAATCAAACCGATCCCACTAGCTATGAAGAGTGATGAAAAGACTTACAAGGAAGCACTCGAGACAAAGGCTATGATACCCCCTAAAGTGGTGGAAAATTTGGTAAAGTTGCAAAAAGCACTCTGTGCTAACTGCTCAAATATCTTTCACTTCGAATTGGTGAGGATTCAGATCATCCCGAATGATCCGAATTGGATTCCAGCATATCAATGAGATTGGAACAAAAGATAAAGACATGAGACCAGTAGCCAATTCCTTACAATAGACACTTTCGAGGAAGGGGAGGAAGAGGTTTTGGAAGGTTTGCACAAACCAGCAGAGATTCGCCCTTTAACTATTTGGGCGGAAGCAATGATCAGTTCAAAAGAAAGAGGGATAACCACCCGAAGGTTATCGCACAGCAGGTTGCTTATTCTCGAGCTGCAGTGGCAATGGAAATGCAGCAAGAGGCTGTGATAGCCAATCTTCGAATCGAAGAAGAAGCTTTGAGCAAGGGATTGTTGAAGGCGAAAGTAGGTGAAAAATTAGGACATAATGATGAATTCGAAAGAGACATGGATCAACTAAGTGATCAAATGAGGGAAGCTGGTTTGAAAGGAAAGGAAGTAAGAATTAAGGACGATGATAATCTCAGTGACTTCGAATCCGAGGATGATTTGGATATACTGTTGGGAGATGCACTGTATAAAGAGTCGACGAATGAAGTTGAATTGAAAGCGAAGGAGGCATCTGGGAAAATGGCCCTACGATTCGAGGAGGACAACGACGTTGACATGGTGAGCATATTGCCAGTAGCGTTTTCCGCTGATGAAGAGGAAATGGATGAGGAGAAAGAAATGCTCGAGATGATGACTACCCCAGAAAAAGGTAACCCTTTCTATTTGAAATTTCCAGTCACAAATCATTCGAAGATGATATTTAGAATAAACAATTGATTAAAATGTTGTTTTCAAAAGAAAAGATTAACAACAATGTTGGTCCCAAGTGGCATACGAAAGGGTCTAGAAGAGGGGGTTGAATAGACCCTGAAGTCTTTTTTGACTTAAAAAAGATTCGTATTAAAAAGTTTTGGATGCTTGAAATGTAGACGCTCGACTAAGCGTTTACTTTAAATATAGACGCTTAGGCTAAGCGTCTGATGAAGACTGTTTGAGAAAGTTAACTTAGACTTTAAGATTTGAGTACTTTAACCAAATAGGTTTAAGCGTTCACTTATTTAATCAGTGTTAGCACAACGGAATAATTTTAGAGTCTTCTCTTTTGAAAGCTTTAGCGTCACAAGAAAGTGTTTTAGTTGCTTAGTGTTCATTTAAGTTTTACTTAACAGATTTATACAAAGATATAATAATATGAAGAATGACTGTAAAGTAAAGAACACGATATTTGTAAGGTTCGTTGGGTGGTGTAATCCCAACTACGTCCTTCTTCTCCTTGAACACTTGGAGGGAATCCACTAAGATGGTTCTCAAAGAATCACACATAAACTTCTACAAATTAGGGAGAGATGTTGATGACTTGAGCTCCTTGATCACACAGATTTTTGCTCCAAATCACTTCTATCCCCCTTGCTTCTTTCACCCAAAAATAATGCAAGTATCCAACTTTGACTTCACACAGATCGCGAGGCTTGGATGGGGTTTTTCTAAACGGTTTGTTTGATTTTGATGAAGTTCAGACAAATTGAGAATATCTCAATAGTAATGTGGGTTTCTTCAAAAAGAATGTTTGAGATATTGGTTGAGTGTCTCAGGAATTGAAGAAAGGCGAATGTTTGCTTGAATATTCTGGCTTTTCTGAGATTTTAAAGAATGAGACTTCAATGCAATAGTAATTTGGCTTGAAATTGATCGATATTTTTGGCTTGTTGTTGATGTCCTATTTATAGGCATTCTTGGAAAAAGTGTTCGTTTGACACATGCACAGGTGCGTGTCTCTCACTTCTGCGAGTGAATCACTTTTGTCTTTTTTCCTGATAATCTGATGCACAAAAGTTGGTGCTGCAGTCTGTGAAAAGTTGACAGTCCAATAGGGTGGCTTCTCCGTACGTTTGAAAGTCCTTATCACATTTAATGCTCTTATCAGCATTTAATGCATTTGAATTAAATACCCGTTGGCATTTAATATATTGAGAATATTTGCATTAAACTCCTTCAGGGCTTGGAAATAAATTCAGGTGAAATTCATCATTGATAGACGCTTATCCATCCTTGAATTGCTTTTGCCCTATAAGGTAACGCTTGATATAGCTGGATATTTAGACGCTTGGAAACTTCATCTTCATTCAGACTTCAGGCGCTTGAGTCTTTAAACTTAACTACTGATAAGCTCACTCAGAATTCATCAGACGCTCAGCCTAAGACTACTTAGCCTAACAAACTAGAATAAAAAAAAACGAAGCCTATAAAGCCTATTACAAATCTAACGCTTCAAAACTTATACATGATTTCTACTAAAATCAAACTTACGTATTTTGGGGTCTAACATAAAATCCTAATTGTCATCATCAAAACATCTAATATGAAATTCCTAACAATTTCCCCCTTTTTGATGATGGCAATACTTACTCTTTTATAATTCAAAAGTTAGGCAGCCAAAATAAAAGTTAGCTTTGGTTAGATAAGGTTAGTTGATGTTAGTTACGCTTCAACGAGTTGTTTCAGTTGAAAAATGCATTTTATATATGTCAATGATTACAATCATTTTTACAACTAAACAAAAAATTTCATAAGAGACAAGAATATAGATAATGTAAATCAAAAGGCTTTAACGACTTGGTCTAACTTTGTATCGCTTGGACATTTCAGCTCGGATAGCTTCAGTTAGGTTTTCTTTCAAGGTCATCATCGCTTCATGATCTTTGTCGATTATGAGCTTATTCTCTTCCTTTTGTCTCTTCTTGAAAGCAGTAAAGTGATTGTCCCAATTAGTTGGGTCAATACCAATATACCTTAGGCAAATTCTGAAAGTTCGGTTGAAGTCAGTCATTTATCTCTCTTCAGCTAAAGTTCTTAGATCTGTAGGTTCTGGAATAGATGCTCTTTGAAGAGGAATGTCACACTGTTCAAGCCGTGTCCGAGAAGGTATTGGGATATAGAGCTAGTGGAGGTTCTCTTAGCGTTCTACTAGGCGCTCCAGCAGGATCACTTACTCCGTAAGCAGTTATCCAAGATGGGAGACTTAGCGCAAAATGATGAGATATTAACTGACGCTTCGACGGCGGAGGACGTTCTTGAGCTCTTGAACTGGACGCTCTCCTCTTCTCCCATTTTCTTTTCTCTTCCCCCTTATTGCCATCATCACTCTGCATGAAGTGTTCTGTTAGCAGGCTGACTTGATTAGCAATCTGAGACATGGAAGCTGTAAGATCATCTTGACGCTTGTCGAAACGTTCCTGTACAGCTAGGATCTTAACGCTGATAGCATCATTTAGTGAAGTTTCTAAGTTGTCTAGACGCTGTTCAAGTCGTTCTTGCATGGCAAGTAGCTTGGCGTTGGTAGCATCAATCATATCTTGAAAATCTTTTCGACACTCATTAACGGCTGCTTGAGCAGAACCTTTCATATGACCTATTTGAGCGTTCATGATTTGAGATTCAATCTTTGCCAAATCCGTCTTAATCCAGTGGAGAGATTCTTCATTCTGAGTAGCTTGATTGCTCATCTCCTCTAAGACAGATTTCAACAAAGGTCCAAAATCTTGACTCACATCCGATGGAACCGCTTGAGGAGCTGGTCGCTTGAATCTGGATGTATGCTTGAGTGAGTCAAGGGGAGCTTGATATGCAGGATCAAAAATTGTACCGCGTACATCAATTTGAAGATCCTCAGCACTATCAGTAATAACAAATTCAGGAGCGTCAGGAATATCCTCTGGTTGAGATGCTTGAATTGGTTCTTCAGTAGACGCTGGAATATTTTCAACTTCTGAGGGTGCAGACGCTTCAACTGACTTAGCAAATTTTTCCTCAAGAGCTGACTCTGGTTGGCGAAAATCATCGAATTGGAAGTTCCAATTTGCTATATCTGCATATGAATTTGAAGCAGCTTCCAGAAGTTCAGTCAGGCGTGAGCGAGAAATGCAAGTCCCTTGAATGAAGGTGTGGAGTGGACTATCTCTGGCTCAGACGTACATTGGACCCATGATGTCCAATACGTGGTTTGGGAAGATCCTTGACTGCGGTCTTGGAATGAAAAACAAGGTATCTGGGCAGTAATGCAAGGAAAATCCAATAATTCTATCCTTAGGAAGACGCTTAGACTTGTGAGCTTCTGGTACATACATGTGGTAACAGTCTTCCAAATATGGATACATAGCTCGAGCTATGCCTTGATTGCGTTCAAGTAGAGAGAGAACATAGGCATAATGATCGCTTACTTCCTGTCTGATAGAAGGTAGAAGTGGATAACCTTGGAAGTTTCGAATCCTCGAGCCATTCGGCTTTCGTAGATTTTCAGTAAAGATCTTGTCAAAATGAGGAATGGGAGCCATGATCTTTATCATCAATCTAAAGTTTTCATCGTAGTGACTTGATGAGAAGTTTAAACAAGATGGAGATGAACTGCCACTGGTGGACGCTTGAGTGTTGAACTGGAGAGGAGTAATGAACAGTCTATGCAACGCTTAACGCAGACACTGCTCTATCTGTTTGACGAACTTTAGGCATCTTGGCAACAGGTCCAACGCGCTCTTGACGATTGATAAGAGTCATTTTTACGTGTTTTTAAGCCCTTATGTTTATGTTTTAGATTCATTTATCGCTTGATTTATTCCACATATGCGTATAACCGATGTGCTTATTGAGTAAAGGTGGAAAATCACTGCAATTGACATAAAGTGCACAAAAACATAGTATTTCAGTATATTTTGAAATCGAATTTGAGGATGTTTTCTTCTATAAAGTTGTACATCTCCGCCTTGGCTTCACGTGGCAACTTGAATCATCCAAATCTGAGATCCGTGGAGAAAGTTATGAAGAAAATAGGATTGCTACACTGAAAAATAAGAAAACGATTAAGACCTCGCACTGTGGCGCCTAGGCTCCACCTTATCCGCGCCTAGGCGCCGGTCAACTTATTCCCCAAGCCACTTAGGCCACCTGGACCCCGCCTAGGCGCCACTTAGGCCACGCTTGGGCACCGGTACAGAGGTTTTGAAGTTATAAAGGCCAAAAATAAAAGGAAGAACCAGGAGGTTCGAATTCAAAAGGAATTTTGGGGATTTCTTGGGATTGAGACCTCACTTTTCATCACTTTAGAAGACCAAAAGAGAAGGGAATGAAGAGATTCAAGCCTCCAATTAAATATTCGATCATCAATTCAACAAATGGAGTTTCTTAGCTTTAGATTCATCTTTGTCTATGAACATGGATCTTATGCTTAGCTTTTTCCTTATGCATTTTATGAGTTAAATTGTTGAACTAAGGCCATGAGAAGGCCATGTTGTTAGTATTGTGATAATAAGATCGTTTTCCATTTCAATTCGTATATTGCTATGTGTTGTGATTTTGTGGTTGAATGCCTTACATATGCTTGTTCACCATGTGTTTGATATCAAGCCTAGCTGAATTATTCGAGAGAAAGTTGACTTAGGGTGCAAGAATTTCACAACATCACCGACCAAATAGAAATTTCCCTAGACATAGGTAAAGATTCCCGGGTGAAGTCGTTCGATTTTAATCGAGAAAGCTCTAGCTCTTTAATGCATGCTTAGTGGTTAGATTTCCGGGTAGACATACTTAGGAAACCACCAATTAAGTATAGAAGTCTATCAGGAGACATCAATTATTCTTTACCTTAGGAGCTTTCACCATAGCAATGTATGTCTAACGAATTGGTATTGATCTTAGGATAGCAATACGCAACATGTGCCCGAACATGAGCCTTAGTCAACCATCCACCTTGGAAGTTTAATCCCTCTTTACTCTCGTTTTAGTTCTTCTACCTTCTTGCTTAGTTAAATCTCTATTTTAATTCCTTTTCTTATTGTCAATCATAAACTAAAATTCAAGTCTCTGTGGTTCGACAACCCGGACTTCTTTCTGTCCACTTTTATTACTACACACGACTAGTACACTTGCTATTCAAGCACGTTAGGCATTAGCGTGTCAACGCTTTAGAAGACAATACTTGGCAAACTGACGCTTCTTGTCATGCATGCCTATGCCAATAGATGGGGAGCTTGAACTAATTCTATGAACGTATATCTATGGCCCATATACGCTTCAACCCAGTTGACTTCAGCCATACAGTAGTCTGTTCCAGCATTAACCATAGCTCGAATGCCATCATGATGGATATCTTTGATAGATTCAAAACGATATCTATCAGGCTGATACTTGTTAGGATCGGTATGCCCCCACAAGCGATGCCGGCGCAACGGAAGAAATAAAGTATATAAAACACATATATATCAGCATCCCAAGCTAGGGGGTCAAAGTAATGCACAACAAAAACTAATACGAGTAAAGGGGTTTTAAACCGATTACAAGATTTGGGGTTTTATTAAAGTGAGGGTGTAAAACCACAACACAAGGAAAACCACACCAAAAACTTTGGCTCTCATTTTCGAATCCTCACCTCAACATGGAGGGGTTCGAATCAAACCACCATAAGCTCCTAAAGAAAGAAGCCTCTACAAGGACACACCTCAAGTAAGTTCATACCTTAAGCAAAAGATTGGCTAGATATATGCTCTAAGGAAATAGAGTCTATGTAGTGAAAGGTGGAAGACAAGAAGAGTTACTAAAAGAAATATCTATGGAAGATAATCTTTTACAACTAATCTTCAAGAAGAAGTTCTATAGAAGAAAGTCTTCAAGAATCACAAGAGAAGCTAGAAAAATCTAGAGATGAAGAACTAAGCTCTAAGCTTTTTTTCCTTTTTAAGTTTTCATCAAATTTTAAATGAGAGCAAGAACACCTCCTTTTATAGCCACCAATTTTCGGCCATATGGTGTTAGGTGGAGTAGAAGACTTGTTTTTCTTCACCTACCACCTCATTCTCACCTACCATTCCATTCTCAACTACCACCACATGTGTAAGAGAATATTTTTCATTTTCTTCTTCATTTAAAAAACATTACAAGTCAAACTTTGACTAGCTTTGAATTTCACTCTTGTGACTTCATTTAATTAAGTCCAACTTAATTAAAATGACTCCCAAGTCTTCCAAGACTTGTTAATTAAATAATCTTCATGATTAATTAATAGTAAAATTAGTAGCTTAAATATATTCCCGGATAATAATAATTTCCGTTAATGATTTATCTCCAAGATTAATTAATAAAAAAATTATTTTCCCAAGCCTACTAATTAAAATGTCTTCCACTTAATTAATTAATCTCATAATCAATTTCACTTTAATCCTAAACCGGATTAATATTCACATAGCAATTGAACTTTCTTGAGTAAGTGTGTAACCCCATTGTAGGTTCGTTCATGTACTAGTAGTAGGAACACAACCCCGTTGTACCTTTGCAATTTTCATTGCTAGATTTAATTACTCCAAGTATTTTAATCCGACCAAGAATTAATTACCGATTAATTCATGGTTCCTACAAATCAAGGTTAGTACTAGTCACGCGCCAAGAAGACCTAGCCATGAACGATTATTAGGTGACCTTTCCACATTACGATTTTCGCATAAGTAAAATCCTTCCATCAAATATCCCGATCGAATCTAGGACTTGGATGTCAGTCGAAATCCCAGTAACTCGATTCTATGTATATCGATCTAAGTGACATTGACCAATTTATCAATCAAGCGAGGAAACACTGCTCCTCCTTATTGATACTACTCCGGCCGGAGGTTCCCATGGTCAATACACTGTGAAGTACATACGATATGCGCCGATGCTAATGATCAGTGACAGATTCTTTCTTGGCACTCACGCGCCTCCGTACATAACCAGACTGGACCCAATATGCCCCACTTTATGACTCACCTGGAATCGTGTGACAAATCTAAGTACAGTGGGCGATGCACGAGACGACCAATGGTGCCTCAAGTCATGAGGACCAATCTTATGCCTACGTAACCGAGGAGATTCCAAATTCGACATTGACTCCAATATGGAATCTCGGCGGGGTTGTTTAGTTTACTCGATCCCAACGAGAACCCACATACATGCACTGATGTACACCGTATCAGTATCCATGGAATAGGATACACTCTCCAAGAGTGTGCATTGTACGTGCAAGTCTTTATGAGTCATTGATATCCCTATCTCAATGATTCTATGACTTGGAACATCTTTAAGACCACAACCTTAGAGACGTATTCCATGATTGGCATCCCCGATACCAAACACATCTCATAGGTTAAGAGTGATCTAGGAGACTTTATCTAATTGCATAGAATGATAAGATAAAGAAGAAAATGCCATTTATTAAATTACTTGACAAGATACAATATAAGACTGTTTAAAGAGTCGGCTACTACGCCCTACAAATGGCGCACCGAGCACTTAACTCTTTCAATAGTTGGCATTCCAGACGCTGTCAAAGTGTGCATCAGCTTTGGTCTAGATCAAATCCGTTAGAGATTCGAGACGCTCACCAGCATGAGATTTGAGACTCTCACAGTCGAAGAGGATTGACAGAATTCTTGTTCTCATCACTGTTTGCTATAAGAGGAAAATGTGTGTAGCCTTCTCTGTTCAAAACGGGTTCAGATGGATTGAGAAACTCTGGGCGAAAAGGATCATACACTCTGATGTTGTAGTCTCTCAGAGCAAAACCAGTTGACTTACTGTGCCCCTAATCTAGATAGTAGGTGAGATCCATATCACACCTAGGAGTTCTACCTCCTTATCTGTCTTGTTGAAGAATAAGAGAAGATGGTATCTGACCAGGAGATTTACCAAGTTGAACGGCCAGATAGTACTTCCTCTCAATTTCTGTCAGCTCGGTGTTGAAGACTATATCCCTGATCTGATTGTCGATGTTAATTAGCTAGGCTACCTCATTCTCAGCATTAATGTATCTTTCTTCATTATATCCAGCTGGAATGAAGTCTTCTTCGAGCGCTGGGGGCATAAAATTGATTGAGTGATCAATCGTCTTTAGTGAGTCCAGCTTGAAGAAATGCATTGGCTTTGTAACGTCTTCAGCAACGCTCTGACCTTCTGAGCGTGCCTCTGTTATAGCCGGAATAGGAATTGATGTTTGAACCTCTTTGGGAGCAGGTTCCTCAGTTTCAATTGCAGCAGCTTCTGCAGCAAACGTCTTTGGCAATAGCCACAACTTCTGTCATCTCAACATCTAGGTGGACGTCTATTGATGCTTCAGCAACAGCTGGAACTAAAGTTGTAACACCTGAACTATCCTCTATAAGAGCAGGATCTTCTACAGATGTAGGAATAGAAATGCTGTGGGAAGAAATAAACTTACCCTGAGAACTTGTCTCAACAGCAACGTGAGCGCTTGGCTCAACAGTCTCAGGCTTCTCAGGAACAGGAGCAGCTTGACGCTTACTTGTCCTGGTACGCTTAAAGATTTTCTTTACATTTACTCCTTCAATGAGCTTGAGTGTTTGAGCGGGAGGAGTAACAACTGGTTCCTCGAAGTTTATTTGTTTAATAATGCCTTCCAGCTTCTTCCGCTTGATGAGAGGTAACTTGTCCTCTGCATCCTCATCAGTTGCCTCATCATCCTTTTGAGGAGAGCGAACAACATGAGCCTTGGGCTTTCTGGGAGCTCTCTTCTTTGTTGCAGCCGGACGCTTCACGGCTTCTTCTGGAACTGGATGCTCAACTTCTTCATCTGACGCTTCGCGTACTTCCAGACGCTTAGATAGTGGTCTAGTAGCACCACAACCTTGGGAGTATTGAAGAGTGTAGAACACATTATGAGAGATGTTGAAGGGGGCTGGTTGCTCCGTTATATGCATGCTAATGGGGCCCGAATAACAAATAGGCCGAAAAAACTCCTTGGTCAGATGACCAAGATATTGGCGAATATCACATATGATCAAGAAAAGAGTATTACTTATTTTTTAGTAGAATATGATTTGAAGTGTATAAGAAGGGAAAATAAGACAGAGAATTACGAATCAAGTGAGGCAGGATTATCACTCCGGTTCGATTCGGAAATGAGTTCTTTCTCAGGTTTAGTTTCATCTCTAATCAATTAGGAAAGTTTCTATAGATCAATCTACAACATTCTCTTCATATATGTGTATATTAATTCCATATATTGTATGGAATTAACATCCCACCCAATTTGCTACATCTATTTGTTCCGATCAATCTGAAATAGTTCTTATCTTAGGATTCTAATTCCTTTCCTTTTACTAATAAGGAAGAGGAAACCTCACCGATTTTTAACGCCCAAACCATGATATGAAATAAGTCGATAAAGCCTAAACTGCCTTTCTTAAATTAGAAACCAAGCTGTAAATGTCCAATATGTGACTCGCCCCAGCCAAAATCTTATTATTCCATAGTCTCTCGTTAGACGGCCTGGCTTTGGGGTGGGTTCTCCGTGGACAATGTCGATTATTTGATCCATATTGATGTAATGCGGCCAGATGAAGAAGACTGGCGCCTACTAAAATAGTCTGAAGCTTGTCAAATTTGCTATTCCAGAAGGCTCTCCCTGCTGGCTCAGAATCCTTTTTCCTAGCAACTTGGTCTTATTTAGCGATTGACCAGAAGAGTATACACACTCTGATTACAACAGGTCACTCAAAACAAGCCCAAAGGGTTTATTTGGAGCGCTTAAACAGTCTCGAAACCTTCCAAAAATATACTCACTCCAGTTGATCTTGAGGTTGAGGAGTATCGCCGTCATCATCTGAAATTGCACTGGGTTCACCTTATCAAAGGTACCCACTCTGCATTCTATAATCTTGCTGTAGAAATCAACCAACAGTCGGTATTTGGATACCAAATCTTTCTTTTCAAAGTGTTGTTTGTAGGGTACACCTTTATAAGCACTCATGGTTGTCCATGCTTCTTTGATTTGATTCAAAGTGACGCAATCCAATGTCTCACCCTCATTTGGGAGATTGAAGTTCTTGGCAATGGAGGCAGCAGACAGAATAAATTCCTTGGATGGCTCCTTCTTGGATAGAGGAATTAGACAAGAGATAGACTTCTTGTCCTGGAAGAGTTTAGCAGTCTTCCAGAAGGTGTCAACTTCCGTTGGAAATAAGTAAGAGTATTGAGTCAAGAATGTTTTAAGCCCAGTCTTGACTACCATGTCCATCATATCTGTCAGGTTAATCTGAGGTTGTTCATAAAGAAATTTCCAATCGACAACAAGGCCTTCAGTAACCTTGATGGTAGACTCGGCCGAAGTAGAAGCAGATTTCTTTGGTGCCATTTTGAGTGAAAGAGACGAACTGAGATTTTCTTTTGCTTTGAAAGAGAGAGTGAGAGAGAGAGAGAGTAAAATTTGCAGAAAGCTTCGAGTGAGAGTGAATAATTTTTCTGCGGAAATTGTGTTTTAAATGACACAGTAATGAATTTTTGAAACTTGTGTTCTCTAGTCTCTGTAGGAGTTAGACACGTGTAAAGAATTTTTTTTAATTTTTAATCTCAGCCATGAAAATATTAACTGCGGTCGCGAGTTTTGTGTTAAAAAAATTTAAAAAACTTTTGGGATTTTGAGTGTAGTACACGCGCCTAATGGTACACTGACACGTACGTAGACACGTGCTATTTCTGAACCATCATTTTGAAAAGTTTTGATTACCCGCCAGTTTGATGTGATGGAAGCGTGTAGATAGAGTACAACATAGACTGTTGAGTCTATCCACTACTTCAAGAAGCTTGTAAAATTTATGCATGAGTTTTATAAACAATTTTATATTGAGTGTTGAATGGAATTGGTTCAACGCTCAACAGATACCATTCGTTATTAAATTTATATTGACGCTTGAAATTAAGATCCTTTTATATTTTAGCGTCAACATATTGTGCATAAATAATTCTAAGCGTTGATGATCATGCGCATGAAAGTTTTTGATCATTGACGCTTGGAATATGTTTAAAGTACAATTTTAAGGTTCCCCTTAAGTTTGATAACTTGTAACAACTTTTCAAAAATCTTTTGGACATAAATAAAGTGGATTCCCCCTAAATTATATGTCTAATAAAATATGATGCATAATGATTAAACGTTTAAGTCGATCATACCTAATTCACTTCTCAAATTAAGAAATCGTGTTTGTTGAGCGCTTTGGTGAAGATATCTGCCAATTGTTAGTCAGTTCCAATAAAATGCATGGAGATATCTTTCTTTTGAACATGGTCACGAAGAAAACGGTATCTAATGTCAATATGTTTGGTTCTGGAGTGAAGAACAGGGTTTTGAGTCATGGCTAAAGCGCTTTGGTTATCACAATGAATAGGGGTTAGACCTAGGATTATACCTTAATCTCTAAGTTGTTGCCTCATCCATAACACTTGTGCACAACAACTTCCTGCAGCTACATACTCAGCTTCGACTGTAGAGGTAGCTATGGATTGTTGTTTCTTGCTATGCCATGAAACTAACCTATCACCTAGAAATTGACATGTACCACTAGTACTCTTACGATCTATTTTGCAACCTGCAAAATCTGCATCTGAGTAACCAATTAGTTCAAAAGGAGAGTCCCTAGGATACCATAAGCCCACACTTTGTGTGCCTTTTAGGTATTTAAGGATCTTCTTGGCAGCAATTAAGTGTGACTCTTTAGGATCGACTTGAAACCGTGCACACATGCATACCGAAAATATAATATCAGGTCTACTAGCAGTAAGATAAAGAAGTGATCCAATGATACCTCTATAATTAGTGATATCAATCTTCTTCCCACTTTCATCTTTATCTAACTTAAGCGTTTGGCTCATTGGAATTTTTGAATATGATGCTTTTTCCATACCAAATTTCTTAATCATATCTCTTGTATATTTAGCTTGGTTAATAAATATGCCATTAGGGAGTTGTTTAACTTGTAATCCTAAGAAGAAGGTTAATTCACCCATCATGCTCATTTCAAATTGTTCTTGCATCATTTTTGAAAATTTATCACACAGACGCTTATTAGAAGAGCCAAATATAATATCATCAACATAAATTTGGACTAAGAGAATATCTTCATTATTGGTAATTTTAAATAACGTTGTATCAACGGTGCTTTTTGAAAAGCATTTACCAATGAGAAAGATAGAGAGAGTGTCATACCATGCTTAGGGTGCTTGCTTAAGCCCATAAAGTGCTTTGTCTAGCTTGTAGACCATACCCTTACCATGATTGTTGATGAATCCCGGTGGTTACTCCACATATACTTCTTCTTGGAGTTTACCATTCAGGAAAGCACTCTTCACGTCCATCTGATACACCGTAAACTTGTTGAACGCTGCATACGCTAGAAACATGCTAATTGCTTCAAGACGGGCGACTGGAGCATATGTCTCATCAAAGTCAATACCCTCTTCTTGGCAATATCCTTGAGCTATGAGTCTGGCCTTGTTTCCTGTTACAATGTCATTCTCATCCATCTTGTTTCTATAAACCCATCTAGTTCCAATAACTCCTTGGTGAGTTGGTCTTAGTACTAACGTCCAAATCTTACTACGCTCGAATTGATTCAACTCTTCTTGCATGGCTTCAATCCAACTTGGATCGCTTAGCGCTTCATCCACTTTCTTAGGTTCCATTTAAGATGAAAAGCTTGCGAACATAGCCTCATTAAATGTAGTGGCTCTAGTTCTAACAGGCGCTTCAATATCTCCAATAATCTGCTCAGGCGGATGATCACGCAGCCATAGTCTATCTGGTTGGAATGGGTTAAGAGGTTGAATAGGCGCTTGACGATCAGACGCTTAACTTCCCTCTTGCGTAGGCACTTCAAGTTCACTGATTCTTGTTTGCTCTCGATGATCACTCTCTTCATGATCATCGGTAGATCTTACATTGTTATCCGAAATATCCTCACGAGTAATCTTAGGAGGTGGCACTGAGATCTCATCATCGTCGTCACTATCATCATCAATTGTAATTTTAGACGCTTGATGACATAGATCTTCAACTCCTACATCATTTATATCAACCTTACTCGGTTTTTGGTTAGCATCATCAAAAACAACATGAATAGATTCTTCAACCTTCAATTTGATCTTGTTTAAGATGCGAAAATTCTTCCCATTCTTGGTGTAGCCTAGAAAGATTCCCTCTTCCGCTTTAGGATCAAATGTCTTTAGGCTTTAGGATCTATTGTTTTGGATAAAACATTTAGAACCAAAAACATAAAAGTATGAAACATTTGGCTTACGTCCCTTCCACAGTTCATATGGAGTTTTCCCATGCTGTTTGTTGATCATGCAACGGTTTTGAGTGTAACAGGCAGTATTGATCGCTTCGGCCCAAAACCTAGGAGCAAGCTTGGACTCTGCTAACATCATCCTAGCAACTTCCTTGAGCATTCTGTTCCCGCGCTCAGCAACACCATTCTATTGGGGAGTTCTGGGAGCTGAATACTCATGATGTATTCCATTCTCTGCACAAAAATTCTCAACATTCTTGTGAGTAAACTCAGTATCGTGATCACTTCTTATTCTTACAACTTTAAGATTTTTTAATGTTTGAAGTTGTCGAATAAGCGTTGTTAACTTGTCACATGTATCATCTTTGGATGAAAGAAATTCTACCCAAGTAAATCGAGAGAAATCATCTACTATCACCAAAGTATACTTTTTACCGCTTACACTGATCGTTTGAACAGGTCCAAATAGATCCATGTGATGTAGTTCAAGTATTATAGAGGTAGATAGATGAGGTTTTCTCTTGAAGGATGATTTGACTTGTTTTCCCATTTGACAAGCATCACAAAGGCGATCCTTATGAAATGATTCTTTTGGTAATCCCTCTACAAGATTTAGATTTATAAGCTGAGAGATTGTCTTAAATTTGAGGTGATTCATTTTTCTATGCCATAACCTACCCGTTTTAGATTCATTTTTAGCAACAAAACATGTTGGGTTGTTATCAAGAGTTGAACCCCAATCTACCAAATATACATTGTTTGTTTTTTAACCTTTCAATTTAGTAGACTTAGTCTTAGCGTCATTTATATAGCAACAGTCACTTGAGAATATGACTTCAAAGCCTTTATCACAAAATTAACTTATGCTTAATAAATTGTGCTTTAGACCCTCAACATAATAAACATCATTTATCATGATGTGCCCCCTATGCACAGTACCTATACCTTTGGTTTTGCCTTTGGAGTTGTCACCAAATACAACCTGAGGACCATTGGCAGCTCGATAGTTAATCAAAAGATCTTTGGAACCAGTCATGTGCCTTGACGATCCACTATCGAAGTACCAAATAGATGTATTGGCTTTAGCTCTAGGTACCTGCAATTAAAAGGGAAGTTCGATTTCTGTTTAGGTACCCATTGTTGCTTGGGTCCTTTACCATTAGTAGCATTGTTAGTTTGAATTAGAACTTTAGGAACCCATAGTTGCCTAGTCTTCATTGTAGGAATACTGGCCTTCTTGGGTTTCACATTGTGTTGTGTGTGCTTTTTGTTCACCTTCTGCTGTGTGTGTTGTTTGGGTGTATAATAATATCCTCGATTATAATAGTAATTATAATCATAGTCATAATCATGATTATCATAGTAACGATAATATGATCTCGACCTTTGTGGATATTGACGCTGGTATTTCCTTGGCGCTGGCTTGGGTTGTATTTCTGGTGCTGGACGCTTAGCGCTTGACTCACAGTGGTTAGATTTATCCCTAGCCTTTTGAGCGTTTGGATGAACCTTTCTTTGTGAATCATTTGCTTTCGCCTTTCCCTTGTCTGAGTCAGCTTTGGCTTTCTCATTTGGCCTCGTACCATAGTTGCTTGGTTCATTTTGTGTTTGAACTTGTGAACCTTCTTCAACAAAGAAAACATCCTTTCCTTTGTTGTTTGCCATAACATTAGGTTTGTTTGGCTGTTTACCGAATTTATTACATCCTAAACCCGTCTTTTCACCAAATAACCTTGTTACCTCAGTCACATTGTCTACCTTTCATGACGCTTTAGACAATGATGAGACGAGCTGTTCTGATTTAGCAAGTCTAGCAATTAGCTCAGCTTCTCTCTTGACTATTATATCAAGATCACTTTTTAGATTGATTATATCACTCTCAAGTGATTTGTTCTTCTCAATGCATTGTTGCTGAACTTGCAACTCTGCTTTGAGCGTCACATTATCACTTTTGAGCGATGAAATGATATCGAAGTGATTTTGATATATTTTGGCGGCATCTTGACAATCATTATAATATTCTTTGACTTTGTCAAGTAATTCTTCATAAGAGATAGGGTAAGATATCTCAGTGTTTACCTCAGGGGACGCTTCATCATCTCTGGCCATGAGACAAATAAGCGTTGAGTCATCCATGTTGGGTTGACTCATTCCCTCGGGTGGCTCGTGGCAGCGGAAATTAAAATTTTACAAAAGTAAACGTACAACCACCCGAAAATAGGAATATGGAATTGGTTCGATCGAATTTGATAAGGAGGTAAACAAAATTATACCTTTCGAAAATTTCGTTTCACCTCGTACTTTGGATCTCAGCAACCCTGTGGTGCAAATCTACACAATTTCCCTTGGGTGAGAAATTGCCCGTCGTTTTTCGTATCTCCTGGTTTAGAGTGCTCCAAGCGTCGCACCTCTAAGATGTATCCACACCTTGTTCAATTCACCAATCGTCTTGCCTTGCGTGCTAGACAACAAAACGATTCTAAGCTTAAATTAGACTTGATTATGTGAAACGTAGGAATATTTTCTAAGTCGTTTAATTCAACACATGAATAGAACGATGTCTTATTGGAAAGCGGAGAGAGGTGGCCAATTTTAGGTATAAGAGAGGGGGGCGGATTTTTCAGCTTTTTTCATCATCTATTTTAGTCTCCTTCATCTCTTATTTATAGGTGAAGATTCCCTAGAGTCCTATGAGGAAAAGGAAACTTCCTTTCTCCCAAGCTCTCTAGTAATCCTTATCCTATGAAGACTTGGAGGAGGGCAAAACTCTTTTCCTCTTCCACCACACATAAAATCGCCCCCTCCCTTATTTACACTCACAAATCGGTCAACTCCATTTAATTGGACTTTAAGATTTAATTTTGACTTCTCAATTTAATTATAGGTGCAACCCATCAATTAAATACAAGTCAAATTAAATCCAACCAACTAATTCCAACATTTATTTATTTAACTGGGGCTCCACCCAATTAAATAAAATACTTGGACTCTACTAGGTCCATTAATTTAATTAATTCTACAAGATTAATTAAAAGAGTAAAATTAATTGAATCCTTCAATTAATTTATATTCCATATTAGGAAAGTACTAAGCTTTCCTAATTCCCTCAATTTCCTCAAAATTGATTTATCACATCTATTCAAGCAGTGACTCTCTCGAGTTAGTGTGTGACCCCTTAGGCTCGTTTCTATCTAGTAGTAAGTACACCTTCCCACAGTGCTAGTGTACCTTCCTAAAATGGAAAGTACTAGATTAAATCAATCATTTGATTTAATCAAGCCTCGAATTAGTCACCAAGCTAATTCTCGGCACTTACAAATCGCGGTTGCCAACCTAGCATAGGGTCCCGAAGACCTAGATAAAACGAAAGTAAAGATACGCCTTTTGCGATCTTGATCCTCACATAAGTAAGATCTCTCTATCTAATCTCCCGATTGAATCTAGAGCATTGGCTAAGATCGAAACTCTATTAATTCAATACTATGTTTCCCACGTTATGTGAAATCGACTTCGACTATCTAAACGAGGAAACCCTACGCCTCTTTAGATATCATACTTCGGCCGAAGATTCCTTAAGTCGATTCACTATGTAACCATAGGAGATTAACCGACTGGCTAATGTCAGAGATAGATTCCTCTTGATTCTCACGTGCCTTACTACGTAAGACGTGCATGTCTGAGTTTGCCCATATTCGATCATCTAAAGTGATCATGTAACAAATCAAGAACATGCGCGGTTACTCATAAGACATCCAATGGAATCTTAGGTCCATAAGGATTACTCTTATACTACAAGACCACTGGAAGTTCCAAATTCGACTGGGAATCCATTTCAGGAACTTCCATGGGGTTGTTCAATTCGCCCATTACCACAATGGCAACCCTCATATATGCATTGGCTTTCACCGTGCCAGTATCTATGGAACGAGATACACTTCTACAAGAGTATGCATCATATGAGCAAGTCTTTTGGGTTGCATCGATATCCCTTTATCTCGATGAACCCTTTCACGACTTGGAACAATGTTTAAAGATCACAGCCTTCAAGACATATTCCATCATTGCCACACCCAATGTGCAATGATGTCCCATAGCTATGTGTGATCCTTCGGGACTTTATTCTAAGCCAAAGTAAAAACTAATTTAAGAATAAAGACATGCTGTGAAAAAGAGATTGACTTTATTTATAAGAAAACGATTGTTCAACTCTAGAGTTACTATTACAAAGAATGGCGCCCAATAATTGGTGCGCCGGGCACTAACTCTAACAATCCACTGGCTCATCATCATCACTACTCTCCTCTAAAGACTCTAAATCTTCGGGTGCGGACGCTGGTTCTGATTCCGCTAGCAAACCTTATTGGCGAAGGTTGCTCCTGAATTGTTTTCTATTCAATTAATCTTGCCTTGAAGGCTTAGATACGTTTGGATATGGACAATTTACCTGGTAGTGCCCTGGTTTCCTGCAATTATAACACAGATTAGTTTTCATCTTTTGTTCATTTGTTAATCTTGCATTGTGTGGTTTTGAGACCACTGGTGCTGAGACATTTTGAGCAGACACTAGGTACTGAACATTGAGGTGCTTGAAACTGTTGATGTATTGGAGCAGGCGCTTGATATGAACTCTGTCCTTGATGCTTAGGACTACTTCCTTTCTTTTCATATCTTAAGAACTTTCTGAATCTATTTAGCAAGGCCAACTCATCTTCCTCACTGATATCTGAAACTTTTCCTTTATTACCCGATTTACCCTTGATTGATGCTGCGAGCACTCCAGATTCATTTACCGGACTACTCACAACGTCACTAGCTGAGTTTAACTCAAGCTCAAATGCCTTGAGTTCTGAAAAGGCGTCTTCTGGACTTAAAAGATCCCACATATTTGATTCTCTCATAGCTATTGTCTTCATCAAGAATCTACTAGGTAAACTTCTAAAGATCTTAACCACCATTTCTCGGTTCTGTAAATCCATTCCCAATGAAGTAAGTTCTGTAACAAGAGTTGTGAATCTTATGTCCAATTGCTCTAAAGTCTCATTGGATAACATCTTAAAACTGTTAAACTTTTCCTTGGCAATGGAAAGCTCATTCTCTTTAATCTGAGCTGAACCACCACATATTATGGCCAACTTATCCCAGATTTCTTTAGTGGTATTACATGATTTAACTTTGTTGAATAAATTGTCGTTGTCACCAATAGCTGTATACAAAGCATTTCGACCAACATTGTCCAGATTTGCTCTTCGACGCTCATCAGTGGACCATTCTTGTTTAGGCTTCTCAACATAGCCATCTGGAGTTTCTTTTGTGGCTCCAGTCGCTCTGGTAATAACCTTCAGAATTTGTATTAGTCCATCTCATCTAAATAATATCGCACATTTCGTCATCCCATGAACAAAGATATGTAAAAGCTTTGACCTTCCATGAGTCATAGTTTGACTCGGTCAACTTAGGAACTTTAGAAAATGTCATGAAATACAAACTAAAAGAAAATAAATTTTAAAAAGGCTAAACAAGCTGTTACGCTTGGAAATTTTAAAATTTCAACTTTAACCGCTCTGATACCACTTGTTGGTCCCAAGTGGCATACGAAAGGGTCTAGAAGGGGGGGGGGGGGTTGAATAGACCCTGAAGTCTTTTTCGACTTCAAAAAGTTTCGTATTAAAAAGTTTTGGATGCTTGAAATGTAGACGCTCGACTAAGCGTTTACTTTAAATATAGACGCTTAGGCTAAGCGTCTGATGAAGACTGTTTTAGAAAATTAACTTAGACTTTAAGATTTGAATACTTTAACCAAATAGGTTTAAGCGTTCACTTCTTTAATCAGTGTTAGCACAGCGGAATAATTTTAGAGTCTTCTCTTTTGAAAGCTTTTGCGTCGCAAGAAAGTGTTTTAGTTGCTTAGCGTTCACTTGAGTTTCACTTAACAGATTTATACAAAGATATAATAATATTAAGAATGACTGTAAAGTAAAGAACACGATATTTGTAAGGTTCATTGGGTGGTGTAATCCCAACTACGTCCTTCTTCTCCTTGAACACTTGGAGGCAATCCACTAAGATGGTTCTCAAAGTATCACACAGAAACTTCTACAAATTAGGGAGAGATAGATGTTGATGACTTGAGCTCCTTGATCACACAGATCTCTGCTCCAAATCACTTCTATCCCCATGCTTCTTTCACCCAGAAATAATGAAAGTATCCAACTTCGACTTCACACAGATCGCGAGGCTTGGATGGGGTTTTTCTAAACGGTTTGTTTGATTTTGATGAAGTTTAAACAACTTGGGAATATCACAATAGTAATATGGGTTTCTTCAGAAAGAATGTTTGAGATATTGGTTGACTGTCTTAGGAATTGAAGAAAGGCAAGGAAAATGTTTGCTTGAACATTCTGGCTTTTCTGAGATTTTAAGGAATGAGACTTCAATGCAACAGCAATTTGGCTTGGAATTTATCGATATTTTTGGCTTGTTGTAGGCATTCTTGGAAAAAGTGTCAGTTTGACACATGCACAGGCGCGTGTCTGTCACTTCTGCGAGAGAATCACTTTTGTCCTTTTTCCTGATAATCTGCTGCACAAAAGTTGGTGCTGCAGTCTGTGAAAAGTTGACAGTCCAATAGGGTGGCTTCTCTGTACGTCTGAAAGTGCTTATCATATTTAATGCTCTTATCAGCATTTAATGCATTTGAATTAAATACCCATTGGCATTTAACGTACTGAGAATATTTGCATTAAACTCTTTCTGGACTTGGAAATAAATTCAGGTGAAATCCATCATTGATAGACGCTTATCCATTCTTGAATTGCTTCTGCCCTATAAGGTAACACTTGATATAGCTGGATATTTAGACGCTTGGAAACTTCATCTTCATCCAGACTTCACGCGCTTGAGTCTTCAAACTTAACTACTGATAAGCTCACTCAAAATTCATCAGATGCTCAGCCTAAGACTACTTAGCCTAACAATCTAGAATAAAACAAAACGAAGCCTATAAAGCCTATTACAAATCTAACGCTTCAAAACTTATAAATGATTTCTACTAAAATCAAACTTACATATTTTGGGGTCTAACATAAAATCCTAATTGTCATCATCAAAATATCTAACATGAAATTCCTAACAAACAATCATATGAAGCCGTTATTCATGGAGGCCAAAGAAAACATAATATCAATAAAATGGTATCTAATGTCAATCAAATGCGTGGAGATATCTTTCTTTTGAACATGGTCACGAAGAAAATGGTATCTAATGTCAATATGTTTAGTTCTGGAGTGAAGAACAGGGTTTTGAGTCTTGGCTAGAGCGCTTTGGTTATCACAATGAATAAGGGTTGGACCTAGGATTATACCATAATCTCTAAGCTGTTGCCTTATCCATAACACTTGTGCACAACAACTTCCTGCAGCTACATACTCAGCTTCGGCTGTAGAGGTAGCTATGGATTGTTGTTTCTTGCTACGCCATGAAACTAACTTATCACCTAGAAATTGACATGTACCACTAGTACTCTTATGATCTACTTTGCAACCTGCAAAATCTGCATCTAAGTAACCAATTAGTTCAAAAGGAGAGTCCCTAGGATACCATAAGCCCACACTTTGTGTGCCTTTTAGGTATTTAAGGATCTTCTTGGCAGCAATTAAATGTGACTCTTTAGGATCGACTTGAAACCGTGCACACATGCATACCGAAAATATAATATCAGGTCTACTAGCAGTAAGATAAAGAAGTGATCCAATGATACCTCTATAATTAGTGATATCAATCTTCTTCCCACTTTCATCTTTATCTAACTTAAGCGTTTGGCTCATTGGAATTTTTGAATATGATGCATTTTCCATACCAAATTTCTTAATCATATCTCTTGTATATTCAGCTTGGTTAATAAATATGTCATTAGGGAGTTGTTTAACTTGTAATCCTAAGAAGAAGGTTAATTCACCCATCATGCTCATTTCAAATTGTTCTTGCATTATTTGGAAAATTTCTCACACAGACGCTTATTAGTAGAGCCAAATATAATATCATCAACATAAATTTGGACTAAGAGAATATCTTCATTATTGGTAATTTTAAACAATCATATGAAGTCGTTATTCATGGCCATTATGAAGTCGTTATTCATGAAATTTCTATTGTAAAGCCATGGCCATTTCGAAGATGGGCTATGGATATAATTGGTGAGATCATACCAGCTTCTTCTAAAAGGCATAGCTACATTTTGGTAGCAACAGATTATTTTACAAAATGGGTTGAAGTCAAAGCTTTCGAGTGCATCAATTCAAAACAAGTGGCTGAATTCATTAAAGAAAATATTATTACCAGATTTGGGATCCCTGAGTCTATAACATTCGATCAGACCAAAGTTTTTAATAGTATAGAGATTCTCGAATTCTTGAATCAATTTGAGATAAGATTATTAAATTCAACACCATATTATGCCCAGGAAAACGGGCAGGCCGAGTCATCAAATAAATTGATTAAAGGCTATATTTCGAAAATGATAAGCAATGAACCTAGGGATTGGCACGAACTGCTAATTGATACGCTGTGGGCCCTAAGAACAATAAAAAAGGATAGCTTTGGTATATCCCCTTTTCAATTGGTATACGGCCATAAAGTTGTTATTCCGATGGAAATCAATGTTAAATCTAGAAGAATTCTAGAACAAGCATGACTTACAGCCAAATAATATGCTGAACGTATGAACTTCGAAAAGCTAGATCATGAAGTGTTATAAGTAATGGCTTTGCAGCAAATTGAACTTTAGAAGAAGAAGGTTGAGAAAAGCTATAATAAAAAAGTAAAAATGAGGTCTTTCGAAAGTGGAGACTTAGTCAGGAAAATGATCTTGCCAAAGGGTTCAAAAGACCATTTTTATGGAAAATGGTCGCCTAAGTGGGAAGGACCGTTTTGGATTTCAAATAAGTTATCAGGAAATCCATTTAAACTTTGATATTTAGATGAAGTCGAATATGGAAGAGCATTGAATCCAAAATACTTAAAGAAATATACACCAAGAATATGGAAAGAAAATGAGGCAACAATATTCAAAAGATTGCCCGAAATCGGTAAAAAAAATTTACATCAAAACTAATATTGTAAAAGAAAAATACATCGCTATAGAGTATCCTAGAACTGGTCAAAATGTAAAGAGTTAACTAATACTTCAAGGGCAGAATCGAAAGCGTCCCTTTCGAGCAAGGCTGGCCTGACCACTTCTTCGAGCTCATGTGTTAATTGAGCAATCTCGTCATTAAGGTCTACGATATCTCCTTCGACTTGATCAACCAAATTGGTAAGTCGATCCCTTTCTGCTTGAAGGTTAGCAATTTGAGCATCTAGAGTAGCAATTTGAACTAAGTAATCTGCCCGAGTACTCTCCAAGATTGGAACACGATTTTGAAGTTGGATTATCTGCTGAGAATGCTCGAGAGACATCTCCTCTTCTACAGGATTAATTCCCTGGTCAATAAAATCACGGAGCCAAGCGAGGCAAGCTTCAAATACCTAGCAGGCTGCTTGAAACATAGGCAGCCATGGCTCAGCCACTCTCGAATATGCCTTGTTAAGAAGGAAACGAAGCCTCCTCAGCAAAGTAGGATCATTAGGGTAATGCCTAATGTCATGGAATGCCTCTGTTAAATCAATCCTGGAAAATACAAGAGGCGCATCATCTCCTAAAAGAATTAAAATAATAGCATAAGTAAAGAGTCAAAATTTACGCATAAAATTACAATGAAAAAAATGAAATGTTTACCTTTGAATGGGGCAAGATTTGGGAACCACCAAACTCGAAGGAGATGGATCCAAAGCTGGCTCAACCGGAAAAGCCAAAGTCTGATCATGCTCGATTTCTTCAATCTGGGCTAATGGAGCAGTGATTCGAGAAGGGCCAGGTGGAGTCTAAAAATGAACACCACCTAATGGGTTCACTCCAAGGCCCCTCAGGATGGAAGGATCCACGAAAATCGTAGATATCCCTATTAGCGAAGCAAAAGATAGCCGTATCGAAGAGGACAGGTTAGGGATGGCCAAATTCTCCGGGGATAGTAACCCTGTAAAATTTTTATAATGTTTCTATAAAAAAACCTTGAAAAGTTTGAATTGTAATAAGTATACGAATAATATAAATAAATTACCTGAAAGTGAAACCACTGGAGGGTTAATGGCAACAATTGCCAAGGCATGATCATCTTCCTCTCGAATCGAGTCCACTGGGACTGGAGGAATGGGTGCGACATCAGTAGAAATAACTACAATGATTTTCGAAGGATACACATATTATAACATGATAAAAATGATGAAATGATAATAAGTACCCTCGAAAGAAGAATTAAAGGGGATGTTAACAAGAAGGAAAGGTAACTACCAGAAGCTCCAAATGATCCCTGCAAAAGTGGAAGTTTACTTTTCTTTTAAATAAGAAACTGGGAATCCTCACCAGTCTCTTCATATCTAATAGGCACTTGAGGGACTTCCACTGTGCTCTCTTCAACTGCGGTTTGGGGGTTTGGGACAGAAGGCTCTTGAATGGTAAGGGCCGCACGTTTTCGAGTAATAGGGGCTAAAACATTAGAAGGTTCAGCTCTTGACCTTGTCACCACAAAGGAACTTGTAGAAGATCTAACTCTAACAGGAAGCTCAGTTTTGGCAGTGGCTTCCGATTCTTGAAGGGCTAGGAATAACCCCTCATGTGCTTGAATAAAATGATCATCTCTTTCAAATCTCCAGCCAGATGTTAGTACATAAGGGATGAGAAAGGAACATCCTACCAAAATAGATGGATAAAATTAATATATAAGGAAGCGAAGGAATTAAAGAAAGAAAAGAAAAGTTGTTTATCTGAATACCTCGACAAAAAGTAGCCTCGAGAGCTCGGCTAAATTTTCAGAACCTGCAAAATCTCTTGTAGCCTCAGTGACCAACTTCCAAATGATGCGTCTTGAATAATTTCGCTGCAAGACGCGATTCCAGAAGTCCGCGAAATATTGTTCCATTCGAAGGACTTTACAAAAAACTGGGACAGGGATAGGGAGAACTTGACAAGAAGGCATCCCTAGAATGATCGTCTCTAATCGATCCCTTTTTATCTTCGGGATAGAATACTGCCTCTTCGATCACGAGCGATTCATAGTTCCTAGAAATGGTAAAGCAAAACTCTGATTTATGCCAAATTGCCTCGAACATAACTACAAGAAAAACGTGAACATATATGATCAAATAAAGAAAAACATACACTCGAAAGATATTACGTATTCAAGAAATATTATATGCTCAAAGAAAAGGTTATAAAAATTACCTGAGGATTATAAACCTCAACGCAAGGTGCATTGTCCACGTACAAAGGTCTCGAGAAAATAAAACGCAACGCCAATAAGGTTGATCTTCTTCAGAACGTCATAAAGAATCAACTGCTCTTAACCAATCTAGTAGAGCAGTGTGGGACCAATGAGTAGGTTCCTGATCATACCTTGTCTTCAAGAAGGGACACCATGTCGAGACATAGAGGAGGTTATACACAGTACTCAAGGCCAAAAGGTATGATGCCTTTTCGAGAGGGATTAGCAGATTCACAGCAGCTTCTCCATAGAAAACCCAACTCGAGATAGGTTTGAAAACATTTGAAGTTCGAGATACTTCTTCAAGGGACGTAAGAGTCCTGATGTTTAACAATTTAGGGTAATATAGAAAAACCCATCAAGACAACAGCCACAATGGACCTGATAATCTTTTAACATTTAAGGGGTCCCGATGGAGGTGGTACATCATTCGATAAAATTGAGCTAGCACAAGAGAGGTCAATTCGACAAGTCCAAGGGTTGCTGCAATATTGGCAGACAGTGGGAAAAAGGTTTTGTTCACGGCACAATCAGAACATGAATAATCGTGAAAAAATGAAATTGAGGAACAATACCTCCTCAAAAGCTGAAACGGGGTCCTCATTCCGGACAAAATGATTGACGAGTGTGGAATAAGCAATGTTGGCGCCACCACTCTTGCCGTGATGCTTCAACCATTCTACAATAGATGCTAGAAGTGCACGAGCTTCACTTGTTGCTTCACCAGAAGGAAGAATAGTGCCACAAGGAGATAGCCCAGTAATTAGAGCCACGTCTTCGAGAGTTATTGTCTGAAGTCCTCGAGGCAAAACAAAACAGTTATATGAAGGATGCCACGAAAATGCCAAGGCGTCAATCATCACTTGCTCGAAAGGAAGTGTCTGGTAGCAGGCTATTCGAACAAGCCCCATGATTCGATTAACCTCCCATTTAGAATGAAATTGATGAAGACGATCGAACCATGGGAAAGCATCAGCATTGCCTATCCAAGCATTTATGGGCTTGCTCATGTTGGTCCAAGCAAATTTGTTGACCACCCTATTCATACAAAGAGGGGAATTACCACCCTCTAAGGCAGGCCAAGTCCCGAAAATATTGGGAGTATCAGAGGCGGCGCCTTCGAGTACCATCGATTCAAATTGCAGGCCAAGAGCCAAATGATTAAGTAATTGACCTCGACAATCAGAGGCCCATCGGGGAACTACATGTGTTACTTCGAGGGACGCGACCTTGGCATCACTATAATGGACTTGGGAAGCCCTAATTATGTCATACAATTCTTTGGCTTCATCGTAATCCAAGATGGCCGCTCGAGGAATTAAAAACATGAGGTCATGGGCGGCGGTATGATGAGGAACGGCCATTGATTAGAGCCTTCGCGAGGAGAGGCAAGGCAACGCTCGAATGGACTGTTGATAATTAGAAAAAGAACAGAGCGTCTCTGTGACTTTTGTTTATTTAAGGAAGACAGAGAGAAAAAGAATGTTTAGGAATGGCGAACCCGAGAACCAATTATTGAAATATTTATAAGGGATTTAATACCTGATCACAAAGAGACACACTTATTACTGAGAAGGTAGTAAGATGATGATAAAAGTCCCAGGTGAAGTTTAAAAGGGTGTATCTTTCCATAACCGCCAAACAAATATGAAAGGTCTTTTTATAAAAAGACGTATTCTTTAAAATACCCGCGAACTCGAAGCGTTCACATTTATTAGAGAACATACGTGTCTTTTAATACTCATGAACTCGAAACATTCATGTATATTAGGGGGGCATTTGGTTACACTTAAAAATTAAATGGGCTTTTCGAATTAAAAAGCCCGAGCACCCCAGTATTAGTAAGTACAAAATAACAGGTTTAAAAATAAAAGAAGCGAACCCATTAAAGTTCAGGCTTTATGAAACAGGGATTCGGGCCCAAAGAAGTCAATTGGAACACCTAGAAACAAGCCCAAAGAATGAGAACTCCGCCCAAGAGGGAGACGCGCCAAAACAAAAGATTTTGAAAGGGCAGTTGTGAGCAATTCCCAAAGACAAGGAATGTGGGTTCATGAAGCAGGAATATATATAAGCCAAGGAGAGGAGAAAAAGAGGACACAGAATCAGAATCACAACTCTACGTTTTTATTTTCTTAGAACTAGTTCTAGCCTTAGGAGTAGTTTGTAGTGTAATTTAGGAGTAATTTAGCGTAGCAAGGAGTTGGCAGATTTTCTCTTTCGAAAGCCTGTATTGGTAAGCATTCGATCGAAAGATTCTCATGGAGGTATAAAATCATCTTTTTTCATATTTAAATATTTGATAGATAGTTTTTATCTTGACTTGAATTTTTCTTTCATCTTATTCTTGCATTTGAAGACAATAATCAACATTTAATTTAAGACTTGAGCCACCAAATAGCGTATCGAACGCAGGGTTGAAAGATAATCTCAAATTATAGATTATCACGGGGTCGAAACGAATAATTGGATCTACCTCATTTGTATTTGTTTTATCACGAAACAGGGTCGGGTTGGGTTGGGTCCGGTCACCTACCAAGATCAAAATATACTTTCGGGACCATAGGTCGCTTACAGATATATTAATTATGGACCGTCCACCAACATAGCCACATTGGCAGAGGGGATCAAACACACAATCTTCTGAGGAGAAGTGATCTGTCCTTACCAATTGAGTCAACTTGTGTTGGCGGATGAACATATCAATATTATACAGTTATCTTCAATGTTATGCCTTCTGCACCACAATTCAAAATGAATTTCACGGTTGTCTTGAATGTTTATTGTTAGAGTGTATGCCCTCAAATGCCATAAAGAGGATAGATTTATAGGGCATTGACTTGTAACTAAACAATATCCTTTTATTATATATAAGACATTATCTTGTTGTTTTCTTATAGGCGTTTGTAAGGTGTTAATAAACAACGTAAAGTCCTTGAGTATAAGGCAAACCTTCTACTTCCTATGGGATAGGGAGAATGGCACTAGAAGGGTTTGATCCTTATTCTCTAAATAGGGTTCGCAAGTCTAAGAAAGTATTTGACTGGACATCAATACAGAACAAGGACTTGCATGATATAAGTTTTGAGAGAGAGAGTGCCAGTCGAACACTATGGGAATGATAGTGGGAACTTATGTCATAGACATATAAGTTGGACTAATATGTTCGAACACGGCTCGCATCAGTTTCATCACATGGGTATTCACTCACTGACAGTCAATGATGAAACTGATAAGTTGTGATAGGTACGCGAGAACCTTAGACCTAAGGAGTTGAGTTGAAGATGTACTTGTGACATCAAGTCTGTCATTAGAGTAGTTAGATCCAAATCACCCTTTGGTGGGATCGACCTCGAAGTGCGACTTGATGGGCAAGTAGCATTGTTAACTGATTAGCAAAATGGGATTTATTCTCTCATAAGTCAATGAGCTAAGTATCCTATGCAGTCATGAATGAGTGAGGTTAAAAGTCTTTGGCCAAAGCATAAAATGACCTCGACTCATGATGAACTAAGCATATGGTCAAGTCATGTGAGTTTGACTAAAACCATGACTCTCACTAGAATAAAAGGTTTATACACGTATGGTATTCACAGCGTATATGGTTTGGAATGATCCTATTCATTCGTTCTCAATTGGGATACGATGTGAGCCACGTGACTGGCTAGGTGCTACTCACATCATTTTGGTTTCCTCCCAATTGCCTTTTGAGACGAACCTAAAGAGTCGCACTTAAAGGAAGTGCAAAAAGAAAATCGTGGGAAAAGACTTGAGAGAATTTTTCGGTATTGGATATCGAGATTAATTAATTAATCATTAGATGATTTTATTAATTAATTAAGTTAATAAATTAATTAATTCCTTATGGGAATTTAATTATAATATTAACATGAATTTAATTGATTATTTAATTAATTTATTTATTGGATAAATAATATTAATTATTTAATTAATTAATAACCAAAGCCCGAAGGCTTAAAAGCCTACAAGTGCGCGTCCACTTTATGGGGCTTCACGGTTATTGTTTTCTATTGTAGTATATATATGTGCTACTTAGTGGAAAAAGAACTAGGTCAAGAGAATCAACTTACAAACTTTCTCTCCAAGTCAAACCATCCTCCATTTCTCTCTCACTCTAGCCGTCCATCAAGGTGAAGAAGAAGGAGATTCTCGTTTTTGACTCCGGCGTGGCAATTTAGAGACAGCGACGGATTTGCTGTTCAAGAAAAGGATTGCAAAGCTGGTTCAGATTTCAACATACGCGAGAACGGTAATTAATTTCGTATAACCCAATTTAAATATGAGAAATAGAGATGAGCCACTGGGATTAAACTTATTATTCTTCCGCTGCGTTTTTGATTTTATGCAAGTTTTCCCAACATTTTTTATACTTAGCTTGATTATTTTTAGTCTCCTTGCGATTATTAGTAACATCATAAATGCATGAAGATTCTTAACGATGAAGTTGAACTAATCTATACTATTTTTTAAGTGGAGGGTACTATAGTAACCGCATTGGTAGGGTATAGTTTTAATGAACATTCAAAATTATTGTCGTATAAATAACAATATCTAAGTTAGTTTAAGATAAAATTAATGTCGAGGGACTAGGAAGTTTTAAAATTAAAGACACAATAAAATAGTATAGATTTGATGGTTGGCTTATGTTGGAAATAAACTTACGGGCTAAATGTAGATTGCACTCATGTACTACATGATATGTCGCAAACACCCCCTAAATTATCAAATGTATCAAAAAGGTCCTTATTTAACGGTCAAACACTTAAATGTTGGACAGTGTTAAATTTAAAACTTTTACTTGAGTTGGTATATATAGAGGTTGGGTTTGTATATAATTTGATTGTATACACTCCCGTTTGACTTGAGTATTTGTCAAATTTAAATTTTATGCATAGGCTATTATACTCCAATTTTATTTATACTCCAATTTTTATATATTTTTAAAAATTTGGTTTAACCGAAACCGAACTGAAATCAAACTAAAAAAAATCGATGTGTAACAGAATCGACCGCACAATTTGGTTCAATTTTTGGTTGGATTTTTTGGTTAATCGAATTTGCGGTTCAATTTTTGACCGATTCGCCCGAACATACACCCCTACTTACGTGAGGTATTGTATGCTTTGATTGGAGCCTAATAGTTTTGTCCTAAAAAGACGCCTCTTTAGATAGAGAAAAGCTTGATACATGTTTCTCAAGCCTCCGCCTTCATCGATGTGGGACAATAGTAACATATTCATTGTCAACCCCTAGACGAGGGGCTTAGAAAGGGAACGTGGGCATTATGATGTGTCATGATTATGATTAAAAGTATTTTAAAGATTTGAACCTAAATAATTAATTTTGTGGGTTTAAATTTATGAGCTTTTTAGAATGAATGTGGCTAATTATCCATATTATGTGATTAGATACTTAATGAGGTGCGAACTCATGGTCCGTTACCTTCCCTATATAAGTATGTTCAATTAAATCGCTAAACCACCACTACCGACCGCCTCAATCCAAATCACACTGCAAATAGTTGGTTGACAATTCGATGGGTTGATCTCGGGTTAAGGTTTTAAAAATCGCATTTTCACAACTGGTTCGCCTTTAATTTGTTACGGACCGCAAAATCGCACTCAGCTGGAATATATATATATATATATATATATATATATATATTAATTTAATAATCTCCATTATGTAATACAAACACAATGATATTGCAATAGAAACTTTACTGGTGGATAGAAACTAATGAATAAAAATCGATCTCTAAGCACATGTTCAATTCCAATATTATATTTCTAATTATCCAACAGTTTTCATAAATATTGTATTTTATTGCAAAATTGATCGTTCTGCTAATAAAAAGTTTGTTTTTCTTCAAAAAAGATATTTTTCAGTGAAGTTTGGTGATAATTATGATGAAAAAAAAAAAGTAAAAGTATCAGCAAATTGACTTTTCTAAATTTTTAGGAAAAGAACATAATACTTAGTGAGAATTAAAGAAGACTATTTATAGGTCTTAACATAAAGATTTAATATATATGGTGTTAGATTAATTAATATTATATATTAATTAGATTAATATGTGTTGAACTTAATTAATAAGTGGACAAAGTTGAAAGTCAATTTAGCCCACTAAGGATTGACTTAGGTGTGTAATTATGAGGTGAGTGGGCTCAAAGAATTAATTAATTCCAAACTCATTATCTCATTTAAACACACTTAAGTGATTAACCTAACATAACATAACACTGCATAACAACTACAGAAAAGAAAAATTTCCTCTCCCCTCCGCACATTGCCGTCAGCCACCATCTGAGCTAGAGAATGAGGATTTTTCTTCAACCTTTTTTCTGGCGTGATATCTAGAGGCAGAAAATCCGTTATTGCTGCTACTGTTGAAGATCAAGAAATCATTCTTTCCAACAGGGTTAGGTCTTGTTTGTTTATGTTTTCAAATTTTATTTTCAATATTTTGGATCACAAAATTCTAAAAAATCATAACACAAACTATTTTCATCTGAATTTACCTTTTTTCAACTTAATTTTTTCAATTCCCAATATAACTACCTATCACTCAATATATCTATCATTTTACACAATCACCAATCAAAATCATTTATTCCAATAATTACTTTTCCTTCTTTTTCATACTTTACAATTTTTAATTTATATTTTATTATTTCTTTTTTCACATAATCATTTTATAAATAACTAACTCAATCATTCAACACATCATATATCAACCTATCATCATTGATTTGACCCATTTTATAAATTTCAACCATTTTTATAAAACATAAACACAACACACATCATATCATTTTTACACGAATTTTCGTAGTACGCGTTTTTCGAGAAATTTTAAGAATTCTAACTAAAAAACATAAATAAACATAGCCTTAGTTTTTGATGAAATTTGATTTCATCATCTTTTACATATAAAAAAAAATTATTAAACCCCAAAAGTGATCCTATTTGCGAATTTGAATATGTTTTATTTCCGCTGCGCATGAACCAGGATTCACGGAATCCTAAAACTACAATTGTCAATGAGCCCAAGTCGACTCGAAGCTCGCAATCTTAGTTTGAATTTTTTTAAGTTAGAGTGGAAGATTAGAGCTCGAATTCAAATTCAAGCCGAGCGAGAGCGAAGGTAGGTTCGACTTGAATTGACTTTGGGCTCATATTGATAAAAAATATATAATATAATATATGTGTAAATAATAAACTAATGCACTAACATATAAAATTGTATAAATATCACCTCATAATTCATAAATAAAAACCAATAATTTCAAGGATAATATGGATATCACATTAGAAAATAAATAAGTAAATAAGTCAATTGTATTTCTAACTCTAAATTTTCTCCAATATAAAGACTATATAGATAAATAATTAATATTTTAATTATTTTAGTGTGGGTATTGTTTGATTGTGATGATTTTGAAATGCTTTAAAATTGTTAGATTTTTTTCTTTTAATATAATTTACTTTATTAGTTGTACTAAAATGATACAAATATTAAAATTTCAAATTCAAGCAGATTCGAGCTCGGCTTGAAGCTTGTCAAATCAAGCCCTAGCCTTGAGTACAAAAGCTAGTCTAATATCAAACCTAGCGTGAGCTTAAGCAGGTTCAACTCGTCCGACCTGAATGACAGCTCTGCCTAAAACAAAAGTGTATCGATGAAAAATTTATAGTATCGTCAATAGTATAACGGATGTAGTATGTTAAATTCAAAAATGACAAAATCAAACTTCAAATTAAACTTATTTTATTTTGATTGGACATATTACAATACTATCAGTTTTATGTAGTTTGTTTTAGTAGTTAGCGTAGTACCATATTTTAATCATATATAAATGCTTAAATAAGTTGCACAAAAAAACAGAAAAAAATTGTTAGAAGTATCTAACAATTTTTCAACTTGTATGGAAAGAGATAAAGTACATAAATATATATTTTATAATTTGAATGCACAAAAAATAATTGTTAGAATATATCTTCTAAATTAGCATATGATCTTTTCTTTATCTTATATTTCTTTGTATTTACCTTTATAGCTTAGGTTATCTTTCCATGTATTTATCTTTCCTTGCTAATAGCTTAGGGTTTATTTGTTTACCAAGTCCATGTATCTCTATAAATATATTACTCAATAACTCAATAATACAAGTTTTATATGGGGTTTTCTCTAATCTAACATGATATCAAGCTAAAGGGTTTCTTCTCTCAACCCTCACGATCTCTCACTTCCGCCAACCTCTACCATCGCCGTCCTCGTCCGGCTCCCTAATTTTTTTCTCTCCTTCCCACCCACAACAATGGCAGCCCACCACTCTTCGTGAAGAGCAACTTCTGCCAACAAATCTTTCTTTCTTCTCTCTCTCATTATTTCCACATGTCTAATTCTTACCCACTTTCACGGTGTTGAATTGTGAGTTGTTCAACTCCTATTTTCTTTTTTTTTCTCGTATAAGTATATATGACGTTCTTTTGATTGTTGTTAACATAAAAGAATAGCTATCTTTTTTCTTCAAACTTCGTGTGCAAGGTATAATTTTCGGTTGCACCTAGCCCTCTAGTCGGGTTTTGTATCTATGGGGTTCTTTTTTTTCTTCTTTTCGCCATTGTTTGATAAGCCTCCACATGTTCTCTTTCTCTTCTATTTTTCTCTCTCTCTCTTTTTTACTATATATCTTAACTCTATTTTCAGCCCCTATTCTTACCTTTTTTTCGTTTTTACATTCAATTTCTTTCTCAATTATTTACACAAGATTACATGATATGGATATGAAGGGATTTGTTAAAGGAGGAATTGCTTCTATCGTGGCCCATTGTAGTACCCACTCTCTTGATTTAATCAAGAACCATTGAAGATTATATCTATCAACCAAAGCAAAGAAAATAAAAGATGCTGCTAAAAAAGCATTCTCTAAAGGAGTATTGTCCCAGCTCTACTTAAATTTTAGATTATGTAAAACCCCGTAAGGAAACTTATATTGATGAACATGTATATATAAATACAAGAGACAAGAAATCCTAAGTTATAAATAAAGTAAAAGATAAACATGGAAAAAATACAAAGATATCCTAAATCTATAAAAAAATATTTAATATATTTAACACTCCTCCGCAGTCAAAACGGGAGGCTCTCGAACACTGAGATTGGACAGAAAAATCAAGAAGAGCTTGGACGGGAGTCTTTTTGTGTAGAGTATGCTGAGTAGAATCACAACCACGAGGGTTGCCACGACATGTACCACTAGCAGGGTAACGAAGCAGAGTGATTTCGACGAAAACTCTCAAGATGGAGTAGTTTCGCCTGAAAAATAAATAAATATATGAGCAGATGTCGAAACAGCATGACAAAAGTCTCATATTGATTCATTTTTAGGAGAAGAGAGATTAGAGTGAGGGTGGGAGAAAGATGTGGCGGCTGGTACTAGAGAACAGGGCCGAGCTCATAACGTTGTAACCTAAGATTTGAGAAGAAGAAGGAATAGGGAAAAAAAAGGACTATTTCGGAGAAAATGGTTAATTAGGGTGTAATTGAGAAGATGGTTGAAGTTGCACCGGTGATGGTTGCATATGGTGCACTGTTGCTGAATTTTCAGTAATTAATTGAAGATTAATTGAGTAAATAAAGTGAAGAGGGTAAGAGATAGTTAGATGAATAAAGTGAATAGGGAACAGAGAATGTAAAGAGAAGAAGAGTCACCGGACGGGAAACGGCAGGTGGCGGAAGCTAAGGATCAAGATACCATGACTTGAAGCCATGACTCTGATACCATATTAGATTATGTAAAACCTCGTATGGAAACTTGTATTGATGAATAACGTATATATAGATACAAGAGACAAGAAATCCTAAGCTATAAATAAAGTAAAAGATAAACATGAAAAAGATACAAAGATATCCTAAATTTATAAAAAAATATTTAATATATTTAACAATAATAATAATAATAGTTAACAAGAATTATTTACGCACTACTGCATTCATGTCTTGAATTGACAATTGTTCTGCTCACATACACATGTGTCTTTCGTCTAATATCCTGCATTTGCTAACTAATTATTAGAGGAAATTGTTAAGAAAAATGAAAATATTGAATTGACTATCCAAAGGCATATTTATTTTTCATTAATAAATGGATATTCTTGTTATTTCTTTAGAGAAATATATAAAAGTGGAATTATTATTGTAATTTGTGGAGTTTTAATTTAACATCAACCCCTAATTATTGAAGAATTACAAGCAATAATATTATGTTTCAATGTGTAGAATGTTCTGATTTCATAATTATTATGGGAGAAGCAAAGAAATGTGAAAAGGCCAAAAGGGGAAGCAACAAGACACGTGGGTTATGATGATACAACAAGCAATTACTTCCTTTTGCATTGTATATACAAGCTAGCTAACTTGGGAAATACACAAGAAATAAAAACCACGAGATTCCCTCAAAAGCTGCAAAACACTTTTATCCTTTCACGGTGAACTTTGTTAATTGACGGGGTATCTTGGTAATTTCACTTAATGCCAAACGTGAACTTAACACCAACGACTCCGGATCTGTCTAATCTAATTCACTGTGACATTAGTACCCTTCTTTTTTTCTTTTTTCAAACAAGAATTCACTCTGAAATTATCATGGTGTTAAGAGTGTTACCATGATTCGGTCTAACCGATAAAATTTTAATTCGGGATTTCATGATATTATTTCACAACAAGAATAACTACGAAAGAGGATAATCGAATTACCTCTTGACGGCAAAACTCGAATAATCAGTAGCAGCCCCAAACTCCCGCCTCTAAATTATCACGCGAAAGAAAAATCTCTAAGAAAGCTCTGATCTCTCACCCAACAACTATGGCGGTGGCGGCTAGATGGAGAGAGGGAGGGAATTTTGTCTTTTCTTTTTGCTTAAGGCTTCTTGGCTCAAAATCAGATTCAGAATTATGACTTGTTTAGAATTCTGACATTGACTAACAACTTATACCAAGACAACAAAACGCCTAGTCCTACTAGTGAGGGGCGGCCGCTAGGGCCCTTTAGGATTGGGCTTCCAAGCTTTGTTCCATCTTAGCCCATGTGTAATTGATTAAATCCAAATTCAATCCAATTAACTTTCAATTAATTAGTTTAATCCAATTAAAATTAATCTAATTAATTTAACTTATGAATTAAATGATTTAATTAATTAATTTAATTTAATGAAATATCTTTAATTGAATCATGCCATCCATTTTGTTAGTCATTCACATCTAATGTGAATTTACCAAAATACCCTTAGCATAGAAAATCATTTCTTTTCTTCACATAGCGCGACTATTTAGGTTCGATTCAATTGGCAATGAGAGGATACCAAAGGATAAGGTTGTCACCTAGCTAGCACCGTGGAACCAATTCGTAGCCCAATTGAATAGGAGATGAACATGTCATCACGAACCTTGATTACGATTATCGTATGTGTATAAACTCTTCACCGACGTGAACCAATCAAGTAAGAGCTATGGTACGTCAAATTCATTGAACTTGATGTTGTACTCAGTAATCATAGTAATGTGAAATTACCAAACTACCCTCAATGACCATCACTAGTTAGTTTATATGCCTTGGACAAAGACATTGTAATTTCAATTACTTATGATCGTACAAGTTACATACTCGTTTACTATCGAGATGGTGAATCCCATATTGACAATTATCTTACAGTGTCGAATGCATCATGTCAATCGTACTTCGAGGTCGACCCCACCTATGAGGTGATACGGGTCTAACTACTTTGATCACATATCCAATACTATAAGCACATTGTAAATAACTCCTCAGGTCTAAAGTTTACACATACTATCGCAATCTTAATCCCAATCATTGACTGTTAAAGAGTAAATACCAATGAGATTGGATTAATGCGAGTCGAGTTCAAATATGTTAATTCGTCAATTATATTCATGACACCAGCTCCCACTATCTAACCAGTATTTGACTGGCACTTCCTTATTAAAGCATGCATCATACGAGTAGAATTTTAATGCCCAATTAAAATTCCTTAACTCACGAACTATTAATTAAGAGATTAAGTACTTAACTCTTCCATTGCCCCCTCTCAACCATAAGAGGTGGAAAGTCTATCTTCAAATCTCAGGGACTTATTTGTTCAACATATTTAAATGTCATTAGATTTATATGAACAAAATCAAAAACTTTATTCTTTAAATAGAAACATATCATTGTTTGTACAAAATAACTTATCAATGCCCTACTAAATCTAATTCCTCATTGGCAGTGAGGTTATACACCTAACAATCTCCCACTTGCACTCAATGCCAATCGCTATGGTATTTGACACCCATCTTCTCAAGATGTGTATCTAGCACCGCCTGTGATAATGGCTTGGTGAGTAGGTCAACCACGTTGTCCGCTGAGGCTATTTTTTGCACGGCGATATCGCCCCTTCTTATGATTTCTCTTATCAAATGATATTTCCTCACCACGTGTTTAGATTTATTGTGAGACCTTGGTTCTTTAGCTTGCGCAATTGCTCCGTTGTTGTCACACCATAGTGGCAGCGACATTTCCACGCTAGGAACCACTTGAAGTTCATCTATGAACTTTCTCATCTAAACAACTTCTTTAGCCGCTTCAGAGGCAACCATATATTCTTCCTCGGTTATGGAATCAGTGTTTTTGCTTTGCTTAGAACATTTCCAAGACACTGCTCCACCATTGAGCGTGAATATGTACCCAGAGGTAGATTTAAGGTCATCAGAATCAGATTTAAAATTTGCATCAGTGTAACCATCCAGCTTCAATTCTCCATTTTCATATATCAATAACATATCTTTAGTTCTTCTTAAGTACTTCAAGATACACTTTACTGCTGTCCAGTGTTGCTCCCTTGGGTTTGCTTGAAACCTACTAATTATGCTTACAGCATATGTCAGATCCGGTCTCGTGCACAACATCGCGTATATGAGACTCCCTACTGCCGATGCATAGGCTTTGTTCCTCATTTCCATTCTATCGTTGTTTGTCTTAGGACTCATAGATTTGGAAAGATGAATCCCATGTCTCATGGGCAAAAGTTCTCTGTTAGAGTTATGCATCTCATATCTCTTGAGGACTTTCTCTAGGTAGAGTGCTTGGGAGAGTCCTATCATTTTATTCGCTATATCTCTGTATAGGGGAATTCCCAGAATGTAGGTAGCTTTTCCTAAGTCTTTTATGGAGAACGTGCTTGAGAGGCATGTCTTAACTGACGTCAATAAGCCTATGTCATTCCTTATAAGTAGTATGTCATCTATATATAGAACCAAGAATGTTAACTTGCTCCCACTTACCATTTTGTAGACATATGGTTCGTCTTCATTCTTGATGAAGCCATATTTCCTTACTTCTTCATCGAACCGTAGATTCCAACTATGAGAGGCTTGTTTTAGTCCATAAATGGATCGATTGAGTTTGCAAACTTTATGAGAATCTACTTCAGATATGAAACCCATGGGCTGTTGTATATAGATGTCCTCCTCGAGGTATTCATTTAGAAATGCAATCTTCACATCCATTTTCCAGATTTCATAATCCAACTTTGCAGCTATGGCTAGCAAAATTCTAATAGATTTGATCATGGCCACTGGCGAAAAGGTTTCCTTATAGTCAATGCCCTCTTTTTGACTATACCCATTAGCCACTAGCCTGGCCTTATAGGTATCCACCTTGTCATTCTGACCAATCTTTCTCTAATAGATCCATTTGCATCTAATTGGCCTTACACCATTTGGTAGGTCAGTAAAAGTCTAGACGTGGTTCGAATACATCGAATCAAGCCCTGCTTTCATAGCCTCAAAGCACTTCGAGGAATCTATGTCCGTCGCTACTTCATCATAGTCAGAGGGATCATCTCCATGGCTTCCTTCTGCAATATCATACAAATAATGTTGTGTATCGTGCAGATAGCCATATGTCTCAGGCGGCTGAGATACTCTGCTAGAACATCGTTGCGATGGTTGTGTCGTTTCGGGTTCAGTTTGTGATTCTTGAACTAATATCTCCGAAGGGGCCACGTCTTGTTCTTCCTGAACAATCTTTCTACCTGCACCACCTTCTCGAATGAATTCTTCTTCAAGAAAGTAGGCTTGCAAGGCCACGATGATCTATGATCATTTTGCAGGTAAAAGACGTATCCCATTGAATCCATGGGAAAACCGATAAATCATCCTTTCAAGGATCTATCTTTTAGTTTCTCTACCTTGGTCTTCTTTACATATACGGGGCAACCCCATTTTCTTATGTACTTGAGACTAGGCTTCCTACCGCACCAAATCTCATATGGTGTAGTGGGAACGCATTTCGTGGACATTTGTTCAAGATGTGAGCAGCTGTAAGTAAAAAATACCCCCACAGTGAAATGGGTAGTCAATGTAGCTGAGCATGGAACGTATCATGTCCAACAGTGTACGATTCCTTCTTTCTGCTACCCCATTAAGTTGCGAAGTTGCTGGAGGAGTGAGTTGTAATACTATGCCTTGTTCTTTTAAGAACTCATCAAACTCGGCACTCATGTATTTGTTAGTATTATGCCATCAGATGCCACAGAGGATAGAATGATATGACATCTTTCTTGTAATGAACTTATTTATTATTTATAATAAAAGGCATTGTTTAATTTTGTCTTAAATCTTATTTGCATCTATAAGTAGTGTAAAATATTTTGTCCATGTTTTCATTGCAATCCCTCTACTTCCTATGGGAGAGGAAGATTGGCACTAGAGAGATTGATCTTGATTACTTAAACTCATTCGCAAGTAATATGAAGTCTTTAATGGACAAATAAAGACTTAGAACACTTGTACAATCTTTAGCTTTGACATTAGGGTGCCAGTCGAACACCATGTGATGGTGGGAGCTTAAGACTGTAGGCACATCAGTGGAACTGATATGCTCGAACACGACTCGCATTGGTTCTGTCACATGGGTTTTCACTCTGTGACTGTCAATGACAGAACTGATTGTGCGTAATAGGTATAAGTGAACCTTTGACCTGAAGTGTCAGGGTGAAGATACACTTGTGACGTCAAGTCTGTCGCTAGAGTAGTTAGACCCAATTCACCATTTGGTGGGATTGACCTCGAAATGCGGCTTGATGGGTAAATGGTCGTCTTAGCTGATAACTAAAATGAGACTTGTTCTCTCATAAGTGAATGAGAAAGTATCCTATGTGATTATAGACAATAGAGATCAAAGTCTTTGGCCAAAGCAAAAGAGATGATTGTGCGAGGCACTAAATCGAACTCAATGATCTCGTATTATTATAATTAATACATATGATCAAGTCCAGTGAGTTTGACATAACCATGACTCTCACTTGATTGGGACACGTGAACAACGGGTTTATACTTATACAGTATCTATGATTGGAAGGTTGTGGAATGATCCAATCATTTGATTTCGTTTGGGCTACGAAGTGGGCCACGTGACTGGCTAGGTGTTACCCACTTCCTTTGGATTCCTCTCATTGCCAAACGAAACGAACCTAAAGAGTCGCGCTAAAAGATTGATAAAGAAAAATAAAATGATTTTCTATTTTATTTTGGGAGATTTAATTTCTGGGAGAAATAAATAATTAATTAATTGCAAATTAGATGAGATAATTAATTATAAAGATAAGATTAATTCTTAATTAATTCTCAAGAAAATAAAATAATAAATTAATTTATCTAATTAATTTGGTTATTTAATCAATTGATTTGTTTATTAGATATAATAAATTACTAATTAAATAGATAATTAATTAAAATAAAAAACGAGTCGTCCATTTGGACGCGACCTAGGGCTAAGTTGGGCATCCACTTGGATGTCTAACATGGACTCTATTATTTTGTCTTGGTCAATAAGTCAAGTGATAGTAAAAAGGACTTTTGACCTAGATGAAAAAGAAGATTTCATACAACTCTCCTACAAAGAAAAAGAAAAACTCCTCCCTCTCTCACACACAATAGCCGTCGGTCAAGGTGAAAGAAAAAGGGATTTTTTGTCAAATCAATTCGCGTGATTATTTAGAGGCAATGTACTTTCGTTGTTCGGATCAAGAATTCAAGAAAGCTTCAAGGGATTTGTGAAGATTGGATTGCACGAGTTTTGGAGATTTGGAGCCTTCAAGTACTAAAAATTTTGAAGGAGGAATTAGTTCTCCAACCACTTTGCTTCAATGGGAAAGTTATTATTCGTTTTAGCGTTTATATGATTCAATATGCAAATCGAGAAAATCACTTTGGGATTTAATTAAAAAACCTTCCGCTGCGCAATTTTTTGCGTAACCCAATAGTATTCGCCATCTCGATCATATCGAAGTGCCTTAATTCTATGCCCAGTTTGTTTTTCAGTTAAAGCTTTGAATTTCTTGAACCATTCAAGTGCTTCCGTCTTATACTTCATCAGGTAAACTAGACCATACCGAGAGCGGTCATCTGTGAAGGTTATGAAGTACTGAAAACCTCCATGGGCTTCATCCTTGAGGGCCCACTTACGTCAGTGTGAATTAATCCTAAAACTTCATTTGCCCTTTCAAAATGCCCTATGAAGAGTGACCTAGTCATCTTGCCTTTTAGACATGATTCATAAGTAGGATATGGGTCAGACCCAAGTGGACCAACAAGTCCACGTTTTTCCAACTCATGAATCTTAAATTCACGGGCATGTCCCAGTCTAAGGTGCCATATGATTTTTTGGTTTACGTCATTCATACTACATTTTATAGTCATAGTATTAACAATACATTGATTTCGGACATTCAAATAGTATAAATCTTTAATTAAAGATGCAGATCCAACACACTTATTTTCAAAATAAATATCACAAGAATTATGTTTAAAAGAAAACAAATATTCTTTCCTGACCAATACAGGAATAGAAATAATATTCTTAAGCCATTGGGCCCAAAAAGGCAATCATCTAAAATTATTTAATGTCCAGAAACTAATGAAACAGAAGTAATTCCAATGTGCATCGCAGCCACGCTGTGTCCACTTCCAACATTGATCATTACTTCCTTCTTATCCAGCTTTCTACTTGTCTCTAGATCCTGGTTCAAAACAGAAATATGAGCACTAGATCCGAAATCTAGAATCCAAGAAGTAGAAAATACCATCATAGAACAATTTGTTTCAAAAACATAAAGTTCTATACCTGCATTATTTTCTGCCTTCAACTTTGGACAGTCATGCTTCTAATGCACCGCTTCTTTGCAATGGAGGCATATGTCTATCTTCTTGGGGACCCTGCCCCTGCCCTTAAACTTTTTCCCTTGGTTTGCCTTGCCTTTCGATTTCCCAATTGATTTTGCCACTCCATATTGCTTCTTGCCTCGTTTCTTCTTCTGAGTTTTTGAAGGCTCAGTAAAAATAACCAAAGCAGTCTCTTTCATCTTGGGGTCTATTTGTGATTGAGCATTTGAGAGCTTGTTCAAAAGACCCCGCAATGAACACTCAATGTCATTCATATTAAAATTCACTATGAATTGCCTAAAAGACTTAGGGAGTGACTGTAGGATGAGATCAAACTGCAGCTGGAAGTCCAAGAGAAATCGAGAGCGTCCAATCTCTCAAACATGGAGATCATTTTTAGGACATGATCTCAAACTTTCTCACCTTCCTTCATTCTCACCCCAAAGAGTTGACTGGAAATCTCATAACGAGTAGTCCTGCAGTGCTCTCCGTAGAGTTCCTTCATATGAACCATCATCTCAGCAGTCGTTCCCATCTTTTCATGAGATCGCTGCAATTCATTGATCATCGATCCCAGCATGTACCCCTTGACACAAGTGTCAGCCTTTACCCATGCATCTCGGGCAAGCCTATCTCCAAAAGATCTGAGGTTCGGGACTTCAGGTATCTCTTCATCGAGCACATATCCCAAAGATTCAAGGCTGAGGACAATCCTCAAATTTCGAATCCAATCAACGAAATTTGGTCCAGTGAGGACACTTTTCTCAAGCAATACGGTCAAAGGGTTAGTCATTGTGTATGAAATAAACTGCAGAAAATACTAAAATTTACGATTAGATGTGTCATTATATACTTTCAAGTAAAATCAAGGATTTCAGTATTTACTTGACTCCCACTGTTATTCTCGAAAAATTGCACTCCCACTGCAGTCATCGAAAACCTCGTTGGATGGGTTTCATAGTGAGTGATTGAGTTCGTCAATGATCCAAACAAGTTGCAACCTTTTTCGATATATGGCTTGTTAGGTCTTTGAGGTGGTGTCTTACACCAATAGTCTAACCGATGATTCAATCTCTTTTAGCTCATAGATCACTGAACTGTAACCTTTTTCGATAAATAGGTGGCGATCCATATGAGTCATTTTTCCCATCAACTCCTTTCCGTCTAACAATTTCATCTCGCCTTGCAACCTTTTTCGATACATGGTGTGAAATTTGTTTCGACATGAAGGCATCAAATGCACTAGAGAAGATAGAGTGCCACGTCTTGATGCATGTGATAGAGTAGATGCCCAGCACACCAATTTTGAACGCCATTTTCTGTATAATAAACTCTATGAGACAATCTTTTCTTTATGAATAAAGTCAATTTTATTATAGGCATTCTTTGTTCTTAAACTGTTATTATATGCTTAGAACGAAGTTCCTTGAATCACACATGACTATGGGACATCATCGGATATCGAGAATGACAATGATGGAATATGTCTCTAAGATTGTGATTCTTAAAAGGTTCCAAGTCCGCGATGAGTCTGTCAAGATAAGGGATATTGACAAAGACTCAAAAAACTTGCTTGTGTACATAGTTCTTAGAGAACATGCCTCGTTCCATAGGCATACATGTACACGAGGGTTCTTATTTGGATAATGAGTGAACTGAACACACCGCTAGGAAATTCATAAAATGGTTATCGAATATGGAATTTCTTATAATCACGTAGGCATAAGAGTAATCCTTTTGGACCTGAGGTTCCATTGTAACTTTGAGCATAATATACTATACTCAGACTTATCTCATGATTCCATCGCGAGTCGTCATATGGGATATCTTGGGTATAGTATAATTATGTGTCGAGGTACATGAGAGACCAAGATGGGAACCATCACTGATATAGCAAATCTGACATTTTCTATGTATTGCTTAACGAATCGATTCAAGGAAACTTTGCCAAAGTATGGCAATGTAAAGAGGTGGAGTGTTTCCTCGTTTGGATTGCATGAATCGATATCATGCAATAAGGAGACATAGTGATTGGGTCGTAAGAGTTTTGACTAAGCCATTACTCGAGATACCAATCCAGAAAATTTGATGGAGGGATCTTACTTATGCGAAAATCGTGGTTATGATAGGTTGAGTATCTTTACATCATTTGTGTCTTGGTCACGGGGCCCGTTGCTAGACCGAAACCTCAATTTGTAAGTACCATGATATTATGGTGAATGATACATGGTTGAATTAAATCAAGGAAGATTTAATCTAGTATTTTCTAAATATAGAAAGGTACAATGACACTTTTAGAAAGTGTACTTACTACTGGAACATGAACGAGCCTAAGGGGTCACACACTTACTCCTGATGTTCCTACTTAAAAGATATGATTAATCAACTTTGAAAGTTGAGGTAAAATTAGGAAAGTCTAGTACTTACCTAATGAGGAATATTAATTAATTGATTGGAGATCAATTAATTAGACTATTTAATTAATCAAGTAGGATTAATTAATTAATGGACTAAATAGAGTCCAAGGGTTTTATTTAATTAGTAGAGGAAGTAAAAAATTAAATAGAATTAAAGAAATAATTGGGTAATAATAATTAAGGTTGAACTTTAATTATTATAGAATATTTAATTAAATGGTTGGACTATTTAATTAAATAAGAGGTCAACAAGTAAATCAAGTTGGATAAAATTTTTAAATAGCAAGGCATAGAGGGGGCGAGTGGCGGACAAATTATGGGGAGGATTTAATTCCTCTCCAAGTCTTGATCAAGTTGGAATCAAGGAAAAATTTTAGAAGATTAAATAAAAATAAGTTAGCTTGCAAGCGTTTTTAGGAAACTCCTTAATGAAATTTGATTAGGAGTAGATGAAAGTCAAATCTTGGAGATTTTATCTCATCTTGACTTCTAATCAAATTAAACCTAGGAGTATCTCTATAAATATGTGTGTTAAGAAACACACACAGACACGCACTTTATTTCTAAGGGAAATTTTCGTCCACCACCATTAAAAGAGAGAGAACTTTTGTCTTCAATTTTTCTAATAAACTCGCCCCTCACCCATATTATTTCTTGACAAGGTTTTGCTCATGTGTTGAGATTAACCTTTCACATATATTCCTACCTTCATATATATAAGCTTAGGTTAAGTCTAAAATAATTATATAGGCTAGCATCATATATATAATTATTGGGAACTATACATAGGTGTGGATACATCTTACAGACAAGACAATTGGATCGCTTGAAGATACAAGGAACAAATCAAAGCTCGGGATTTGGAGGAGGCCGACGGCTTCTTGTAGATTCGATCAAGGGAGTATTTGTTCAGGTTGAAAAGATCAGAAACTTGTACGAGGGAAAAAGCGTAAAAGGTATTTTGTGTAGTTAGTTTTTCTTCGTTTTATTAGTTCGATTAAATCGGCCATAATTCTATTTCGGGGTAGTTGTATAAATTTTTAAATTTTGTTGTGCTAACGTACTCCGGGGATTACCCAACCCAACAGTGGTATCAGAGCCTGGTTAGTTTAATCGAGCTATTTTGTGTGATTTATTATGCTTTATTTACTTTTGTTTTGAATAAATTGGAAGCTTATTTAAATCAAAATGCCGTGAGTTATTATAAATTGAATTTAGTTTAGGATTTAATTGTATAAAAGTTTAGAATTTTTATGACAAATTTGGTTTCGGGAAAAACTATGAAATTGGGTGATTTGGGTTGATAGTGAGTTTTTTAGATCTGAAAAACACCAGTGGTGGGAAGTAGCAAAACGGACGAACCGAAACGTTTGAAAGTGGAGTAACAACCCAACCCAAGGTGGGTTAGTAGAGTCCGGGAGAAAGACACGCTGTTTGGCCCGAATCGTTGGATGAAACGGGCCGAAACAACGCGTGCTAGTTTTGGGCCCCCGCGTGTCCAGCACACGTTGCTTGCTGGCCGGGCCGACGGCCCCAGTTTTTTGGCGCAATTAAAATTTTAATATTTTAATATTTCTGGAAATTAGATTGTTGGAAATTTAAATTATTTTTTGGAAATTTATAATTTTGAAAATTATTATTTTTCCTTAGAATATAATTTTTGTGAAAGATCCAAATTATCCCAAATAAATTACAATTTATTTTGAACAAGAGGTAGGTAAATTTTGGATATCGCGTATTATATGGTTTGTCATGATTTTATGTGATTGGATGAACCACAAGCCTAGTCTAGTTTTTTATATTCTTTGTATGTAATTTCGACAGATTGTAAAAATAGCCAGTTTGGCTTTTATTTTTTATGTCATTAAATTAGTAGAATGCAATTAGATTATAGTCTATGTAATTGAAGACGAAGAGAGAAGACGAAGACCAATTGAAAACTATGTATGTAGTGGCGATCCATTATAATAGTTAGATTATCTTTATTTCCTAGAAGTCCAGCCCACTTTGGCTCAGTGGGTTGATTAGGTTAGGGCTCGAGGTGGTTCATCATAATTTACTGCTTTGTGGATGGTTTATTTTTCTGTCTATATAGATGTGATGTGTTTAGAATGCATGCATATGATAGAAAACTAAATAAGATAAATGTAATTTGGTGAGATCAATATTATATTTGGTGTTTATAGTATTTTTCGGTGTTTTTTTCATCATAAATGTCAATCCAAATGCATTTTTCCCCAAACATGTTTATAATAGTCAAATAATTTAATTTGGGTTGGATCTAGAACATTTATGATGGAAAAAAAACACCAAAAAAAATCGAAAAAAGGGGAATATGCCGAATAAAAAATAACACAAGGGGGAGATGCGCAAAAAAATTAACACAAGGGAATTTGGTGCATGTTTCGCATATCACAGGGGGATCTTATGCAATTATCCCATATTTAAATAGTGTAATTATTTCAATAATGAGTATGAACAACGTGCAACGCAAGTGTTCTTTATTAGTTTTAAAAAGATAAGTCATAACCTATGCTGCACGTATACTTCGAAAAATCATCTCGTGCAGTGTCGGACGCGCGCCGTGTTCGTGTCCGTGTCCGTGTCCATCTATTGAGAAAAAGAAAAATTAAACATGAACATTCGCGTCTTAGCCGTGTCTGTGTACTAATTTTTAAAAAAATTCACATATCCTTGTCCCGTGTTTGCATCATAGGTCATAAACCACGCTAACACGTCTTTACATGCCCCCCACAATAAGCAACAGGTTGGGTATCAAGCGGGTTAACAAATGACCCAAAAACCAATCTAAGTTCCAAACCCATTCCAGATGGATGAAGGTGAACTGAAATGTAAGAAAACAAAGTATGCTGACCAAACACAGTATTGATAAATTCGACTCCTAGGTTTGTTTTCACCAATAAAGCTCGTATCAGATGCTTTAAAACCAGTTCCAATTGCTATTTGCACAAGGACTAAGGAGACAGATAACAAAGTCCAAATTTTTGCTAGTGTCCACCAGTAAGCCGCAATGCACTGGAGGGGAAAATTACACTTTTAGTCCCACAAAATAGCTACGTGCGCACTATTAATCTCAAATTTTATGGAACTTGCACATTTAGTCCAATGGGATGAAATTTCGTTGCACACTTAGTCTTGGTCGTTAAAAAATTGACAGAAACCGTTAGTCAACTACTGAAAATTGCATAAGACCCCCCAAACTTATGTAAAACTTGCAAACTCCTCCCTAATTTTAAATATGATTTTTTTCCGTTTTTTCTTTTTTCTTTCCCCTTCTCCCTCTTCTTCCCCACTTCAACAGACCAACTCCTCCCTGACCACTAACCCACCTCCACCTTTCTTTAAGATGTTTTAATATTTAAACAATAATAATTCATTTTAGATTTTTTTTTCTCGATTTGTTTATTTTGTTAAGATTCTCTAATTGATATTTTTAAAAGAATTGACTTTTCCTTATTTTTGATAGTCTTTTTGATTTTTTCAAAACTCCTCTTAGAAATGTCTTAGAAATAAGAAAACTCACAATTTTTTATGCAATTGATAAAAAAAAATACAAAACATACGAAAAATAAGAAAAATGAAAAAAAATCATTAACAAAATAATTAAAATTCAAAAAAAAAAAAAATATTGGAAACACAAATAAAACAAACTAAGAAAATAGGACAAAAAGTTTGAAAAGTTAAAAAAGTTGAGAAAAATATGAAAAAATTGTAAACAAATTTAAAAATAAAAAATAAGAAAAAAGTCTGCAAAAATCAAAGAAAATACATCAAAAAGGTAGAAGCGTGGTGATGCTAGGTGGAGGCGAGCTCTACGCGGACAATTGGTGGCTAGATGGTAGAGACACAACAGTGGCATCTCAATTTAGGGCGGGCACACGACGGTTTGTTACAATTTGGGTGTCGAGAAATTTGGGTGGAATTTTGTGATAGCGATGTTAGGTTTGAGTAAAGTTGTATGTGCGATGGGCGTTAGTTGAAGGGTCGAGACGGCAGCGGCAGAGCAACATTGGTGGAGTCGGGTTGTAGAAATGTGGTTAGGGAGTTTGTCTGTTGCAGCCTAGGGGAAGAAGAGGGAAAAGAGGACAAAAGAAAGGAAAAAAAAAAAGAATAGGAAAATACATATTTAAAACTGGGGGGAGTTTGCAAGTTTTACATAATTTTGGGAGGTCTTATGAGATTTTCAAAAGTTGATAAACGATTTCCGTCAATTTTTTAACAATGACGACTCAATGTGCAACACGATTTCATTATGTGGACTCAATGTGCAAGTCTCGCAAAGTTTGGGACCACTAGTGCGGACGTAGCTATTTTGTGGGACTAAAAGTGCAATTTTCCTTGCACGGGAGAATAGGTGTTACATAGCATTTCATCAATTTTCAAGATCTTAAAATAGCCTTGCACATTTTTCTCAACCTCCGCATAGCACAGCCAAAATGTGGACTTTTTATTACTGGTGGAATTTCGTTCACATTTTCACTATTCTTCTATGGTATTTTCAGAGCATACAAGAAATGTGAAAATGTGAAAGGAATTTCATGAGACAGCATTGATTGGTTAGAAAGCCCTATAAAGTTGAACAGCCACTTCATTAACAGATTTAAAACGAAACAATATCGAAAATATATTAAAAGTTTAATGCATGTATAGCCCAAGTGAAAGAAGAATAGAAGTAAACAGGCTACAACCATCCACCCCAACTATTAGGCATACCAGAGTACAACTTATTCTGCAACCAAGTACCCCCACTGCTTTAGTGAAAACCTCTGCATCTATCCATGAAACACCGGGTTCTTTATAAATCCACCCCTACAATGAATGAAAAGTATTTTTCAATTATTAAATTGATTCTTTTAACTGAAAAATCATTTGCCTATCATTGTTTCCATCATACTCGGTTCAATTTTTCGACATACTGATCTTGAAATGAGCAAGGATATCTTAGTTTCAAAACAAAAATTACATAGAACAATTCCGCAGACAAGAAAACAAAATCTAGAGTTGAGCTATTTACTAAATGGGGAGACAAAAGTAATAAAGTATATTATAGACACAAGCAAAGGATATGAATGAGAAGTGTACCTCTTCCCGTTCAATTAGCTCTAACAGGCAGGCAGCTCAGCAAACCAACCATTGACCATAGGGATCAAAATCTACGTAATTTTTACTAAATGACTTAATCCCACATCTACGTAAGTTTTAACTCTTTTTAGCCACTGAATTCAATCTTCCCATGTATATTTCACTGATTTCATCTAAATAAAACCCAGAAAATTTCCCAAAGAACTTCTTGTCCGAGGGTTTGCAAATTGCTCCAAGACTAGGCCAATTCTCAATAAGATTTTTCTTTTCCAAAATCTCTAAAACATGAAGCCGTGGCTTGTACCTCGTTTCTATGCTGTACATAAGTGATTTTGGGTACCTAACAATAGATAAAGTATTGTACCTTCCAGTTGCAAGCAAAAGTCCTATTACGTTTCTTAACTTCTCCTCCGACACAGAGAACACCTGAGGTGCCTTTCTAAACACTCCTAATATCTCATCTTCCGAAAATCCAAAATCCCGAAAAGTCTTCAGTTTAAGTTCCCAACTGTCATTGCTTAGTGAACTAACAACCCCAACAGCAGTAATATAGCGATTTGAACTCCTATTGACCCCCAACTCATCAGCCTTGTCTACAGATTTCCTCATCGTATCTGGCTTATGCAAGATAAACCTCGGGTAATAATAGATATGTTGAGTGATCAGATTCATGGGTATGCCACAGCTCTTCAAGAATTCAAAGTTCGGAACCATAGTCTTGTCCAA